>CM053034.1:27859976-28289976 GCA_028564925.1 Lithobates sylvaticus
GAAAGGAAGAAATAAGGGGAAGGGGAAATCAAAGAAAAAGGGGGTGCAGGGTAAGGAGGGGGACAGGGGGTTTATGGCACAGAAGTCCAGTATACCTGTACCGGTATTCGGCCGGTTGCCTTTTCAAGTCAAATGGCCCTGCTGGAAAATCTGCATTCAATAAGCACTTGCAGGCAAGAATTAAAAAAATTTAAAAAATTGCATATTCTTAAGATTCAAGAATTTAATAAAGAATTGTCAAAGGTTGCAGGCAAGTACTGTAGTATGTGACCCAGGGGGTGGAGAAGGATATTTCACACCTGCTCAGAATATTTTAAATTGTAGAACAAATGGTCCTTCAGTTTACTACAAAGGGGAATAATATGCCCTCTGTGAACCATACTGAATGTACCTATAAACACTGCAAGCTGCCAATTCAATAGTTGTACAATACCTTTTTTTAATAGATGCTAATATTTGCTTTTCGACTTCCACTTGGCATTGAGTGCTGCAATAAGCTTCCTTTTTAACCGTTTGAGTCCTCCTCCAGCTCTCTTCTGCCCAACCATATTCCTTGTATGGTGGGTTAAAAACCTTCCTCTGATCACAGCTATTTCTTTCCCTCTGATGTCAGTGTTGTCAGAGCCCATCCCCTCTGGTGTCAGGCTTGTCTGAGCTCCTCCCCCTTGGTGTCAGGAGTGTCTTAGCCCCTCCCCTTTGGAACCATGGGTATCTGAGCTCCCCTGTCTGATGTCAGGGGTGTCTGAGCTCCTCTCCTTTTGGTGTCAGGAGCCTCTATGCTCCTCCCCTCCTGGTTTCAGGGGTGTCAGCACTCTTCCCCTTTGGTTTCAGGGGTGTCAGCACTCTTCCCCTTTGGTTTCAGGGGTGTCGGCACTCTTCCCCTTTTGGTTTCAGGGGTGTCGGCACTCTTCCCCTTTTGGTTTCAGGGGTGTCGGCACTCTTCCCCTTTTGGTTTCAGGGGTGTCGGCACTCTTCCCCTTTTGGTTTCAGGGGTGTCGGCACTCTTCCCCTTTTGGTTTCAGGGGTGTCGGCACTCTTCCCCTTTGGTTTCAGGGGTGTCGGCACTCTTCCCCTTTGGTTTCAGGGGTGTCAGCACTCTTCCCCTTTGGTTTCAGGGGTGTCGGCACTCTTCCCCTTTGGTTTCAGGGGTGTCAGCACTCTTCCCCTTTGGTTTCAGGGGTGTCGGCACTCTTCCCCTTTGGTTTCAGGGGTGTCGGCACTCTTCCCCTTTGGTTTCCGGGGTGTCGGCACTCTTCCCCTTTGGTTTCAGGGGTGTCGGCACTCTTCCCCTTTTGGTTTCAGGGGTGTCGGCACTCTTCCCCTTTGGTTTCAGGGGTGTCGGCACTCTTCCCCTTTGGTTTCAGGGGTGTCGGCACTCTTCCCCTTTGGTTTCAGGGGTGTCGGCACTCTTCCCCTTTGGTTTCAGGGGTGTCGGCACTCTTCCCCTTTGGTTTCAGGGGTGTCGGCACTCTTCCCCTTTGGTTTCAGGGGTGTCGGCACTCTTCCCCTTTGGTTTCAGGGGTGTCGGCACTCTTCCCCTTTGGTTTCAGGGGTGTCGGCACTCCTGCCCTCCTGGTGTCAGGGGTTTCGGCATTCCTGCCCTGGACAGGGTATCTGAGCACCTCCCTGTTGGTGTCAAGCGTGTCTGAGCTTCTCCTCTCTGATGGCTAGTGCAAATCTTTGAAACATTGAGACTCCTGGAAGATGAAGTCTCCCAACCGGGGAAGTTTATTGGATACACAGGTTGGCTTCCAGGATTCCCCTTGGATTAAATCACCATTGGGATGTACACTTGTATACAATATGTAAAATGCCATTAAAAAAAAGTAAAAAAATAGGGATTTTTTTTAGGCACCAAAGACAAAGTACAAATAAAACAAATTTAATTGAACGCTCATAAAACATTGATATGGAAGCTGGACAACAATATTTGTAGAACCACCTATCAATCTGCGTGCCATATAAGTATATTTATACATTCATTACAACCAGTCAGACTTTGACCAATTATTACATGTGAGTCCAAAACTTTTCGATCTAAATTTATTTAAATTTTTCATACAAAAATTATACAACAATAGATAGTATACATATGCCAAAGCTAATCAAAGAAAGCATACTGCAATATGTACATAATATCTAACCTATAACATATAGGCATCCCACAAAGCCCATTATCCATATGTGTCATGAACTCATACAAATGTTATTGGGTATAGTATTCCAGAGCAAGAACCTCTCTCTAATAAGAAATAAAGTGCTGGGGAGGAAGGGAGGGAAGAGGGAGGGAAACCACGTCCGCTGTGGGGCAATCGTCACCACCAATACCTCAGAGGGAAAAAAAAAAAAAAAAAAAAAAAAAAAAACAAAATCCCAAAAAATAAATGAAGGACATAGAAATAAATTTTTTTTCATATAATGTGAAAGGCTTAAATTCTCCCGGCAAGCGATCTAAAATTTTGGAGGAAGCAGAGAGATATGGCGCAGGTATAGTGTTCCTGCAAGAGACGCACCTGGCACATTCCTCAAATATTAGACTCTTTTCTCCAGCTCTCCCAAATTGGTTTTATGGAGATACTATCTCGAGTAGGGCAAGAGGAGTGGCTATTGGGATTGCGAGGGACATCGACTTCAAGGTGGAGGAGAGAATGACGGACCCCGAGGGGAGGTACCTGTTTCTTAGGGGCTCCCTCCTAGGGGTAGAACTTACACTGGCCAATGTTTATGCCCCCAACGCCAAACCTATCTTATTCCTGGAAGCAATTCTGCGTAAGCTAAGGGCCTTCAGGAAAGGATATCTGATCCTGATGGGCGACCTCAATTTCGTGATGGACCCCGTGAAGGACAGTACGTCTGGTGGCACGGGGAGGGGCAACATACAACTGAAGCGGATCAAAAAAAAACTATCGGAGGATCAATTGTTGGATGTGTGGAGGATCCAGCACCCGCAGTTGAGGGATTACTCGTTCTTCTCCCCTGCCCACCAGATGTACTCTCGCCTGGACTATATTTTAATAGACCATGGTATACTGGAAAGGGTCAAAGAAACCGAAATCGGAATAGCTTCCCTTTCGGACCACGCGCCGGTATCCATGAGGCTAAGATTCCCCGAACACAAACAACCCTCTAGCGGATGGAAACTTAATCCTGAATTGTTACATGACAAAGAAATTAGGGATTATATCAAAAAGGAGCTAGAATGGTTCTTTCAAATCAACGACAACGGAGAGGTTTCAGAGGCACAACTATGGGACGCTCATAAAGCGTTCATTAGGGGGCTCCTGATAGCTAAAGCCTCATGGAAGAAAAAGGAGAGGATGGGAAAGACGCAGGCTCTGATAGCCGAGATTAAAACTCTGGAGCAAAAGCACAAATCTGGGGGGGCACTTAGCCAGAGCATATACATAGAGCTTACAGATAAGAGAGAGGAATTGAAAGACATAGCTGAACAGGAAGTGAGACAGAAGTTCAATAAACTGGCCAGGGAACAATATATATGGGGGAACAAGCCAGGGAAATATTTAGCAAGGAAATTACAAAAAAAGAAAACCAGAAATTTTATTGAAAAAATTCAAACAAGAAACGGGGAGATGAAGTTCACCTCTAGTGAAATAGCCTCTACTTTCAGAGACTATTACAAAGAACTTTACGAGGTGAAAACCAAGGGAAACAACGACAGCATAGGAAATAACCAGAAAACATCAGAGTTCCTAGAAAGGGCAGGGCTAATGGCTCTAGGGGAGGAGGAGAGAGATGAGCTTGAGAAGCCAATAACTGAGGAGGAGATCTTAGCAGCCATTAACAACTCTCCAATAGGGAAGAGCCCGGGCCCGGACGGCTTCACGGCCTCATATTATAAAACGTACAAAGAGATTCTTATACCGAGATTGCTGCGATATATGAATGGACTAGGGATAGACTATGAAATGAGCGAAGAGGCCCTAAAAGCTACGATCACCCTTTTGAGGAAGGATGGGAAGGATGGATCGGTGTGTTCGAACTACAGACCCATCTCCTTATTAAATTTTGACACAAAACTATACGCAAAGATACTGGCGGATCGAATAAAGGGTCACCTGGGCACACTGATCCATCCGGACCAGGTCGGGTTTGTCCCGGGCAGAGAGGGGAGGGACAATGGGATTCGGACATTGTTAGCCATACAGAGGATGGGAGACTCGAGAGCCCCCAGTCTACTTCTCTCGATAGACGCTGAAAAAGCGTTCGACAGAGTAGACTAGGGGTTCATGTTCAACACTCTACAGAAGATGGGTTTTGGACCCAGAATTATTCAAAAAATTAAAACCCTATACAATCACCCGAAAACTAACATCAAGGTCAATGGAACGACCTCCGCGGAGTTCGAACTGTTTAATGGCACCAGGCAGGGCTGTCCACTTTCCCCTCTCCTTTTTATTCTATCTTTGGAACCGCTGTTAGCTACAATTCGCGGAAACCCAGAGGTGGAAGGCTGTAAAGTCGGCAGCGAAGAGCACAAACTTGCGGCCTTCGCGGACGACGTCCTCTTTTACATAAGCTCACCCCAGAAGTCAGTCCCCATATTGCTTAAAATCCTGAAGGAATATGGGGAACTAACAAACTTTAGAATCAATGCCTCAAAAACATTTATCCTTAATATTAACCTAAATAAAATAGAGAAACAGAACCTACAGAAAACAGTTAGTTTCGTCTGGAAAAAAAGGATAAAATATTTAGGAATAGAACTGGCCAACAACCCGAGGAAATTATACAAAATAAATTATATCCCACTACTTGAAGATATAAAAAAAAAATGCCAAGAGCTGAAGGGAAAAATATTATCCTGGATAGGCAGGATTAATTCAGTAAAAATGATGATCTTACCAGTCATCACATATAAATTCCAGATGCTCCCTCTCCCAAAACAGTACCTCGGTAAATTAAGAGCTATTATAATGAATTTCATATGGAATTACAAAAAACATAGAATCTCCCTCCAAGTTCTAAAACAAGACAAAAGTCTGGGTGGTCTCGCGGTCCCAGACATAGAAAGTTACTACCATGCTATAGCACTATTAAGAATTGCAGAATGGGGCAAAATAGATAACACTAAAAGATGGGTTAGACTGGAGGAAGCACTGAGTGAAGCTAGGCTGGGGAAGATTGTGTGGAACCCCCCGAAAAGCCGGACACTGGGAGAAAAAACACATATAATCACCATCACGACTTTGAAAATTTGGGATAAAATATATAAAATATTCAACAAAAATTATAATTCGCCACTTATAGCACTTAAAGAAAATCCTTTTTTCCCGCCAGGGTTAAAGGAAATAGGAGGTGATTGGATTAGAAAGGATTGCACGAGATTAGGGGAAGTTATTAGCAAGGGGAAGGTTATGACACTGCACGAGTTACAGAATAATGAGGCTTTTTCCATAGATGGATGGCGGCATCGCCAGCTAACCCACTTTGTGGGCTCTCTTCCCAGCCCATTAAGGGAGGCTAAGGATCTAACAAAATTAGAGAAAATCTTTACGGCAGAATGCTCAAAAAAAAGAATATCCAGAATATATAAACTGTTATTAGAAAGAGATAGACCGGAGATGCCGCCATACCTTACCAAATGGGAAAGCGAACTAGGAACACAATTAGAAATAGGCACAAGTAAGAAAATTTTAAAACCTAGCACACGGGTCAGCGGTAGATGCGAGAACTGCAGAAACAAACTTTAAGTGTATGGCTAGGTGGTACAGAACTCCAGACAGGGTCAGCAATTTTCAGGCGGATACATCTGCGAACTGTTGGAGGGGGTGTGATCAAAGAGGCACAATGGGTCATATATGGTGGGGGTGTCCTAAAATCCAAAAATTTTGGGAGACTATCCTAAAATACATAAAAGAAATAACAACGATCGAGGTAAAAAACGACCCTTGGGTGGCACTTATGCATGCCACATCCAAGGAAATTAAACAATATAAAGGCTCATTGATTCCCCATCTGCTTAACGCGGCTAAAAGGGTAATTCCAAGGAGGTGGAAGGACAAGGAAAGCCCACCCTTATGGGAATGGGTTGATGCAGTGGAGTCCACGTACATGATGGAATGTGTGCTGTATACCGGAGAGGAGGACAGAGAGGCCACGAGGGCTAGATGGGAGAGTTGGAGAAAATTCAAGAGGTCTTGGAGCTACAGGGAGGCTTTGCGAGTGCAGCCGTGACAACCGATGATCCCTGGGGGGTGGAGCCGAAAAGAGATCTAGCCACGGAAAGGCAGACCCCAAGGGTAGGAGAAGACACTGAGGAGAAAGGGCCACCTTACAACAGCAAAACAGCGGACGGGGAGGGCGGGGTGCGGGGGGGGATAGGGGGGAGGGGGGGGGAAATAAAAATAAAAACCCCCAGGGGGGTTAACTGGAAGAATGATGGAACGGGATTTAGGACAAAGGAAGCGGAGGGGGAATGGAGGCTGGGTGGGAGGTCGGATGTATATATGTATTTTTGGGCTTTGTAAACCTTATGGATGCCCGACTCAGGACCCCTATCCCCCTCCAACCCCAGGGGGGAAAAAAAAAATTAAAAAAAATAAAAAGGGGGTAGAATGAAACAAGCCACTAATGATGCTAAGACAATTAGAGGGATGGAGATGCGGGCATAGCTGACACTCACCCACGAATACTCTTTCTGAAGTGGTAAGAAAAAAAAAAAAAAAAATAAAAAAAAAAAGAAATAAAGTGCTACACCAAACCAATCAAACTGTGTTGGGTCCCTAAAAGGGATAGCAAGTCCTCTCACCACCAACAAGATTGTAGTCCGTGGCTTACTAATCCCAATTCTCAACACCCACAAGGGTATAAACCACATCACATACATGAAAAGGGTGGGGAGGAAGAGAAGGGAAAAAAAATATTATATATATATCTATCTATCTTGGCCATTTTTTTTAGAGAATTTGAATAACAAAAAAAATATTTTCTTTCACTCATGGTTAGTGTTTGGCTGAAGCCATTTATTATCAATCAACTGTGTTTACTCTTTTTAAATCATAATCACAACAGAAACTACCCAAATGACCCTGATCAAAAGTTTACATACCCCAGTTCTTAATACCGTGTATTGCCATTTTACCATCAATGACAGCTTGAAGTATTTTGTGGTATTTGTGGATGAGGCTCTTTATCTTCTCAGATGGTAAGGCTGCCCATTCCTCTTAGCAAAGAGCCTCCAGTTCCTGTAAATTCTTGGGCTGTCTTGCATGAACGGCACGTTTTGAGATCTCCCCAGAGTGGCTCAATGATATTATGAATGCAAATGTTCCTCCAGTTTTTATTCATAACATACTGCATTCAACTTGCCATCAGTTTTGACCAAATTTCCTGTGCCTTTGTAGCTCACACATTCCCAAAACATCAGCGATCCACCTTCGTGTTTCACAGTAGGAATGGTGGACCTTTCATCATAGGCCTTGTTGACTTCTCTCCAAATGTAGTGTTTATGGTTGTGGCCAAAAAGCTAAATTTTGGTCTCATCACTTTGTGCCAGAAGATTTGAGGCTTGTCTCTGTGCTGTTTAGAGTATTGTAAGCGGGATACTTTGGGGCATTTGCGTAGAAATGTCTTTCTTCTGGAAATTTGACCATGCAGCCCATCTTTCTTCAAGTGCCTCCTTTATTGTGCATCTTGAAACAGCCACACAACATGTTTTCAGAGAGTCCTGTATTCACCTGAAGTTATTTGTGGGTTTTTCTTTGCATCCCAAACAATTTTCCTGGCTGCCCCAGAAGCACCCACCCCCCATGTTAAGGGCATGCGGCCTGGTACGGTTCAGGAGGGGGGGTGCTCGCTCATCCCCACTTCCTTTCCTGACCTGCTGGGCTGCGTGCTCGGTAAGGGCCTGGTATGGATTTTGGGGGGACCCCAACACTGTTTTTTCAGCATGGGGATGCCCCTGAAAATCCATACCAGACCGAAGGGCCTGGTATGCTCTTGGAGGGAGAACCCATGCCGGCGGTTTTAAAAAAAAAAGTTCCCCTTCAAGATCATCAGAGCACAGGTCGCATGCCAAGGTCGGATCAGTCAAGACGGCGATCCGACTTTGATCCGACTTCAGTGATATTTAATTGGCTGAAGTAGGATCAAAGTCGGACAAAAGTAGTGCAGGGAGCATTTTCAAAGTCGGACCGACTTGGAACGGACCAGTTAAGGCGGCTCCCATAGGGAAACATTGATTTTCACAAGTCGTGTGACATGAGTTCCCAATGTCGGAGCGTTTGTCGTACCAGTGTGAACCCGGCCTTATATACACACACACACACACACACACACACACACACACACACACACACACACACACACACACACACACACACACACACACACACACACACACACACACACATTACAAGCAAACGGATCACAGGTGAGGATGGTTACCTTTTTAATGGCCATTCAAACCCATTTTGTGTTAACTTGTGCCCATGTTATCAGGCCAAAATCACCAGGGTATGTAAACTTTTGATCAGGGTCATTTGGGTAGTTTCTGTTGTCATTATGATTTTAAAAAGAGTAAACACAGTTGAATGGCTTCAGCCAAACGCTAAAAATTAGTGAAAGAAATGTTTGTTATCGTTCATATTTTCTGAAAAATGGCCAAGAAATCGTAAATTATGCCAGGGTATGTAAACTTACGAGCACAACTGTATATAATAAAAAAGAAAAAGGGGGAAAAAAATATAATACAAAAAACAAAACAAAAAAAGGGGAAAAACAGATCTGCATGTCACATAAGTATATATTTATACATTCTTTACAACCAGTCAGACTTTGACCAATTGTTGCATGCGAGTCCGACACGTTTCAATTTCAAGAGAATCTTCATCAGGGAAAGAGTCTGTAGGTATATATACATATGTCTACAATATAAATACATATATCAAAAAACATTTATAACACAAAATAGATGCTTAACATTGAACTGAGCGTGTGACAATAACTTATAGTGCCATTGCCAAATGACAAGGTACAAATAATCAGCCAAACATAAAGGATGCCATGTCTATAGGCTGTCGGTGACCTCCCATAACAGACAGAGGAGCTCAAGCAGTGTCAGGAATTCCTCCTTTACATACAAAAGGATATTTAACTAAATCAATATTTGTAAAATTACCAAATTAATAATTTAAATAAAAATACTGAGGGTCTTACCCAATTATCAAAACAAGGATGTATGTCATGTCAAGGAGAATACCCTGGTGCTTCTTCTATCTGTCAATTATGGGGACACCAACGACCTATGGACAATAAACCTTTTATTTATGGCTAATTATTTGTACCTCGTCAGATGGCATTGCATGTCATTGTCGCACGTTCAGTGAAGTTTAAAGAGGAAGTAAACCCTAATGGGTTTACTTCCTCTTTGTTTCCCTGCAAAGGTAAAGCATAATGGACTACTGTGCATCGCATAGTAGTCCATTATGTGTCACTTACCTGACACAGGAGCCATCGAAGTCACTGCTGTCCCCTTGTGTACGGAGCCTCCATCTTCTTGGTGGGTCTTGCGGCTCCGGCGCTGTCATTCGATGGCATCACGATCACGTCACTCCCACGCATGCGCACGGGAGCTGCCACTCGCGGCACATCGCCGTTGAGAGCGGCGCACCCAGTGCGCCTGCGCGCCGCTGTCTACGGCACATGCGCCGTAGACAGTGGTGCCTGTCTTTTGGCAAATATCTCCTAAACCGTGTAGGTTTAGGAGATATTTCTTTGTCCTACAGGTAAGCCTTAATCTAGGCTTACCTGTAGGTCCAAGTGGTTTGTAAGGGTTTACAACCACTTTAAGTGCTTATTGTGTGTTTTATATGTATGGATATTTTGATATATGTATTTATTTTACAAACCTAACACCTATCTTTCCCTGATGAAGATCCTCTTGAAATTGAAGCGTGTCGGACTCGCATGTAACAATATACCAACATATGACTGATTGTAAAGAATGTATAAATATAATTATGTGACATGTGCGCCTCCCAACTTTTGGAGATGGAACCAAGGGACACATATTGGCAAAAGTATGTAGGCATAGGACACACCCCTGTCACGCCCCCTTAAAAGACAATTATTAGTTAAACCCAGAAGTGATTTTTATTTTTATTTTTTTTTTATTTTTTTTTTTACCAATACTATTTCTTTTATATTGGCTTTTGAAATTTACAAATGCAGCATCTTTTGAAAGATAAAAAGTGCATTTTATATACGATTTTATATAGATCAGACCAAAATGAGTGACAAATGAGGAGGCAAGAGGAACATTGTTCCAAATCAGGGACAGTTGGGAGTTACATGTGTCTAGGTGGTTCTACAGATTTTTGCATCCAACTGCCTTGTCAGCCTTGATTTTTATTATTGTTTTATCTGATATTCAATAAAATGTATTTGTTTTTATATGTTTGGTTTGTTTTTTGTTTTTTCTGCCTAAAAAAAAAAATCCCACTTTTTGGACTTTTTTCGATGGTATTTTAATCTTACACAGAGTTCGGTCCATGAACAGCATGTGAAAAGCACTGCACTCCCTGCTGACAAGCTTTTAGAATTATTACAGGATGGATACAGAATATCTTTTTGGGAACATTTAATGCAGCTGCACATTGTGATCCATCTATCTGGTGTTACCAGAATATTCTCATCACTATAACTCACCTAGACGGAGCTTTAATCCTCACCCCAGCATTTATGTTGCGGTATCTGATCACACAATGAGATTTGCTTCACGGTGACTCTACATTCCCCGTCTTTTCCAGGGGGGTCACCTGATACCGGCGGGAACAGTAAAGCCAATTTCCAGTCATCAATGTGTCACTGTCACCTGACCACCCGGAGGCATGACGGTGGAAGGGTTAAGATTCCCCATAACCGAGTGTTGCTCAAAAGCTCCCTGGAAACAGGAGAGCAACCAAAGGGCTGAACAATGGAGCTCTCAGTTCCTTCATCTGAAGCGGAGGTTATTTTTGGAAAGTGGCTCTGCGGAGTTTAGGAACTTTTATCTCGGCACAGAGGGAAAGGCACATTTTTTTTCACCACGAGATCAGAGACCGGTCACACACACGAATCACATGGCTGTAGAGAAATGTGTCACGGCATCCAGCTGTTCCAGCTAATGAGCAGCGATCAGAATTCAGCATTCCTGTGAGGGTACCAGCGCAATCTTTATTAATGGGGGATTATGGGTAGAATAGTCATGCGAGAGGCCATCATGAATTTAGAAGGGGGTAAGGAAAGTAAGAATTAAGAATCCTGCAGTATTTGAAATGAGACAGTATTTGAAATCCAGCTAGTGTGACCCCATTCAAGATGGCGCCCTATGCAGCTGCATAGCTGACCCTTAGTCAAGCCCTGCTTTGCCTACAGTATATTACGTACCCCTCAATCACTCGTGTGTGGACAGGAAGTATCTGGGGCCCCTTTAATTTAAAAAAAATGTTTTGAGATTCTGATAAACCCCCTGCCTACAGACCATCACAACCAACAGGCCAGGGTGGTAGAGAAAAGGCCCTTCAACATGGGGACAAGGTGTTTTGCCATTGGGATTCCCCCTTAGCAATATACCCTTCCCATGTTGAGGGTATATGGTTCCACCTCATATCTGGTTGCCTGCCAGGCTTCATGGTCAGAGAAGGCTTTGTCCACAAGGGGTGATTACAACCGTGACCCATGCAGGGTCATGTTTTACTGACATGGGTGGGATGCATAGATATGGCATGCATTCCCATGCCGGCAGTTCCGTTATTGTCTATTGGGATGCATCGGCAGGGGGGGGGGATTTCTCACACCAGACCTAGAGGGTTAAAATGGAGGGGTGGGGCACCCCACCATTTTTGTGTGGGTGAATGTGGTCCCCCATTAACATCTGTATTATCTAGTATAAGAGTCCAGTATAGGTAAAGGGAATTCCTGGCCAATTTATATACACAAGGAAGTGGGCACTGAAAAGCTTTGGCACCCAAGCTTTCATTAAGTTTGTGATTTTGTTCTGAGGTTGGACCCAAACAGTCAACTCATCGCTCACTAATGTCTAACCCCCGTCATCATAAAGAATAGAAGTGGTGCTCATCCTGCAGATTCTCCAGTCACACAATGGTGCAGTGTTCAACGTTGCCCAGTGATGGTTGTGTACAAATTCATTTTCTTTCCAGGAAGTTTCTGGAGATCCGAATCTTGTTACAGCTCATATTTCAGCTGACATTTGTTTAGTGGTTTGGGGATTTCTTCACTATATAAACTGTTTGCATCCTTGTCCTCATTTCTGTATTAGTTTACATTTGATGGTTGTTTGCACTCAGGTGACATCTGCACTGATATCTGTGTGCGCTCAGGTGACATCTGCACTGATATCTGTGTGCGCTCAGGTGACATCTGCACTGATATCTGTGTGCGCTCAGGTGACATCTGCACTGATATCTGTGTGCGCTCAGGTGACATCTGCACTGATATCTGTGTGCGCTCAGGTGACATCTGCACTGATATCTGTGTGCGCTCAGGTGACATCTGCACTGATATCTGTGTGCGCTCAGGTGACATCTGCATTGATGCCTACAGTGCCTTGCAAAAGTATTCACCCCCCTTGGCATTTTTTCGTGTTTTGTTGCCTCACAACCTGGAATTAACATGGATTGTTTGAGGATTTGCATCATTTTAATTTACAGAACATGCCCACAACTTTTTGAATATTTTTTTTATTTTTTTTATTGTGAAGCAAACAACAAATAGGACAAAATAACAGAAAAAGTCAATGTGCATAACTATTCACCCCCCCTAAAGTCAATATTTGGAGCCACCTTTTGCGGCCATCACAGCTCCAAGTCGCTTTGGCTAAGTCTCTATGGGCTTGCCACATCTTACCACAGGGATTTTTGCCCATTCCTCCCTGCAAAACTTCTCCAGCTCCTTCAAGTTGGATGGTTTGCGCTTGTGAACAGCAATATTTAAGTCTGACCACAGATTGATTGAGGTCTGGGCTTTGACTAGGCCATTCCAATACATTTACATTCCAATACATTTACATGTTTCCCCTTAAACCACTCAAGTGTTGCTTTAGCAGTGTGTTTGGGGTCATTGTCCTGCTGGAAGGTGAACCACCATCCTAGCCTCAAATCACACACAGAATGGTACAGGTTTTGCTCAAGAATATCCCTGGATCTTTCCCTCAACTGACCAGTTTCCCAGTCCCGATTGCTGAAAAACATCCCCACAGCATGATGCTGCCACCACCATGTTTCACAGTGGGGATGGTGTTCTTTGGGTGATGTGTTGGGTTTGTGCCGCCACACATAGCGTTTTCTTTGATGGCCAAATATTAAAATTTTAGTCTCATCAGACCAGAGCACCTTCCTCCATACATTTTGGGAGTCTCCCACATGCCTTTTCCCAAACTCAAAACGTGCCATTTTGTTTTTTGCTGAAAGTAATGTCTTTCTTCTGGCCACTCTGCCATAAAGCCCAACTCTATGGAGCGTACGGCTTATTGTCGTCCTATGTACAGATACTCCAGTCTCTGCTGTGGAACTCTGCAGCTCCTCCAGGGTCACCTTAGGTCTCTGTGCCGCCTCTCTGATTAATGCCCTCCTTGCCCGTTACGTGAGTTTTGGTGTGCGGCCGTCTCTTGGCAGGTTTGCTGTTGTGCCATGTTCTTTCTATTATTTTTATTTGATTTATTTTTTATAACCTAACCCTGACTTGTACTTCTCAACATTGACCCTTACTTGTTTGGAGAGTTCCTTGGTCTTCATGGCAGTGTTTGGTTAGTGATGCCTGTTGCTTAGGTGTTGCAGCCTCTGGGGCCTTTTTAAAAAGGTGTGTGTATGTAATGACCGATCATATGACACTTAGATTGCACACAAGTGGACATCATTTCACTAATTATGTGACTTCTGAAGGTAATTGGTTGCACCAGAGCTTTTTATGAGCTTCATGACAAAGGGGGTGAATACATACGCACATGGCAATTATCAGTTTATTTCTGAAAAATAGTTTTATGTATATATTTTTCTAATTTGACTTCACCAACTTAGACTATTGTGTTCTGATCCATCACATATAATTCAGATTAAAAAAACATTGAACTAAAGGCTGTAATGTAACAAAATAGGTAAAAAGCCAAGGGGGGGGGGTGAATAATTTTGCAAGGCACTGTATATGTGCTGAGGTGAGATCCGCACTGATACTGATGTCCCCCCAAAGACCTCCTTCAGCTGTCCCCTAGGAAGCATCCCTCAGCCTAAAATGGCCGCTCCCACAGCTCAGGGGACTGCCTGGTATTTTTACATGAGTACATGACTCAGTATGAGTATCTTTCATTTTTATTTTGCACCCATTGCTATGGGGAGTTCTTTATATTATATGTGTAGTCTGCGCTTTGATCTTTCTCTTTTGTGTTAATGGCGGTTTAACCTTTAACAGATATGTTTTGCCTTTAACTGCGGATTCCTGCTGCATCATAAAACCAAATGACGGGTCACACACATCGGCGATTTATTGTCACATTTTTTACAGATTCTCAGAGTTTGTTTGTTCTGGGTGGATCTGGATTATCCGGTGTTTACCCTCCTTGCCTTTTGTACACACACCCCTTCTTTTGAATCCTACATTGTATGCATCCACTGCCCCCCCCTTTCCCAAACCGATACAATCCCCCCCTTTTCCTTCCCAAACCGATACAACTCCCTCCTCCCCTTTCCTTCTCAAACTGATACAACCCCCCCTTTCCTTCCCAAACCGATACAGCCCCCCCCCTTTCCTTCTCAATCCAACTCCCCCCTTCTCAAACTGATACAACCCCCCCCCTTTTTCCTTCTCAAACCAATACAACCCCCCCCCTTTCCTTCTCAAACCAATACAACTCCCCCCCTTTCTTTCTCAATCCGATACAACTTCCCCCCCCCCCCTTTCCTTCCTAAACCGATACAACTCGCCCCCTTTCCTTCTCAAACCGATACAACCCCCCCCCCCCCTTTCCTTCTCAAACTGATACAACTCCCCCCTTTCCTTCTCAAACTGATACAACTCACCCCCCCTTTCCTTCCCAAACTGATACAACTCGCCCCCCCTTTCCTTCCCAAACTGATACAACTCGCCCCCCCTTTCCTTCCCAAACTGATACAACTCGCCCCCCCTTTCCTTCCCAAACTGATACAACTCGCCCCCCCTTTCCTTCCCAAACTGATACAACTCGCCCCCCCTTTCCTTCCCAAACTGATACAACTCCCCCCCCCCCCTTTCCTTCTCAAACCGATACACCCCCCCCCTTTTCCTTCTCAATCCGATACAACCCCCCCCCCTTTCCTTCTCAATCCGATACAACTTCTCCCCCCCCCCCCCTCCTTCCTAAACCGATACAACTGAACTTCACAAGTGGCTAACAAAACCGTTCCTATACATTACATTATATATACACATTATATAATATTGTAGAATGTATTAACATTAATATATAAAAGATAATATGTAATATTAAAAAAAAAAGACAGATATAAGTACCTATGTGGTGGCGCTGCTAAATATATAAGCATTAATACATAAATTAATATATACAATCAAACTTCATAAAGGTGCAAATGCCACTGTGCAAAAAAACAAAAAAATGTTCAGGGTGATGGAAAAATATGATACAAGAAGTCCACAATATAAGAGCAAATGCCACTGTGCAAAATATTAGAAAAAAATTATATATAAATATAAAGTGATGAAAAGAGTGAAATAGAATAGAATCTTCTAACTGATAACGGCTCTAAAAAGTCTCTAATAGTGAACTGTGTTTCTCGAATACACAATGTGACTCCACTCCGTGACTTGCGCCCCTTCACTGAGTGCAATGCAAGCTCACCTCCAATATAGACCCCTAGGGGGTTGTAAGGGTTTATTTATATGCTGATAATCTGGTTCCTTAGGACACTGTGCGATTCTGCTTTAAGGATGGCTCCAGATAAATCACCAGCAACTCCAAGATGACATGGAAAAGACAAAAAATGCTTCCAATAGTACAGTACCTAGGTGGAAGACTGAACAAACCTCACCAACCCAACTTCATACAATGCACTCACATTTATTGATTAAAAACAAAGCATATGATAACATCCAGCAAGTCTCACGTATTGCGCTGATGGTCCTACCGCCACCTTTTTTAAGGTGGAGCCTGGCGGTGGTACTATCGGCTCAATACCTGAGACTTGCTGGATGTTATCCCAAATACAGGTTCACATTAAATTTACTATCACAGGTGCGTTAGAACAATGACTCCGGGTCCAAATTAGGATCCAGAGAAGGTACTCCACCCTCTTTCTACACTTCTGCCTGAGGTTTCAATCAGAGACTTAATGAGAGGAGACCACAACTGTCATACTAGCTTGTTGGGTAACCCATAGTGCTTTGGAATCCTTTATGTGCTAATTTGTAAAACCGCTATAGAACACTGGTTTAACAAAAGAATAAACTTTTTTACTTGTATAATATCTCTAATATTCTCATATTTCCTGTAATTTATGTAATATATATAATCTTGTATTTCCCATAATAATGTGTTTTCCTTCATAATCCTGTAAGAATAATCCTGTATTTTTCATATTAATAATTCCATATTTTCCTTGATAATCCTGTATTTCCCCTTAATAATCTCACGTTTCCTGTAATAATAATGTATTTCCTATAAAAATATACCTGTATTTGCTTTAATAATCTTGTATTCCTGTAATAATATTCCTGTATTTCCTTTTAATATAATCTTGTATTTCCTGTAATATTCCTGTATGTCTGTGACAATACTATGTCTGTGTTTTCTGTAATAATAATCGTATTTCTTGTAATAATAATAATCCTGTATTTCCTGCAGTAATAAACCTGTGTTTTTCATAATAACCCCATATTTCCCGTGATAATCCCTGTTTTTCTCCTTAATAATAATCTCACGTTTTTTGTAATGTATTTCCTGTAAAAATATTCCTGTATTTCCTTTAATATAATAATCTTGTATTTCCTGTAATATCTCTTTATTTCCTATAATATAATAATCTTGTATTTTCTGTAATAATATTCCTGTATGTCTGTAATAATAATACTATTTCTGTAATAATAATAATAATAATAATCCTTATTTATTGTACTAATAACCTTGTATGTGCTGTAATAAAAATTCCCTGTTTTCAGGAATGAATAATCATGTAACTCCAGTAGTAGTAATCCAATATTTCCTGTAAAGGCTTACCTGTACCTGTATTACCTGGAATTATTTTTCTGTATTTGGTGTGTGATTGTCTTTTTTTTTATAATTTAAAATGTTTTTCTTGGTGTCGCAACCATCTTATTCTGGCTCCTGATACTTGTACAAATGTGAAAATGTATTTTGTTTTTCAGACGACGGATATGTTGGTGGATGAATCCAGTTTCACAGGTGAGACGGAGCCATGCAGTAAGACCCATGGGTCGGTGGATGAAGCCAGTGGATTGGCAACACTCAGCAACATCGTATTCATGGGGACACTCGTTCGATACGGCAAAGGAAAGGTAATTGTGGATATTTAACTATGCTATAAAACTAAGGTTCTGCAGACTTCACGCAGCCCTCGGCTATTGGAGTAACTGAATTGCAAGGTTGAAGTCAATGAACAGCCCTTCCAGCATAGAAATAGATACATTTTTCCCAGAAAATCAATTTGAGGGAGAGGTTCAAATAAACAGTGAGTCAGTCCACCCAAAACTGATATCTCTGTTTTTGTCGGATGCTGCAGAATGAAAACTCCCAGGAGAACAGAGCTGGGAATTATAGCAGGTAGTTAGTTCTTATTGGTGTTTCCAGTACATGCAAGAAGCCCTCAGGGACTTTGCTGCCCACACTGGCTTCCACCAATAGCTGAACCATGCCGGGTTCTGTACTTTCCATTTCTCCTGATATTCTTCTTTCCTCCGGCAGGGTCTGGTCACCAGTGTCGGAGAAAAGTCACAGTTTGGTGAAGTTTTCAAGATGATGCAAGCGGAAGAGGTCCGTATATATCTGATGTATGATAAAAATGTGTATAGTACTTTTGTATGCTGTTCAGGTCCGGTATTGTATTCGTGTCTTTGTATGCCCTTCAGGTCTAATATGGATTTTAACCACCTCAATACCAGGCACTTTCCCCTCCTTGCTGCCCAGGCCATTTTTCAGCTTTCAGCACTATCGCCTTTTGAATGACAATTGCGTGGTCATGCAACACTGTCCCCAAATTAATTTTTAATAATTTTATGCACACAAATAGAGCTTTCTTTTGGCGTTATTTAATCTCCACTGTGTTTTTTAAATTTTTTTCTAAAAAAATTCTGTCAGAAAATCTTGTAAATAGGTAAATTTTCTCCTTCACTGATGTGCACTGATAGGCGGCACTGATGGAGTGGCACTGATGAGGAGGCACTAAAATGCAGCACTGATATGCAGCACTGTAGGGAGCACTGATAGGTGGTACTGATGGGCACAGAGTGGCGTCACTGGTGGGCACTGCTGGAGCTGCATTGTGATCAGTGATTACCTTTTCACATCTTCCGTCTGAGGAGATGCCGCTGATCGGTACCTCTCACCTTACACTCTGCCAGTGTGAGGCAAGGAGAGCCAATTTAAAGACACTTCCTTGATTGGTCACAGCCAATCACATGGGCAAAGAGGCGCGGCCACGCCATGTCCCAGGAACATATGAAGTCATCCCTGAACAAGAGCTGGGTGGGCGGCAAGTAGTTAAGACGGACCCTTTGCCAAAAAAAATGCCCCCAAAATCCATGCCAAGCCCATCGGTCTGGTATGGATTTTATGGTCATCCTCACGCTAAAAAAAACGGCTTCGTGCCTCCCCCAAAATCTATAGCAGACTCTTCTCTTAGTACACAACCTGGCAGTCCCTATGTTGGTGAGGACAAGGTCCTCTTCCCCGCAACCCTGGCCCGGTGGTTGTGGGGGTGCAGGGGGTGACTTATCAGAATTTGGAAACCCTCTTTAAATAAGTCCACTGGGTAATCCCTGCACCTTAGTAGGGGGGGAAGCGGCGCTATCATTCGGCAGGAGGCAAGCAAAGAAGCGGTTGTGTTTTAAAGGCTGTGTGTGTGTGTTTTTTTTTTTTAATTTTTTTTTATGCGGGGCTTGTTCTCTGTTGGGAATGCCCCCTATTGAATAGTAGCACCCCCTCATTGTACATATGTTCCTATTATGGTGTGTGAGGGACAGTTAATTATTTCTATACTGAGAGGACGGCGAGTTCAAGGAGCAGAGTCCATCTAAAATCTTTATCTTGTTTTTAATAACTTCCTCTTCAAGTGGTGAAATAATTATGGCAGAGAATGAGCGGAGAATCTCTCACCTCTCCCTTTTGTATACATCCACCAATCCGCACAGACTGCCAACCTGTTAGTCACTCTGTTCTGCTATGATGGTGGGCTCCCACTATAGTAGCCATTGGTGTGACCATGTGAGCTCCCAATAAATTTCAGGTTTCCTCTTCTGTTTCAGACCCCAAAGACCCCTCTACAGAAGAGTATGGACAAGCTGGGGAAGCAACTATCTCTCTTCTCCTTTGGGATTATAGGTGAGAAACCAATCGCATGACATTGATCTTCATACAGTCTCTCTATGCTGTGTGTGGCTGTCCACACAAGTCTCTGGGGGGCACTAGCGACGGAGTAGAATTCCCTGATCTCGGGGTCACCCTTAATGTTTGCAGCGCGATTGTTGGCTAATGATAAATATCCAAATGAGAAAGAAGATCCAATGTTAAGACAGGCAGTAGCTAATTCGTTTTAGGAGTGCAAAGTATCAACCTTCGTTAGGGTTTGGGCGGGGCCACTCGCTCTTGGTGTGGGGGTACCTTTTTCATGTGAGCGCACTCATCCGTGCTCAGGACCAAGCGGAGACTGTGTTCATGTGAGAATCAAACATTATTGTGGTACCCCAGCTTAGAGATGTGCTATACGCTGTGTGTAGTAATAAATGTAGAGTTCCTCTGTGGAGCATCTTGTCCCATGTCACTTCACACCTTAACTTGATGTATGTTAGACATGGGAACTGTCAAAAAATTTGTTTTGTTTCTTTTTTTTAATCCCCCAAAGATGAATTTTTGTAGCGGCGCTATTTAGGTGAGCTTTCTCAAATTAATGTGAAAAACTGATGAGACAAACACGCTAATTAAGGTGACCATCAATGAAGTAAATAAATAAATACATAGATATCAAGGTGACCATAAATAAATAATAGTCTGAAATATATAAATTAATAAATATATCAGCCCATAAGCGTGAAATCAATAAATAAATAAATAAATAAAAATTGAAAGTGAATCACAAAACGGTGAATAAACAAATCTGTGAAACCTATTCCTAGTTTAGCAATTTGTATCTGTAGTCCATGTGTAAACAGGGTTTGCCAATCTAATGAACCAGTAGAAAAAATGTGACAGTTCAAAATTGATGTGAGCAACAGTTCTAAATGAATATTTCTTGAGTGATCCGTCCACCAAAGCTTTCACCACGTGAGGGAATCGTCCCCTTCTGGGGATACACTCACCAGAAATCTACTTTTAGTAAGCCTGTAGTATAAACCAATCTGGACCTTCTCCTCCAACATCACCAGCTAATTACCATCCACCAGCGCGGTTATTGGACCAGAATTTCAGACCTTCTATCCAGCATCCCTTGATCATAACTCCACCAGCGCGGTTGTATCCTGTATGAAAACAGATGGAGGGCCACATAGTGTAATACTGCTAAACGCTTTTTATTTAAAACAGTTTCCCTTTAATACAAAAAGATCCCCCCCAATGATATCTGCGTACCAAAAATTAAAAGATAATGAACATTCGGATAAACGTAGAGTGGTACTGTGCCTGTGTTCCTTTCAGTTAGTAGGAAATGGATCCTTCAATTCCGCTTGTGAGCGGCGTCCTTCCTTCCTGTTCTCCGTGGAACGCACAGTGAACCGCAGTACGTCGTGACGTCACTTCCTGTTGACCTACGCCCTGACGCGTTTCGTCATTTCCGACTTCTTCTCGAGGGCGTCAAATGAATTGTCGGTTCTCGTAACACAGAGAACAATTTGAATCCAACTACAAATATCGAATTTCAATTTCAAGTTACGAATCGTTACGAATCGTTACTAAATCCAACTACAAATATCGAATTTCAACTAATATGAAAGAAATTATAATAGCGGATATAACGAATGCTTTGAATGCTTCGAATGAATTCGAGATTCAGTATATCTAATATAGAGAACTGTTCCTGCACAAAGTGTCATTTTTGCAGGAAAAAAAGCTATTTAAAACTCGCGGCTAATAAAAAGTCGGCTACGTAACACAGAGAACAGTCATTCATTGATTAAAAAAAAAAAAAAGCGTGGGGGTCCCCCCCAATTCAATAACCAGGCCCTTCAAGTCTGGTATGGATATTAAGGGGGACCCCAGCCAAAAAAAAAATAAAAAATGGCGTGGGGTCCCCCCCAAATATCCATACCAGACCCTTATCCGAGCATGCAACCTGGCAGGCCGCAGGAAAGGAGGGGGGGACGAGAGTGGCCCCCCTCCCACCTGAACCGTACCAGGCCACATGCCCTCAACATTGGGAGGGTGCTTTGGGGTCCCCCCCAAAGCACCTTGTCCCCATGTTGATGAGGACAAGGGCCTCATCCCCACAACCCTGGCCGGTGGTTGTGGGGAATTCCCTATGGCTTTCCCCATTACGTCAGAGGGGGGCGGGGTCACCAGGTGCCCTCCGTTATAAAAGACCTGTCAGCCGCAGCGAAGCCTCACAGAGCGGGAGCCTCCCATTGCGAGGAGCGGCCTGCGAGAACAGACGCCGATGCCGGACGAGAAGGACGAGAAGACCGGAGCAAGAAGAAGCGAATCGGAGGAAGAAGAAGATGGAAGAAGATGGAAGAAGATGACGGAAGGAGAAGATGAAGAAACTGAAGGATAAAGAAAGAAGAAAGAAGATTTTAATAAAGGAATTGTCAAAAACCGTCTCCTGTAATTTTTACCATTTTTGCCACTTTTTTGGTGAAATGGTAGGGGTACTTTTGTACCCCCTTACCATTTCACACAGGGGGGGGCCGGGATCTGGGGGTCCCCTTGTTAAAGGGGGCTTCCAGATTCCGATAAGCCCCCCGCCCGCAGACCCCCACAACCACCGGCCAGGGTTGTGGGGATGAGGCCCTTGTCCTCATCAACATGGGGACAAGGTGCTTTGGAGGGGACCCCAAAGCATCCTCCCAATGTTGAGGACATGTGGCCTGGTACGGTTCAGGCGGGAGGGGGGGGCTGCTCTCGTCCCCCCCTCTTTTCCTGCGGCCTGCCAGGTTGCGTGCTCGGATAAGGGTCTGGTATGGATTTTATGGGGGACCCCACGCCATTTTTTTTTTGAATGCTTCGAATGATTCGAGATTCAGTATATCTAATATAGAGAACTGTTCCTGCAGTGTCATTTTTGCAGGAAAAAAAGGCTATTTAAAATCACTTGCGGCTATTGCCGGCAAATGAATTGTTGGATCCGTAATACAGAGAACAGTCATTCATTGAAGTCATTGATAAAAAAAAATGCGTTGGGGTCCCCCCCAAATTCAATAACCAGGCCCTTCAGGTCTGGGATGGATATTAAGGGGGACCCCAGCCAAAAAAAAAAATGGCGTAGGGTCCCCCTCAAAATCCATACCAGACCCTTGAGGTCTGGGATGGATTTTAAGGGGAACCCCAACCAAAAAAAATGGCGTGGGGTCCCCCTCAAAATCCATACCAGACCCTTATCCGAGCACGCAACCTGGCAGGCCGCAGGAAAAGAGGGGGGGACAAGGGCCTCTTCCCCACAACCCTGGCCGGTGGTTGTGGGGGTCTGCGGGCGGGGGGCTTATTGGAATCTGGAAGCACCCTCCCAATGTTGAGGGCATGTGGCCTGGTACGGTTCAGGTGGGAGGGGGGGCTGCTCTCGTCCCCCCCTCTTTTCCTGCGGCCTGCCAGGTTGCGTGCTCGGATAAAGGGTCTGGTATGGATTTTGAGGGGACCCTACGCCATTTTTTTTTTTGGCCGGGGTTCCCCTTAAAATCCATCCCAGACCTGAAGGGTCTGGTATGGATATTTGGGGGGGACCCCACGCCATTTTTTTTTTTTTTTGGCTGGGGTCCCCCTTAATATCCATACCAGACCTGAAGGGCCTGGTTATTGAATTTGGGGGGACCCCTACGCTTTTTTTTTTTTTTTTATATCAATGAATGACTGTTCTCTGTGTTATGGAGCCGACAATTCATTTGCCGGCAATAGCCGCAAGTGATTTTAAATAGTGTAATTTTTGCAGAAAAAAAAGCTTTGTCATTCGAATCATTCAAATTCATTTGTTATATCTGCTATAATAATTTCGTTTGAATTAGTTGAAATTTGATGTTGGTAGTTGGATTCGAATAATTTGGAGCTGAAATTCGTAAACGGAATTTTTCCTGCAAAAATTACACTTTGTCATTCGAATTCATTCGAATTCATTCGGCGACGAAATTCGTAAACGGAATTTCGTATTAAAAAAAATTCGTACTACAGATTCGTAAATTCGTACGAATTTCGAAATATTCGTACGAATTTCGAAAAATTCGTACGAATTCGTACGAAACGAATCGCACATGTCTAATGTATGTTGTATTTAGGAGGTACATTGCTGAGCCTATGCCCACTCTACTCTCATTTAACTCCTTCCACTCTTCCGTACCATGCGGCCAACCTATGGGTCTCCGTAATACGGGTTTGGTCCTGATACCTTCAGTGTACAGACCGCTAGGGAAAGAGCCAGATCAGGAGCCCCTCGCTACCAGCGGACCCTTCACCATGCCAGGCACCATGCTTCATGATCGGCTGCAATATACCTTGCACTAGTTCTGATTACTCATAGCAACTGCATTCCTCCTCCGGGTAAACCTGTAGTACACTTGTAGTGGATTTGTTTTATACCCCACATGTACTTTACTGACCCTGTTTCTTCATACACCAGAAACCACCATACACCCCTTTTTAAATGACTTCTACCAGGCATGGATCAGTTGATACAACTTTACTTACATTTGGTAAAGACCAAAAAACACATTACAGTGCAACATAACCCTGTCTGTCTAAGCAGAGCTGCCCAGGCGTACCTCAACAAGGTGATAGTCC
This sequence comes from Lithobates sylvaticus, assembly GCA_028564925.1. Classification (NCBI taxonomy): domain Eukaryota; kingdom Metazoa; phylum Chordata; class Amphibia; order Anura; family Ranidae; genus Lithobates; species Lithobates sylvaticus. The sequence goes on from CM053034.1 coordinate 27,884,128, forward strand.
AATTTTGGCATTCCCCAAGGTTTGGCTGTTCTGATGGACTGCTGGGTGCAGCGGTCTTTATCTTTGTGTTCCATAGTTGTCACAGCATCTCCGAGAGCAGGCTTTCCCCTATATTTAAATCACTAGGTGGATAGGCAGGGCCCAAAAAAAAACAGAAACTGAGGTGCAAAACGTTAGCCCCTTCCCCAGCCTGGGCCAGCCAACTACCTAACTAACATACTGAAGGCAACCTGCCTACAAGGGCATTGGAATTTTATGGCAGAATTTCTATGTGGACTATAGTACATTCTCCTAGTGGAGGATCTCCATAAGAAGACAAGCATAAACAAAGGAACAGTGGCACTTTTCCTTTAAAATTGTGATTACCTTCTAGGAATGTGTACTATAGTCAATATAGGATTTCTGCTATAAAAGCCAAAGTACTGATGAAGGGGGGTACTTCAGCCCCCGAAACATGCTGGATACTGCTTGTCTTAACATTTGATGTGATTGTCTGGCACTTTATCTTTTTTTCTCATTTTAGACATATCTTCCTATTAACATGCTGAAGAAAAATATACATGTCTATTACTTTATGGCTGTTCAGAGCAGATCTGGGCAGTCGTGTTCCAGTGTCTTGTCTTGTCTTCTCTGGTTTGATGTGTCTAAATAAAGTTTATATCAAGTCTGAACCTTTTTTTGGAGTTTTGAAGTTTTTGGAGTGTGGAAGGTTGGAACCTCTGTCAGGTTTTTCTTGCTATCTCTGTCCCCAGGAGGTAGATTCCCTCTCTGTTTGTCCTGGTGTCACCAGCACAGAAAGTTATGGGAAATCCAACAGTTTATAATTGATACCTGTTGTAAGTCATCATTAAAACCAAGTGTAAGCACCTGAAATTAGGATGCCACACACCAGCTGAAAAATGAAATCAGGCTTGAATGGGATGGATTACCTGCTCTATAGCTAATCAGTGAGGGGTGAGACACTTGGGCTGCATTACAGGAAGGGAAATCTCAGGATTAAGCCACCTATGTGCAGATGTTTAAGAATAGTCAGAAAGCAGGCCAATGCATTAAGTGTGTGAGATTGCTTGTTCTAATTTGTGTTGTCACCTTCTTGTTTCCTAGGCAGCAGTATATCACAGTGGGGGGATTGTTCTACTTTTACATATGTACCAACTTAAAAAAAAAAAAAAAAAAAAATCCTATATAGAGGTTGCAGCTGTGCTTTTAGTTGTTTGTCTGGAATTGCCCTTTAAGCAGGTGTATCCAGCGTCAGGGTGTCCTCTTAGCACTGTAACCATTTCTCTTTTTCAGGATTGATCATGCTGATTGGTTGGCTGCAGGGAAAGCCTCTCCTTAGTATGTTCACCATCGGTGTCAGGTAAGTTGTTTCCCAGCAGGATCTGAGCACTTGATGTACCATGCTGCCTGTCAGAAGACTCACCCCACAGCCTCTGCATCACATGACTTACCCCGCAGCCTCTGCATCACATGACTTACCCCGCTGCCCTTTCAGTCACATGACACACCTCAAAGCCTCTGTTACACAGCCAGGCACCTCTGGGATGGGGAACAAGGCGTTCCCAGCAATTGTGTCACTGAACTCCGACATACATACTTGTCTAAACAATACATAAAAGCCATTGCATGACAACAAAGTGACAAGCTGAATAATTTTAATGAAAGAAATGCCAGAGATGAATGGATCTGTCACTCTGGAAATATGTTTTTCATCATTCAGTTGTGTAACAATTAATGTTTCATTTCAGAGCTATTTCATTGTGGAGAGACAGCTGGCCTCTTGGCGGGTGTCTGGCTGAATGGGCCTCTTTTTTTAGCTGCTGGGTCTCACCATTCATTACCGGCCCGTCATATCTTTGATGTAGGGGGACTACTGTGGTGTCCGGTTAGAGAGACTACTATGTTGTCTATGTAAGGGGGCTACTATGGTGTCCGTGTGGAGGGGCTACTATGGTGTCCGTGTAGGGGGGCTACTATGGTGTCCGTGTAGAGGGGCTACTATGGTGTCCGTGTAGAGGGGCTACTATGGTGTCCGTGTAGAGGGGCTACTATGGTGTCCGTGTAGAGGGGCTACTCTGGTGTCCGTGTAGAGGGGCTACTCTGGTGTCCGTGTAGAGGGGCTACTCTGGTGTCCGTGTAGAGGGGCTACTCTGGTGTCCGTGTAGAGGGGCTACTATGGTGTCCGTGTAGAGGGGCTACTATGGTGTCCGTGTAGAGGGGCTACTCTGGTGTCCGTGTAGGGGGGCTACTGAGATATCCATATAGGTGGACTACTATGGTTGGCCAGGTAAGGAAATGACTGTGGCAGCTGTGTAAAGGGGCTACTGTGATATCCATGTAGAGGGCTACTCTGGTGTCCGTGTAGAGGGGCTACTCTGGTGTCCGTGTAGAGGGGCTACTCTGGTGTCCGTGTAGGGGGGCTACTGAGATATCCATATAGGTGGACTACTATGGTTGGCCAGGTAAGGAAATGACTGTGGCAGCTGTGTAAAGGGGCTACTGTGATATCCATGTAGAGGGGCTACTATGGTGTCCGTGTAGGGAGGCTACCGGGGCATCCATGTAGGTGGACCATTAGGGTGTCCAGGTGAGAGGTTTACTGTGGCATCTGTGCAGGAGGGCTACTATGGTATCCATGGAGGGGGGATACTATTGTGTCCACCTATATAGATGCCCCAGTAGCCCCCCTACACAGACTACTATAGTCTCCATGTAGGGAGATTACTGTGGCATCTGTGTAGGAGGGCTACTATGGTGTCCCTGTAGGACATCTTCATCAGTCTGCCTTTTTGTAACGGCTTTCATCCTTCCTACCAAAGCAACGTTATCCCTGTCTGTACTCTATATATGTTAATTAACTACCATCAGGCTGTGTAGGAGGCAGCCCAAGGTTAAAGGTGTTTACCAAACTCCCCGAACGCCCAATGCACCACTGAAGTCATAGTAATAATCCCAATTCTTCCTGGGCTTGGAGGGACGTAAACTCTTCTCTGCCCTCCCATAGTTCAGCACTTGGTGCCTGTGAATCAGAAGACATAGTAGGGTCACATAGGGATTGTCTTTTGGGTTTTCTTGCACTGGTTGGTTATTGTTTTTTTGTTCTCTCCTTGTAGTTTGGCAGTGGCTGCCATTCCTGAAGGTCTGCCCATTGTTGTCACCGTAACGCTGGCACTTGGTGTGATGAGGATGGCCAAAAAGAGAGTCATTGTGAAGAAGCTGCCGATTGTGGAGACTCTAGGTAATCTGAGACCCGTCAGAGCCAGAACTGGGTCATCCACAAGGAACGGAGGCAAGAGCCTAGTGCCCAATGGATGTCCAGTGGGCCCACTACTATACCCTTCATGGATATAAAGCAGAAATAATTCTTTGAGTTTGTGTAGATATCTGAGAATACGTTTCTAGACAAGACCAGCAAACATTTTCCTGTTACTGCTGATGAAGATAGCGTGCCTCTAGGGCACACCGTTTTTGTCAGCAAATTGACTGATTGGTGCGCACACCTGACAGTTTCTGGTCTGATTGATTCAATGTATATTTCAAACACATCACACACATCTATCTTCTTGCAGGTTGCTGTAATGTCATCTGCTCAGATAAGACTGGAACACTGACCGCCAATGAGATGACTGCCACCAAACTAGTCACATCCGATGGCTTACACGCAGAGGTGAGCTGTCTTTTTTTCAGGAAGGTCCATATTTGCCTCCAACTCACAGCCACATGCTCATCCAGATTGTTTTCTGGTTGGAGTGTTGGCATTCCTGTTTCCTTACACAGCACTATGGAACATGAACTATAAGACCAGAGTATGTGAACCCCCCCCCCTCCCAATAACTGAGTTCAGGTGTTTCAATGTAAAGGGTCCTGGTGATACTACATAATACAAAGACATTTTAGACAATTGTGCTCTTCCAACCTAGTGGTAACTGTTTGGAGAAGACCCTTTTCTTGTTCCATAGAGGCATGGTTTGACCAGTCTTGTGAGGAGGAACTGGAGTATCCTGCACAGAGCCGAGAACTCAACCCTACTGAACACCTTTGAGATGGAAGACCGATTGTGAGTCAGGACTTCTCATGCAATATCCTGACCTCACAAATGGACACTAATTCTCACATACATTATTCAAAATCTTGTGGAAAGTCTTCCAAAATTTGTGGAGGATGTTGTAGCCACAAGGGGGGGCGGGGGTGTAACTCCATATTAATGTGTATACAGTGGGTGGGAATTTCATACTAATGGCCATTGTGGGGGTGGGGCCATTGTTTCAACTCCATATATACGCTCATGTGGGCCTACCTCCAAATGAATGGCCGGGGGGGAGCCAACTCTTTCTAAATGGCCATGGGGGGAGCCAACTCTTTCTAAATGGCCATGGGGGGAGCCAACTCTTTATAAATGACCATGGGGGGAGCCAACTCTTTGTAAATGGCCATGGGGGGAGCCAACTCTTTTTATAAATGGCCGTGGGGGGAGCCAACTCTTTATAAATGGCCGTGGGGGGAGCCAACTCTTTATAAATGGCCGTGGGGGGAGCCAACTCTTTATAAATGGCCGTGGGGGGAGCCAACTCTTTATAAATGGCCGTGGGGGGAGCCAACTCTTTATAAATGGCCATGGGGGGAGCCAACTCTTTATAAATGGCCGTGGGGGGGAGACAACTCTTTATAAATGGCCGTGGGGGGAGACAACTCTTTATAAATGGCCGTGGGGGGAGACAACTCTTTTTATAAATGGCCGTGGGGGGAGACAACTCTTTTTATAAATGGCCATGGGGGAGCCAACTCTTTATAAATGGCCATGGGGGGAGCCAACTGTTTATAAATGGCCGTGGGGGGAGACAACTCTTAATAAATGGCCATGGGCGAGACAACTCTTTATAAATGGCCGTGGAGAGAGGGGGGAAACTGTTTATAAATGGCCAAGGGGGTCAACTATTTATAAATGGCCTGGGGGGGGGGGGGGGGGGGGGGCGGGGGGGGGGGCAACTCCATATTAATGACCATGATTTTGGAATTGAATGTCCAACAAGCTCATATACTGTATATGTAATGGTCAAGTGTCCACACACTTTCAGCTAAGTCATGTAGGAATAGATAGGGGGGGGGGGGTTCTCTCCAATGATTTGAGGACATTATGATAATTATGAGCTCCTTATCATTAATCTTAGTCGGCTTCATAATTTTCATATAACTTTTCTGTGCAATAGACATTTTGTCTTCATGGTAAATTTATGGTAAATTTATTGGGGGAAATATACAAGTTGCAGCTGGCTTCCTCTTAGGTCATCCCATAGAAAAGAATGCTAGCTGTATCCTGGAAGCCTCCTTTAGTCTACAATGGTTGATGGCTTGGACTCATTTATGGCTGAGAAGTTTGTACTGTATTTGTAGATTTTCCATGTGCCATGGCTCATCTTTCATTGGTGGATGAATCTCTTCTCTTCTATTGTCTGCTCAGGTCACTGGCATTGGTTATGATGAAAAGGGAACTGTGAACTTGCTGCCTACCAATGAAGAGTTGCGGGACTTCTCCAACATATCCGTAGGAAAATTAGTAGAGGTAAAGCCTAATCTGTGCAACACGTAACATCTTCTCACCATGAAATGTCCAAATATACCACAGTTTGGGTAATAATTATGTCATTTATTGTCTTATTCTCAATAACAGGCTGGATGTGTAGCCAACAACGCCATCATTCGCAATGGCACCTTGATGGGACAGCCAACAGAGGGCGCCCTGCTCGTCCTGGCAATGAAGGTACTTGTACAATAGCTGCCTTTATCACCTTAAGATATAGCTGCTGTCCCCCTGCTCTTGTAATTGGCTTACTGCCTTTCCCATAAGTCTGTGCAGACATCCAAAGTTAAGCTGGCTGGTGCATAGAGTGTGAGTGACATCCCTGACTATATCCTTAGGTTTACTGCACTAGGTGTTTTATGATTGGTTTAGATATTACATGTCCAAAGCCACTTAAAATTCAGCAGGATTGATGGGATGAGCACAGTATCTACAGAACAGAAGTTGGTGAGACTCTTCAAACAACGTTGCTAAAATCTTTGAAGATTGTGATCTACATTATTAGACGCAGCTGGTGACGTCTACCCTGGAATCGCTTTGATCTGGTTGCGCCCAGAATGGCGGGCACTGGCTGCGCAGAGTGGGAAAGAAGGTCTGTGCATAGGCAGGATAGATATGTAAAGAATTCAGAAGTAAATAAACATCTCAGCCTGGGAAAATCTGGTTCTTCTAGTAAAATTTCCCCACCCCACCCTTTACTTTTCACTCTGAATTCCTGAAAATATACAAACGCTCACGATATACGAATATACACTTTTTTTTTTCCACTTCTAACAATGTTTTACTTTGAATGAAATGTTTCTATAGGTTGAACTGAATGAAGTTCTGTATCTTTTTCCATCTTGTCTAATCCATGTCACTAATGAAATGGATGATTGGCTGACTCGGGGAAAATGAGGCGTTCTGCCCCCAGACTTGACTTACCCAGTTAAAGGGCATCTGTTGGCAGGGCAAGGTTATGGGGGGGGGGGGGGATATTATTAGCAGAGTATTTAAAACGTGCCTGTTCTTCTGTATTGAGCCTCTGGACAGAGCTGGGTAAATCCAGAACCTGGGAGCCAGAGATGAGTCACAAGACTCTTCATAGTTCAGATAGCATTCAGCAACCTGCTCTTCATTGACAAGCTGTGATTGGAGGATGGCTCTGTCCAGTGACAGATCTGAATATTAAAGCCAATGATTCTGTGTTCACACCTGTGATTTGTCGCACTTCTAGCGACAGTACACGACAGGGGCTGACTGGCAAATTTTGGCCCAGGGGACAAGTACAACCCAGTGGTGCAGCGACTGGGCCCCCTTCCTGCTCTCCTCCTTCCCTGCCTCCTCCCAACTCCATCCCAGGCTGAAACTTTGCTCCTGTAACTCTGCTCACTGGGCGGCAGTGGCGGCCACTCCATACGGGGCTCAGGGGCGTTACCCCCCTAGCCACATGTGGGGCGCCGGGCGCATGGACACCAATGTCTTTTTCTTTTTTGAAGCATGTGATTAGACCCTGGGGCTCTAATTGGCTTCAAAAAAGGGTGGGCTCGGGGGGGCGCAGAGCACTGCGCCCCGAGCCCACCCACTTATGCGGCAATAGAGAATTGATATTTGCTATTGTCTTCCTGCTTCTCCTCCAAGCCAATCCAGGAAGCGGGAGGAGTGTGGTTGTATTGGCCGGTACCGGGGGTGGGGAGGATGTCATCGGCTCTGCATCGCCGCCAAGAGCCTGACCACGTAAGTACCACCCACTGAAGGGGGGTCTTTTAGTCTGTTTGCCGCCCTCGGGGGGGGGGGGGGTCGGTGGTTTGTTTGCCCCCCCCCCCGGCTGGTAGTAGGCTGGGGCGGATCACCTGCTGTTCTGACTCTGGGTTCCTGACCCTGGACAAAGAATGGGCAGGAGGGGTGGCTGCCCTAGGCACAATGGTTTTCTGTAGGGCTGGGGTGCCTTACTACTTTTGCAAGGCTGACAGAAGTAGTGACAGAGGCAGTGATTTTGACAAGCAAGTGACTGCTGAATGTAGGATCCCCTATGAACAGGGGGGGCACAGTTTGGCCCTAGCGCTGGATGACCTTGTCCCGGCACTGCCCGCTGCAAGCTGGGGCTGGCCGGGGAAGGAGAGCCTCCGGTGGGGCATGGAGCTGTCCATGCTCAGACACAGCGTTACACCATCAATGCAGGGGGAAGGGCGGGTGGACGGACTGCGCTTTATCCTCGTCCTCATCCCGCACTCGATAGGGAACTAGCGGGGACTTTTTACTCCTCTTTACCAGGAAGCCTATAGGCATGTCTGCGGAGGAAACGGTGCAGCCTTTTTACAGGGCATCAGAGTATCCCTGGGGGCAATTGCCCGGCCCAGTCCGCCCCGATACAAGACAAGAGAAATCCCACTCTTGTCTATAGGGCCCATTCACATCTATGCAAGGCACTTCCGTGCGACTTGTTCTGGTAAGACATTCACATTTTGCGTTTTGTATATGTGTTCAAAATGTTTGCACATTTTGTGTGTGTGTGTTTTTTCACCACAAGCACAGGGCAACATATTGATTTCAGTGGATGCCCTATGTGCAACTAACGTGGCAAAGTAACTCCTGTACCTTTTTAAACGTTGTTGCGATTTTTTTATTTCTTTTTTTCACGCAACAAATTCACGTCTTTTTTGTAGTGTTTGAGGTGCCATTACCAATGAGGTTTTGTAATTGTGTGGTTTTAATTGCGTTCACAAAATGTTAAATGGTATAGCAGCCTAGGTGTGTTTCTGGCCCTATAGACTTCAGTGGGGGGGGGTGCATGAATAAAAATGCATGAATAAAAATGCATAAAAAGGATGCAAGGAAAGCGTGGTGTGGCGGTTTGATTATTTTATGATATCCTATTTGTCATTGGGAATTGTGGCATCAGGAATTGCTGTACAAAAAGCAGTAAGATGTACAGTGGAGAGCGTGCAGCTGTACCTCTGCAGCCTGTAGTTTGACCAGTGCAATGGCGGACAGCAGTACTATAGAAACAAGCAATGAGAAGTTCAGCGCAGTGAGTGCTGGTACATATCCAACACAGTAGAAGTACACTATATTGTCAAAAGTATTGGGACACTTGCATTTGCATGCATGGGAGCTTTAATGGCATCCCAAAGAGCTATGATTGAAGCGGAGTTCTGCTTAAAAATAAAAATAAAAATTAAAAGTCAGCAGCTACAAATACTGCAGCTGCTGACTTTTAATAATTGGACACTTACCTGTCACAGGCTCCAGCGATGCGGGTGCACGAAGGCCCGCTCGTCTCCCCCCCTCCGCTCTGCAGTGTCGGCATTGTAACTGTGGGCGCCCGGCTGGGGCTTCACAGCCAGGTACCCACCGCGCATGTGCAAGCCGTGACTGGCCAGGCAATCACCTGGGACCTGTGACGTGTCCCAGATGATTGCAGAGGAGGGGGGAGGGGCGGTGATCTCTCTTCCGGTGCCCTGGGAGGGAGTGGGAGCTGGGACCAAAAAAAAATGACATGCCAAATGTGGCATGTCAGGGGGTCACCTCCCTTAAAGTGGAAGTTCCATTTTTGGAACTAGTTCATGCTCCCAGCTTTGTGGGGACAGTTTGGGGATTGCCCCCTTCCTGTTCCAACATGACTGCCACCAGTGCACAAAGCAAGGTCCATAAAGACATGGATGAGCGAGTTTGGGGTAGATGAACTTGACTGGCCTGCACAGAGTCCTGAGCTCAACACCTTTGGGATGAATTAGAGCAGAGACTGTGAGCCAGGCTTTCTTGTCCAACATCAGTGCCTGACCTCACAAATGAGCTTCTGGAAGAATGGTCAAACATTCCCATAGACACACTCCTAAACCTTGTGGACAGCCTTCCCAGAAGAGTTGAAGCTGTTATAGCTGCAAAGGGTGGGCCAACTCAATATTGAACCCTACGGACTAAGACGCCATTAAAGATCATGTGCGTGTAAAGGCAGGTGTCCCAATACTTTTGACAATATAGTTTATCTGTTTATGGTTTCTATGGCTGTGTCCATTTAATGTAGAGAAGACTGTGGGGTCACCTTGCCCTCCGCGCCCTCGACTGTTCCATATAATGCATTTTTCTGGTGTAGCATCACATAATACACTTGTTCGCTTTCTGACGCCCGTTGGTGCTGTCCCCGGTGCCCCATAATGAATGATTTGGTACGGTGCCCACACAATGGAGGTAATCATCACCCGTCTGTAAACTTTCTCCATCACTCCCCGGGAACTTTGACAATAAGAAACCTGTTTTGTCACCTTGCGCAAGAAGACTCTCTGCATTGTTTTGCCTGCTCCATTGTTTTACCGGTGACGTCGGTTTGGCAGGATGCGTCGTGATTCTACACTTTGCCATGCTGTGGTTAATGTGTGTAAATAATTAGAGAGAGTCTCAGCGCTGTGCAAACAGCCGTCATTGCTTCTGAGAACTGGACGTCAATACATGATGGATCTTCAGAACTAGTTTGTGCCCGGTGCGTCCTTAAGATGAACTCGCCCTGCTGGGGGGGGGGGGGGGGGGCGGAGCTCCTGTCTGAGACTGAATTAAAACACCTAGGTCTAGTTTACACTTGCTTCAAAACATGGCTTTGGACACGCTTTGTTAAAGCTCTCTGAACGCCAGTCAAAGCTCCTGTCACTAAATAAAATGGTTCACTTACAGTCCTGTTTACACCTTGCTTTTGCTTGGAGCTTCGATGAGGCTTCGATGAGGCTTCGATGAGGCTTCGGTTACACCTTGCTTTTGCTTGGAGCTTCGATGAGGCTTCGGTGGCGCTTCGATGAGGCTTCGGTGGCGCTTCGATGAGGCTTCGGTGGCGCTTCGATGAGGCTTCGGTGGCGCTTCGATGAGGCTTCGGTGGCGCTTCGATGAGGCTTCGGTGGCGCTTCGATGAGGCTTCGGTGGCGCTTCGATGAGGCTTCGGTGGCGCTTCGATGAGGCTTCGATGAGGCTTCGGTGGAGCTTCGATGAGGCTTCCATGAGGCTTTGGTGTGGCTTCCATGAGGCTTTGGTGTGGCTTCCATGAGGCTTTGGTGTGGCTTCCATGAGGCTTTGGTGTGGCTTCCATGAGGCTTTGGTGTGGCTTCCATGAGGCTTTGGTGTGGCTTCCATGAGGCTTCCATGAGGCTTCCATGAGGCTTCCATGAGGCTTTGGTGTGGCTTCCATGAGGCTTTGGTGTGGCTTCCATGAGGCTTTGGTGTGGCTTCCATGAGGCTTTGGTGGGGCTTCCATGGGGCTTTGGTGGGGCTTCCATGGGGCTTTGGTGGGGCTTCCATGGGGCTTTGGTGGGGCTTCCATGAGGCTTTGGTGGGGCTTCCATGAGGCTTTGGTGGAGCTTTGGTGGGGCTTTGGTGGAGCTTTGGTGGGGCTTCGATGAGCCTTCAAGCAAGCTTTGCCATAGACTTCTATGGAGGCTTTGAAGATGTTTTGAAGCACCACTAAAGCTACATGGGGTATTATTTTTGAAGCGAGGCCAAAGCAAAGCAAAAGCAGGTGTAGACAGGGCTGTAAGCTAACCATTTTATTTAGTGACAGGAGCCTTTGACTGTCTGAAGCCTTGTTTTAAAGGCAAGTGTAAACTAGCCGTTAATGTGTGAAGCTGAAGCAAGTGTAAATGAGCCCTTAGACCGTTCACATGGATATGTGAGTGGTAGAGAACTCCTCCACTAAAAAATGTATAATATCTTCTCTATACAGCATTATGGTATATGTCACAGCTATAAAAATACATAATAATTCTAGCAGTGGCAGTGATTCCATAAGGGCGCATGGGCGCCGCCCCCTCTCTCCAGCCACCCCTCTATGCAAGCCGCAAGCCCAACCCTGCTCTGCTCTCTTGCTTCTGGATAGGTCCTCAGACAGCCTAGCAGCCAGATGTGCCCGGGATAGGCCCAATCTCCAGCCTAGCAGCCAGATGTGCCCGGGATAGGCCCAATCTCCAGCCTAGCAGCCTGGGCAAAATGTCACGTGTCCAGCAAACAGCCGTTCAGGTGGTGCATAACATAGATCACCTGACTCCACCCGAATATATAGGCTCTCCCAGCAGGCCAAGGGGTTCAAGAAAACCCCTGCCCATTGGCTGAGATACCCCACATACCCATAACCTGACCTTGGGTTGCCCTTCTCTCATTTAGTATCACCAAGTTCCCGACCACCTAGTGGTAAAAGAGAAAAAGTGCAACAAGGCCAAACTTGGGGAGAAATCAATAGATCTCTATCAATCAACCAGGATCACAGTAAATTTGTGAGGAGCTCCCTGCCTAAACGACAGGGTGCTACATCAATATTGTCTGACTGTTGGGGACATTAGAGTGTAAGTTCCTCTGGTGCAGAGACTGATGCGACTGGATCACTATTCTCTGCACATCACTATGGTATGTGTCAGAGCTATGTAAATGCATAAATGATAATGTGTGGGGGGGGGGACATTAGAGTGTAAGCTCCTCCGGTGCAGGGACTGATGTGACTGACTCAGTGCTCTCTGTGCAGCAATACGATACATGTCGGAGCTAAATGAATGTATAATAATAATAGTGTGCGACTGTTGGGGGACATTAGAGTGTAAGCTCCTCTGGTGAAGAGTTTTTTTATATGAAGTAATAATAATTTCTTCCCATAGATGGGTATGGGGAATTCCAGAGAAAATTACGTTCGGAAGAAGGAAATCCCGTTCAGTTCGGAGCAGAAGTGGATGGCGGTGAAATGCACAGACAAAATTGAGGTAAGGCTCCGTCCAGATCGCCCCCCATGTGTACAGATCTGTCTACAATCCTCTCTTGGTTGATCATTTCAGATGATTTTTTCTTCTCCCCCCCTCATAGAATCAGGAGGATTTGTACTTCATGAAGGGGGCCTTCGAGGAGGTGGTTCAGTACTGTACAACGTATAACAGCAGTGGGATGGCAATGGCACTCACACCGCAGCAGAAATCGCTCTACATTCAGGAGGAGAAGAACATGGGAAGCCAAGGGCTGAGAGGTGAATGCACTGAGCGCCCTGCCCTAATTGTCTGTCTGTTAGAAAATTAGAGTGCAGTCAGAAGATCTCCTCTCATGTGTGCTTGGTGGAACTGCAGCCTCTTGTCAAATGATTCTGTGCCATGTAACCTCCTTGTCATGCTCTGGGGAGTGTGGGTGGTTCTGCAGTGCACTCAGGGGGCAGAGGTGGGAACACAAAGGCTGCATTTCCACAGGTTCAGTGTCAGGGCTAATGAGAAGATCGGGCGATCGGGCAACCCCAGGGATTATCCAGCTGGGTGCAACAGGTTAATGGCAGGTTTTCCACATCCTCTGCTGAAGAAAATGATGAGTCCCTGACTTCAGTACTCTGAGTCATTGACCTGGAACAAGAATGTGGATGAGCACCTCTAACTGTATACCTGGGTTTTTGTTTTTTTAAGAATTTATCTTTAACTGGTCTGATAACCAACTGAACATTCTGATTGGTTGCTGCAAAAATATTACTGCATTAAGAATATTGAATGAGCCTGGTCATGTGGCGCTAAAACTGTCTGATGGGGAGCCATGGCGAATGGAATGTACAGACATGTCAGGGGGGCGGGGCAGTGACCACACTACAGAGTCGCAGGATTGGCCAACGGCGCCACTACAGATAGGGACTTGTACGGAATCAATACATTAATCCGGGATTTGTCTCCTCCACAGTGCTGGCGCTGGCCTCTGGATCCGAGTTGGGGATGCTGATGTTTCTGGGGCTGATCGGAATCATTGACCCCCCGAGAAATGGGGTGAGGGAAGCGGTGCAGATCCTGCTGGAGTCCGGGGTGTCCGTCAAGATGATCACTGGAGATGCGCTGGAGACGGCTCAGGCTATCGGTGAGAAATGCTGTGGACGCCATGACTTAGAACTGTCATCGTAATAAAGAGGGCGGAGCAAAGGATAGATCTTTTCTCCATATAATGAGAGAAAACTGTCAGCAAATCATAAAGATCCAGAAAGTTCATTGCTGAGCAAGTTGTTTTCTGATAATCCCAAACTTCTTTATTATACAGATTCATAGAGCCGGAAACCTGATAGATTCCTGGCTGTCATTCTGATTCTCAGGCTTCAATACTTTAAGAGTGTGCAGATCAGGAGTTCTAAATTTACGCCAACCTCTCTAATCTGCATGTGTGTTCTGTTTCAGAGACACGATTTGTTGAAGTCAAAGGATCAGCATGACAGGCAGGCATTTAAGAACATGTATCAGATCTGGTGCACTTTGATCTGCTGGTTGTGGAAGATCTTACTGTTTGGAATCTGCATCATGTTCTCAGTATTGCACTTAACATCACTTCAGTACCACAATGTCAGGGAAAAAAAAGGCATTGCCTTCCTAAGGCTTCACCCCACTATTGCCATTGTACTGCTTTGTGCCACTATTGCCATCCCAAGGCTTCACCCCACTTTTGCCATCCTAAGCCCTTGTCCCACTATGGCCACCCTGAGGCGGCTTCGTCCCACTATGGCCACCCTGAGGCGGCTTTGTCCCACTAGGGCCACCCTGAGGCGGCTTTGTCCCACTAGGGCCACCCTGAGGCGGCTTTGTCCCACTAGGGCCACCCTGAGGCGGCTTCGTCCCACTAGGGCCACCCTGAGGCGGCTTTGTCCCACTAGGGCCACCCTGAGGCGGCTTCGTCCCACTATGGCCACCCTGAGGCGGCTTTGTCCCACTATGGCCACCCTGAGGCGGCTTCGTCCCACTATGGCCACCCTGAGGCGGCTTCGTCCCACTATGGCCACCCTGAGGCGGCTTTGTCCCACTAGGGCCACCCTGAGGCGGCTTTGTCCCACTAGGGCCACCCTGAGGCGGCTTCGTCCCACTAGGGCCACCCTGAGGCGGCTTTGTCCCACTGTTGCTTCATGTTGAGCTCCAAACAGCTGAAAATGCCCCTTTTTGTCTGTTTCCGGTGACACTACTTAGAATCTGATGTAGCAATGAGTGTTCTGCAGTGTTAGAATGTATATGGAGGTCGGTGTGCCCGTTTGTACAGATGGTGCCTTAAGAGTTGTGTTGGGACTCCTGAACCCCCAAATCCTCATATGTATTAAAGCAATCTAGGTGTGGTGTCCCTTTTAAGAATAAGAGTTTTCCTCTCTGTTATCTGATTAAATCTTGTGTCTTGTGGTGCTTCCGATCATCTGTTAAAAGATTCTCTTCCTGAGACCGCGATCACATGACACCATCAGTGTATACATTTGCAGAATGTTTGTCATTGTTTTGATTCTTTTGATAAATGTAAGAAAACAGATCACAGAGAGAATACCACATGTATTTAAGGGACACTCCACTCACAGATTTTAGCTACAGGTGGAGTCTGGTGGCCTGAGCCACTTACTGACCCTGCCCCTACTCCTGGATCTGTTCCCATCCATCTTCTACATAATATAAAATGTATAAATTTCCAGGATAGGTGGGAACCTCTCATAATGGGCCCAGCGGGTGTACAGACCCACGAACTCAGCACAGGGATGGTGGAAACCCTCATAATGGGCACAGCAGGTATACAGACCCGAGAACTCGGCACAGGGATGGTGAGAACCCCTCGTAATGGGCACAGCAGGTGTAGAGACCCCGGAACTCAGCACAGGGATGGTGGGAACTCCTCATAATGGGCACAGCAGGTGTACAGACTCAGAAACTTGGCACAGGGATGGTGGTAACTCCTCATAATGGGCACAGCCGGTGTACAGACCCAGGAGCTCGGCACAGGGATGGTGGGAACCCCTCGTAATGGGCACAGCAGGTGTAGAGACCCAGGAACTCAGCACAGGGATGGTGGGAACCCTCATAATGGGCACAGCAGGTGTACAGACTCAGAAACTTGGCACAGGGATGGTGGGAACCCCTCATAATGGGCACAGCAGGTGTACTCAGCAATAGAGTCCCTAAGAAATGTAATTGTGGCTTTAACTCTCAAGCATCGGGCACACACTGAAATCTCCATTTTGGGTGGAGTGCCCCTTTAATGTGCTAATGTGTTTTTTTTTTTTTGTCAGACGTTTCTCTAACATTTTGTAATTTTTCCAGGACGAAGTATCGGTCTGTCCAATGGACACCTTAAAGCCATTTCGGGGGAGGAGTTGGATGGATTGGATGAAGCGGCCTTGTCCTCTGTGGTCACCAAGGTCTGTGTGACACCCCTTGACCGTCTCAGGTTTATATTGTTACCGGTTTATGTCCTGTAGATAACGGCGCTGTGTGTCTTCCCAGGTCTCCGTCTTCTACCGCACCAGCCCAAAGCACAAACTGAAGATTATCAAGGTAACCATGTCTCCTGTGAAACCATTATCTTGTAGATCTAGAATTACAATTCAATAAATAGACTGAATAATTGAATTGATAATTTATCAATAGATAAATTGATTATAGAAAAAGAACAATGACGATAGAATATACATTTTAATCTTAATTTAATCCTTTTTTGTTTTCATTATATACCTTATTTTAGACCCGATGATGCCATCATTGGGTCGCTGTGCTTCTCTATGCATTGCAGGCAGATGATGGCTGGGAGGGGCCAGCACTCCTCAAGAGCCCTCAGTCCTAATGCAAGCAGGGGGTGGGGCCTCGGGAGGAGTTATGTAAATATCAAAATGCCTTGAGGGATGTAGTCCTAGGCACTGTATTTGCATAGGTAATGCCCACATGTGAGGCTGAGCCTCCGTGATTGAAAGAACTAAAATCTTCAGAATGAAAGGGGAAGGCCAGGGAAGAAAGGACTAGATCAGGGGTCTTGAGATTTCCTGGTGGCCTCTGTTCCGGTGACAACTGTCACATTTTAGATGATTGATCGCTCTCTGTCCTGGCCTCACATCTGGAGAGGCGTGGCCTCGCATCTGGAGAGGCGTGGCCTCGCATCTGGAGAGGCGTGGCCACACAAGTCCTAATTAATAAAAATGTGTCTGACTGTTAATATTGCTCCTCCTCTTTATTAGTTGCATATTGTACATTATATCTGTTGCTGGTTTTCTGAGTCTCTATGCTGTATGTTGTATTTCAAGGCTCTGCAGCGCACAGGCGCCATTGTCGGGATGACGGGAGATGGTGTAAATGACGCGGTGGCTCTGAAGTCAGCTGACATCGGCGTGGCGATGGGGAAGACGGGAACAGATGTCAGTAAAGAGGCGGCAGATATGATCCTGGTTGATGACGATTTCTCCACAATTATGTAAGTGAATGAATCCAATCACCTGCAGAGTATAGCAATATGCATCTCTCAGTGGGACAGAGCAATGTTCTGCAGATCTCCAGAGATGTCAGTGATTGGATAATCTGCAGAGTATATCTTTATTTGTCAGGAGGGCGTTGGGACAGAGCAATATTCTGCAGATCTCTCCAGAGGTCAGTGATGGAATAATCTGCAGCATATATAGTAATATGTGTCAGTCAGGGTGAGGATGGCATGGAGCAATGCTCTGCAGATTCTAGAGAGGTCAGTGATGAAATAATCGGCAGCATATATCATTATGTATCTGTCAAGTGGGAGATGGGATAGTGCGATGCTCTGCAGATTTTAGAGAGATTGGTGATGGAATAATCTGCAGCATATACAGTAATATGTGTCAGGGTGACGATGGGACGGAGCGATGTTCTGCATATTATACAGAGGTCAATGACGGAATAATCTACAGCATATACAGTAATATGTGTCAGGGTGACGATGGGATGAGGGATGTTCTGCAGATTCTAGAGAGGCCACTGATTGAATAATCTGCAGCATATACAGTAATATGTGTCAGTCAGGATGGGACGGAGCGATGTTCTGCAGATTCTAGAGAGCTGAATGATGGAATAATCTACAGCATATACAGTAATATGTGTCAGTCAGGGTGACGATGGGACGGAGCGATGTTCTGCAGATTCTAGAGAGGTCAGTGATGGAATAATCTGCAGCATATACAGTAATATGTGTCGGTCAGGGTGACAATGGGAAGGAGCGATGTTCTGCAAGCGGTGAATATTATGTTCGGTTCACTCTCTTGCCGGCGGTGTGTTTGCTCTGTGGCGGGGATCACACGGTTATCTGGCGGCACAGAGAACACTTAGTCTCATTACACAGCACAAATGTCCCGGAACGGATATGTAGTGCGGGTTAATTGATTATAATGGAAGGATAGCCGCACAACACCTGTCCGCTGTGTACACTCACCTGACTTCTACATGAAGTGCCTCCTGTGTACACAGATCAGGCACCGCCCCCTCATTAAATATAATGACTTGTACACATCAGTCACCCCCTCCTCCGGTGTCACTGAGTGCAGACCGGAATCACAGGCCATACACAAGACACACCTATTAGCAAAATCCCGGCCCTGGAGGGGTTAACTAACTTGAAACCCGTTCTGGCCTTATCTCTGGTTATCCTGCTGAACTTGGGAATTATTTGGATTGAATTTGCAGAGTGAGATCTGACGGTGTCTTATTTCTCATCAAATCTGGATTAAAGCCATGATCTGTGAGGAAATGTGATCCTTTTTGTTGCCTCCAAACCCAACACCTAAAAATGTCCTTCAAGGAGATTTATAAATATATAGAAAAACGGGGAGGGCGCACCGACTTTGCGCCTTACTAAAGATAAAATTTATTTAAATGGTAAAAACAAAAGTCAACAAACGTTAAAAAACTCTACAAACTCCACCCACTAAGTCCATTCTCCCTGTCTACACCTCCAAACTCCACCCACTAAGGCCATCCTCCCTGTCTACACCTCCAAACTCCACCCGCTAAATCCCATCCTCCCTGTGTGCACCCTCCAAACTCCACCCACTAAGCCCATCCTCCCTGTGTACACCTCCAAACTCCACCCGCTAAATCCCATCCTCCCTGTGTGCACCCTCCAAACTCCACCCACTAAGTCCATCCTCCCTGTGTACACCTCCAAGCTCCACCCGCTAAGTCCATCCTCCCTGTGTACACCTCCAAGCTCCACCCGCTAAGTCCATCCTCCCTGTGTACACCTCCAAACTCCACCCGCTAAATCCATCCTCCCTGTGTACACCTCCAAACTCCACCCGCTAAATCCATCCTCCCTGTGTGCACCCTCCAAACTCCACCCGCTAAGTCCATCCTCCCTGTGTGCACCCTACAAACTCCTCCCTGTGTACACCTCCAAGCTCCACCCGCTAAGTCCATCCTCCCTGTGTGCACCTCCAAACTCCACCCGCTAAGTCCATCCTCCCTGTGTGCACTCTACAAACTCCGCCCACTAAGTCCATCCTCCCTGTGTGCACTCTACAAACTCCGCCCACTAAGTCCATCCTCCCTGTGTGCACCCTCCAAACTCCACCCGCTAAGTCCATCCTCCCTGTGTGCACCCTACAAACTCCACCCGCTAAGTCCATCCTCCCTGTGTGCACCCTCCAAACTCCACCCACTAAGTCCATCCTCCCTGTGTACACCTCCAAGCTCCACCCACTAAGTCCATCCACCCTGTGTGCACCCTCCAAACTCCCCCCGCTAAGTCCATCCTCCCTGTGTGCACCTCCAAACTCCACCCACTAAGTCCATCCCCCCTGTGTGCACCCTACAAACTCCTCCCTGTGTACACCTCCAAGCTCCACCCGCTAAGTCCATCCTCCCTGTGTGCACCCTACAAACTCCTCCCTGTGTACACCTCCAAGCTCCACCCGCTAAGTCCATCCTCCCTGTGTGCACCCTCCAAACTCCACCCGCTAAGTCCATCCTCCCTGTCTACACCTCCAATCTCCACCCACTAAGTCCATCCTCCCTGTGTGCACCCTCCAAACTCCACCCACTAAGTCCATCCTCCCTGTGTACACCTCCAAACTCCACCCGCTAAGTCCATCCTCCCTGTGTACACCTCCAATCTCCACCCGCTAAATACATCCTCCCTGTGTGCACCCTCCATACTCCACCCACTAAGTCCATCCTCCCTGTGTGCACCCTCCAAACTCCACCCACTAAGTCCATCCTCCCTGTGTGCACCCTACAAACTCCTCCCTGTGTACACCTCCAAGCTCCACCCGCTAAGTCCATCCTCCCTGTGTGCACCCTCCAAACTCCACCCGCTAAGTCCATCCTCCCTGTGTGCACCCTCCAAACTCCACCCACTAAGTCCATCCTCCCTGTGTGCACCCTACAAACTCCTCCCTGTGTACACCTCCAAGCTCCACCCGCTAAGTCCATCCTCCCTGTGTGCACCCTCCAAACTCCACCCGCTAAGTCCATCCTCCCTGTGTGCACCTCCAAACTCCACCCGCTAAGTCCATCCTCCCTGTGTGCACCCTCCAAACTCCACCCGCTAAGTCCATCCTCCCTGTGTGCACCCTCCAAACTCCACCCGCTAAGTCCATCCTCCCTGTGTGCACCCTCCAAACTCCACCCGCTAAGTCCATCCTCCCTGTGTACACCTCCAAACTCCTCCCTGTGTACACCTCCAAGCTCCACCCGCTAAGTCCATCCTCCCTGTGTGCACCCTCCAAACTCCACCCGCTACGTCCATCCTCCCTGTGTGCACCTCCAAACTCCACCCGCTAAGTCCATCCTCCCTGTGTACACCTCCAAACTCCACCCGCTAAGTCCATCCTCCCTGTGTGCACCCTCCAAACTCCACCCGCTAAGTCCATCCTCCCTGTGTGCACCCTCCAAACTCCACCCACTAAGTCCATCCTCCCTGTGTGCACCCTCCAAACTCCACCCGCTAAGTCCATCCTCCCTGTGTGCACCCTCCAAACCCCACCCGCTAAGTCCATCCTCCCTGTGTGCACTCTACAAACTCCACCCACTAAGTCTATCCTCCCTGTGTGCACTCTACTAACTCCGCCCACTAAGTTCATCCTCCCTGTGTACACCTCAAAACTCCACCCACTGTCTATCCTCCCTGTGTACACCTCCAAACTCCGCCCACTGTCTATTCTCCCTGTGTACACCTCCAAACTCCGCCCACTAAGTCCATCCTCCCTGTGTACACCTCCAAACTCCACCCACTAAGTCCATCCTCCCTGTGTACACCCTCCAGACTCGGGCACTCCAAGCCCTGTGTGATGGTACACGGCAGGATGCACAGATAGGACACGCCAAGGTGTTGTGGGTTGTCCCAGTTGAAGCTCCTCCTGGTATCTGGTTGGTGATTGGGTTGCTCACAGACGGTATCGGTTTGTCTCGTTGCAGGAGCGCCATAGAAGAAGGGAAAGGAATATTCCACAACATCAAAAACTTTGTCCGCTTCCAGCTCAGCACGTAAGTGCCCCCTTCACCAATCTCAATTGTTTATCTGGATTCATTATGTGGTATCAGTAGAGCTGACGGATTGCTGGGATGTGCTGAGAAAACATTTAGAGGAATAACAATTATTTTAGCGAATTTTATAAAATTGAAAAGTGATGTGTAAGAAGTGACATGTCCACTTTATGCACACTGAATGTTCTGAACGTAATCTTCTATAGAAAGCCGTGAGAGTGTGACCAAGACATTTATAAGCAATTCATTGGACTAGTGTAATAAACATTCATCCATCAATTCTGCCTGTATTGTTCTAATAGAAATTACCTGTGATTGTCAGCTCCATCTAGTGGATATAATGTGGTATTGCTTCTGGAGGACCTCAATCAGAAAAATTCTGCATTATGGTCTCTAGATGGAGCTGACAATTACAGGAAATCGCTATAGTAAGAAGAATACAGACAGAATTCTACAAGAATGGTAAAAACGTTTGTCAAGTTCGTCCAGTTTTTTTTTTTTTTTTTTTTTTTAATAAACCCTTTATGTGTGTCCTTACTGATTCCCTTACAATATGGCTTGCATATAGCTTGTCCTGTTAGTGATTGTCTCACAGCAGCTGTTCATCAAAAATGGTGTATGAAATTGTGAGACAGATTTGAGAAATATAATGGAGCCAGTGTTGTGTTTATGCATTGTATTCTATGGAATGTCCCTCCAGGAGTATCTCAGCACTCAGTCTGATCACTTTATCGACCATCATGAACCTGCCGAACCCCCTCAATGCCATGCAGATCCTCTGGATCAATATCATTATGGATGGACCGCCAGCACAGAGGTAATCACACATGTGCACAAACATTTCCCTGCACCGTTCTCATTCATCTTCATTCACTTCTAGGAGGCTCTCCGCTTGAGAGTCGCTTGTCAGAGATCACCTGAAGAAGTCTGACAGTTTCTGGAGCTCATAGTCTCCCGGATCCTGAGTGAGCAGAACAGTCATAGCGCATCTCTAGACAAAACAGTTTTTTTTTTTTTTTCTTACATTTTGGGATAGAGAAGAATTAGAACCCCTATCAGGTTTTTATTGCTGGAATATGTATAAATCACACAGTGGATACAATTAATATTTCATGATAAATCAGATGGATTTATATAGGGCACAGAGCTCTGGTGAGGTCACTCTTGAACATAATTGGAAAATTCCTTAAAGAGGTATTACACCCAAAACTAAAAATATAATATATTGCGGCTTATAATTGCTAGTGGTGGCTGCATTCATTTTTTCTTTTAGTAATCTTTTTCTAGTGGTGCCCCGAAAATGAAAATTCTGGACCAAAACCAAAAATTCCAGATTTGCACTTGGCCAAAAACCGAAATAGACAGCTTTTATATATATATATTCAAAAACTATTAAAAAGGCGAATGTAATACAATTTATTTATTTATATATTTAAAAATGTTATACATACATACATTTTAAACAAAATAAAAAAAACGAATATATATATATGTATGTATGTATGTATATGTGTGTGTGTGTGTGTGTGTGTGTGTATGTATATATATATATATAATATATATATATATATATATATATATATATATATATATATATATATATATATATACACACCGTATAAGCCGAGTTTTTCAGCACATTTTTTGTGCTGAAAATGCCCCCTTTGGCTTATACTCGAGTCAAGCACAGAGAATGACATTTTCCGACCCGACTTTGGGGCCCCGTATCTCGGGGCCACTTGGTGATAGGAACACCAAATTTGGGATTGCATGTCAAATTTGGGGTTCCTAGCACCAAGTGGCCCAGAGATACGCGCCCCCAAAGTCGGGTCGGAAAATGTCATTCTCTGCTGCAGAAGTGCTTAACATTTTCCGACTCGACTTTGGGGCCCCATATCTCGGGGCCACTTGGTGATAGGAACACCAATTTGGATTGTTGTAGTTCTAGTTCCACTGGGTTTCCATACCAAATTGGGGGTTCCTAGCACCAAGTGACCCCAAGATACGGGGCCCCAAAACGGTCAACTGTGTCCATATGCAGCAATGTCATTTCGGGACCTTTTTGGGTCCAGAGACCCCAATTTTTGGCTGCAGCTAGGGGGGCATTTAGGAACCCTTAACTACAAGTTTGAAGTTTAGGGGACCTATGGCTGCAAATGGGTACAGTCAGGCTGCAAATGGGCATTGTTGACCCTCTTTTCCACTTAAAGTAGCTGCACATTTCTCACCCTAGGCTTATACTCGAGTCAATAAGTTTTCCCATTTTTTTGTGGTAAAATTAGGTGCCTCGGCTTATATTCGGGTCGGCTTATACTCGAGTGTATATGTGTGTGTGTGTATATAATATAAATATATATATATTTGTATTAAATTCGCCTTTTTAATCGTTTTTGAAAGATGTATCCCTTTTTTAAATTCTATGTTTTAGAGGTGCACTAAAATCGAATATTAAGGATGCACTTGGCTGAAACCAAAATTGAAATTGGTTTAAAAAAAATATATATTTTTTTAATAAATAATTGTATTTGACTTTTTAAATTAATATTACGAGTTTACATGAATATGAATTTATTGGCACCTTTTGAAGCGGTGTTAAAAAATCCTGCTTGCTGCATTTTTGGTGCATTTTTGGTGCATATTTAGCAAACCGCACCTAAAACGCATCTACCCATTGAAATGCATTGAAAATGCAGGCTGGCTGCTGGGAGATATGATGTTGCTGCTGGGGGTCTATTGTTGCTGGGGTGGTATATTGTTGCTAGGGGGATCTATTGTTGCTAGGGGGATCTATTGTTGCTGGGGTGGGGTCTATCAAATTTCATACAAATTACTTAGTAGCACAAAATGATACTTGGTTCTGTATTCTCTAAAAGGGGCAGTACAGGGAGGTGGGTAGGGTGTGGAACCAAGGGACGGTGCTCAGAGGTGGGTAGGGGGCGGAGACGAAGGATGAAAAGCCCTGAGAACACTTGTCAGGTTTTATTGTTGCCTGTGCCCCCCCCCCCCTTCCTGAGATTCCATCTTATCCGTTGGCAGGCAATCCATGCTGAGCCTTGTAGTTCCCTAACCTCCATTTTTTTTTTCTCATATCTCTCTCTCTGTCTGTGCAGTTTGGGGGTGGAGCCGGTCGATAAGGACGCCATCAAGCTGCCTCCGCGGAACGCCAAGGAACCCATTCTTACCAAGACCTTACTGTTGAAGATCCTGCTGTCGGCGGCCATCATCATCAGCGGGACGCTCTTCGTCTTCTGGAAGGAGGTCGGGAATGATGATAGTGAGGCGCGGGGGGCGGCAGGATCCTGCAGAGTGTGGAGGATCATGGGTGGCATGATGGAGAGCATTTAGGAATAAATGACTTAAAGCGGAGTTCCACCCACCTGTGAAAAAAATAAGTCAGCAGCTACAAAAACTGTAGCTGCTGACTTTTAAAAAACAGCCACTCCCCTGTCCCACATTCCAGTGGTGTGCTCACCCCAGCCGGTCTCACCCACTGTCTTCGGTCCCCGGCGCCGGCATCTTCACTATGTGCACCCGGCTGTGACAGATCGCGGCTTCACAGCTGTGTGCCCACTGCGCATGCGCGAGTCGCGCTGCGCATCGTGAGTGGTGGATGCAGTCTTCTGGGACCTGTTAGTGTTGAACAGAAAAAAAAAGGAGCCAAGTGTGTGATGGGGGAATCGCTCCCATTGTGCTATTGTGTTCTGACAGCGGGGAGACTTCCCTGTCATCAGAATACACTAATCAATGCTGACCACTATAGCCGGCAGCACTCATCGTTTGGGGAAAGAAAAAAAAAAAATGGTTGTACTGAACTTGATCGGTAGATCAGTTTCTGTACAACCAGCCTTACCAAAAACTGATTCCCTGCTGAACCGGCTAAATTTCGATCCATGTATGGCCGCCCTTAGTTATGTTAGAGCCCATCTTCCTCTGCTCTCCATCATGGTGTAAAACACAGCAGGTGGGGTTTCAGGAAACAAGTCCCAGCATGCCCTGTCACCTCCAGGTTAGAGGGGTTTGTTTTGGCTCCTGGGATCTGGTAAGGGGTCATATTGGCCCTGCAGTGTCAGATGAATGCGAAGCACTGCTAAACACTAAGTGGAGTACTGCCGTACACTGGGAAGAAACCTCCACCATGTGCTAGAGTGGAACCCAACCCCCCAATACACTGGGGAGAAATTCTGTCATACACTGTTGAGAACCCCCACACACTGGAGAGAAACACTGCCATACAGTAGGGTAGAGCCCCCTCATTTACTGGGTTGGAGCCATGACATCCACTAGGTAAAGCACTCCCCATACACTGGGGTGAAGCTCTACCATGAACTGGTGGAGACCCCCCTCCCTCTACACTGGGTGGAGCCCCACCATACACTCAGTTAAGCTTCGCCATACACTTGATGGACCCCCCCTCATACATTGAGTTGAGCACCTCAATACACTGGGGTAAAGTCCACCCATACAATAGATGGAGCACCACCATGCACTAGGGTCAAGTCCTCCCATACAATAGATGGAGCACCACCATGCACTGGGGTGAAGCCCTCCCATTCACTGATGTGAGCCCAACCCATACACTAGGTGGAGCCCCCCATACACTGGATGGCATGCTGCCATACACAGGGGTGGAGCCCCCCTCCAAGACACTGAGTTGAGCCCCCTCCCCCATACAATAGATGGAGCACCACCATGCACTAGGGTCAAGTCCTCCCATACAATAGATGGAGCACCACCATGCACTGGGGTGAAGTCCTCCCATGTTATAACCCTCGCTCACTCTATCCAAAATTAGTATAGTTGCCTATAGTTCTACTTTAAGCCCCTCCCCCATACACTGACTGGAGCACCCGCCATACACTGGGCGGAGCACCCGCCATACACTGCCATACACTGGGTGGAGCACCCGCCATACACTGGATGGAGCACCATTCCATACACTGCAGTATCTGCCGCATTTATTGATTTTGCTTGTGCCTCAATGTCTTCTATTTGCACTGCGATGTAATATTTATGTAATGTCTCCTTTCCATGCTCCAGATTCCAGATGGGAAAGTCACGCCGAGGACAACCACCATGACCTTCACCTGCTTTGTTTTCTTTGACATGTTTAACGCCTTGGGCTGCCGCTCTCTGGTGAGTGATTCCCCATAGAGATAGAATAGATAGTTCAGTTCTGTGTGGAGATCTCCAAAACATTGAGACCTCATCACCCGCTCCACCCCCACAGTGCATTGTGCCCAATACTTTCCTACCCCACCCAATAGTTAAAAAAAAAAAAATGCTTTGACTATAGAAAAGATTTTAACTGAACTATCAATTTTGGGTGGAAAAGATCAAATCCAATCCTGTTAAACATTTTCCACTCCCCTGTGCTCTGGTCATTCACACCGACTTCCTCTGTCTGCAGCATAAATCGGTCTTTGAGATCGGCTTCTTCAAAAATCGGGTGTTCTGGTACGCGGTGATCGGCTCCATCCTGGGACAGATGGCCGTCATCTACATCCCCCCTCTTCAGAAGGTTTTCCTGACACAGAACCTGCATGCCCTGGGTAAGTCACAGGAGAGATCAGACCAGTGTGTATTCTGTGCACCTCCTTTCCATCCATCTCCAGTCTGATCAATGTTTCTAAACAATGTTACATTGTATTTCTTGATCTTCAATCTGAACCATGTTATTTTGTATATCTCTACCTCCCGTCTGAACAATTTGTGTTTATTCATTACTGGTACTTTACATCTATCTATCTATAGATAGATAGATAGATAGATAGATAAATAGATAGATAGATAGATAGATAGATGTAAAGTACCAGTAATGAATAAATAAATAAAAATTGTGTATGTATGTATTATATATATATATAATATTAGTATGTTCACATCAGTCCCTGCACTCAAGGCGCTTACAATCTAAGGCCCCAAACTCGCATTCATTCATACACATACCAGGGCCAATTTAGACAGGAACCAATTAATCTTTCAGCATGTCTTTTGACTGTGGAAGGAAACCGCAGTTCCCAGAGGAAACCCGCACAGGGAGAACATGTAAACTCCAGGCAGGTAGTGCCGTGGTTGAAATTTGAACCAACGACCCTAGTGCTGCTAGTGCTAACCACAACAATGTTTATAGCCAATGTTACTTTGTATCTCTCTATCTCCTGTCTAAACAATGTTTATAAACAATGTTGCTTTGTCTTTCCATCTGCCTTCTAAACAATGTTACTTTGTACCTCTCTATCTCCCATCTGAACAATGTTATAGTGGAGTGGAGATAGATACAAAATAACATTGTTTATAAACGTTGCATCTCTGTCTCCTGTCTGATCAATGTTTATAAACAATGTTACTTTGTAATGGTACTTCCCATCACTAACTTTTACCTATAGGTAGTGTAAATATTTCCTAAACGGGCACTGAGATATTTAATGTACATGCAGCCAGTGACATCTCTGGCACATGCGCTCTGAAGGAACGGCCACCCATGCCGTTCCTTCAGAGCCCTGTGCCGTAAACGGTGGCTCCTGCGCGCATGCACTGGAGTGACGTCCTCACGGTTCCAGCAAGTCGCAGAGTCGGAGTCCACAAACCTGGAAAGAAAGACAAGTGAAGATGGGAGCGCCTGCAGCTCTGACAACTTGGCACTGGAAGAGCTTTGTTTTAGGGTAAGTTTAACATAATGTGCTAGTATGCGATGCATACTAGCACATTATGGCTTTGCCTTGCAGGGTAAGAAAAAAAAATGGTCCAGTGGTTTACAACTGCTTTAAATTGTTCAGATGGGAGATTGAGCGATACAAAGTAACATTGTTTATAAACACTGTCTAAGCAGGGGCTAGAGAGATACAATATTTTTAAACAGTGTTACTTTATATCTCTCTATCTCCAGTCAGAATACTATTTCTAAACAATGTTACATTGTCCAGAAGATAGAGAGATACAATGTAACATTGTTTATAAACCTTGTATCTTGCTATCTTCCATTTGAACAATGTTTATAAACCATGTTACATTGTATCTCTCTATCACCTGTCTGATCACTGTTTATAAACAATATAACATTGTTCAGATGGGAGATGGAGAGATACAAAGTAACATTGTTTAGAAACATTTATCAGACAGGTGATGGATACAAAGGAACGTTTTTTTTTAAACAATGATCAGGTGGGAAATGGAGAGATACAATGTTTATAAACAATGTTACTTTATATCTCTCTATCTCTGTCTGAACAAGGACTAAAAACTGTCATCCAACAATGATTCAATATTCATAGACAACCTGGAAAATCTGGGTTAAGATCCACTATAGAGAACAATGTCATTTTTTTTGCCACTGAAAATACCTATTTGTTTCCCCTACACAGATCTCCTCTTCCTCACTGGCCTGGCATCCTCTGTATTCATTGTGTCAGAACTGATAAAGTTTTGTGAACAGTACTGCTGCAGGAAGAAGACCGTGAAAGTTTTGGAGGAGGACATATAACCTGGACTTGTCTGTATTCTCATCACCCTTCCCTTTCACCGCCACTGTGACCTGCCCCTGCCCTCCCAATCATGTGATCTCCGACCTCACTCGGCCAAGCGCCCCGCGCTATAACACGTATTTATGTAAAAGTCGACACTACTGTGTTTTATGGAAAAAAAAAGAAAATTTTGTTATTTATCAGGCATGAGTACTGACAAGAGAAGACTTGCAAAAAAAAAAAAACGTTGTGCGTTCCCGATCAACCGATAAGACAATGAGCCTTGCATTCTTTTTCTTTTTTTTTTTTTTTTTTTGTATTTTACAATTCATTTTAAAATAAAGACTAATCATTTATTTTTTAAAAAGAATAATAATAATGGTAATTGCCGCTCTCACTGGCCGCATAAGAAAAAGGTTTATATTGATGGTACAATGCTGCCACCTGCTGGTTCATTGTGGCAGCACTGACCACTATGCTTCCCACTGACATGAGTGGTATGGCCACCATTGTAAAGGGGTCCTTATTCGCTGATCACCAATGTAAAGGGATCCTTATCCACTGACCATCAATGTAAAGGGATCCTTATCCACTGACCATTAATATAAAGGGATCCTTATCCACTGACCATTAATATAAAGGGATCCTTATCCACTGATCACCAATGTAAAGGGATCCTTATCCACTGATCACCAATGTAAAGGGATCTTTATCCACTGACCATCAATGTAAAGGGATCCTTATCCACTGACCATCAATGCAAAGGGATCCTTGTCCACTGACCATTAATATAAAGGGATCCTTATCCACTGACCATCAATGTAAAGGGATCCTTATCCACTGACCATCAATGTAAAGGGATCCTTATCCACTGACCATCAATGCAAAGGGATCCTTGTCCACTGACCATTAATATAAAGGGATCCTTATCCACTGACCATTAATATAAAGGGATCCTTATCCACTGATCACCAATGTAAAGGGTACCCCCCCTCCCCCACTGACACCGATGGGACAGCATTTCTCCTTCTCACACCAACAATGGGGCAATATTCCTTCCACTGACACCAACAACGGGGCCCTATTCTTTTGACTGGCACCCAACCATCGGACTCTATTCCTTCCACTGACACCAACAATGGGACCCGATTCCTTCCACTGACACCAACCATGAGGCACTATTCCTTCTACTGATAGCAACAATGGTATCCTATTTCTTCCACTGGTACCCAATGATGGGGCAGTATTCTGCCCACTGACACCACTGATGAGGGATAATTCCTTCCACTGATGCCAAAGATGAGGCACTATTCCTCCTACTGATGCCAGGGATGGGGCCAGGGCTGTCTTTAAGGCATGGCAAAAGGGGCAGCTGCCCAGGGCCCTGTCACTGTTGTGGGGCTCAAAGCAGCTGCCTTATACTTGCCAAATATCCCAGTTTAAATTCCCTTGTCCCTTGAGGTATTAGTCCTGTACTGTGTCCTGATATCTCAGTGTGAAGTGCTGATACTAATGCTGCCCAGCTCTGCCCTATTGTGTATGGGTGACTCACCTGCAAACCCTGTGTTTACATGTAAATAACCGGTGTTCATATGTAAATAGCGGTGGGCGGTGGCATTCATATGTATATTTTGCTCCCCTGAGGTCATATCCACCATCACCTATACTGAATGCTGCCCACTGGGAAGAGGGGCATGCTTGAAAGTCCTGCCTACAACTGTGGTCATTAAGTCTACCATAAGCCTGTTCTGCAAAGGTAAGCAAATTAGTGGGGGGAGGGTAGTGTGGGGTGTGCAGAGGTAGGCAGAGAAGGAATTGCAGTTTGGGG
The DNA here is from genome assembly GCA_028564925.1 of Lithobates sylvaticus. Taxonomy (NCBI): domain Eukaryota; kingdom Metazoa; phylum Chordata; class Amphibia; order Anura; family Ranidae; genus Lithobates; species Lithobates sylvaticus. The sequence goes on from CM053034.1 coordinate 27,914,182, forward strand.
TGCACAGGTGAGCAGGGAGGGGGTGTATGGAGGTAATGAATGTGGGTGCAAAGATGAGCAGAGGAGGCAGGTAGAGTTAAAGGGGAGGGGGATTGGGGTGGAGAGGATGGGGGAGGTTTGGGGTGCAGAGGTTGCAAAGGTGTGCTGACAGGGTGGATAAAGATGTAGGTCACATGTAGGGAAGCCCATTCATTTTAATGGGATTCTCTAAGCGCTAGAAATGCTGAAGAAAGTCCCAAACCCTTTTTCAAAATCGCACAGGGCCAAGGCACATGTCAGCAGCTGCATGAGGGTGGCATTAACAATTAATGGCACTGCTGTGTATCTGCTAAAGGGCAGCACATCTCTGTGGTGTCAGGAAAGTGATTTTGCATGCATTCCCGACACACGCAAATGTGAACGCAGGCTAAATGCCTCAGTTACGTTGGTGGTCAGTTTAAATCTTCTCATTACATTGGTGGTCAGTTTAAATCTTCTCATTACATTGGTGGTCAGTTTAAATCTTCTCATTACATTGGTGGTCAGTTTAAATCTTCTCATTACATTGGTGGTCAGTTTAAATCTTCTCATTACATTGGTGGTCAGTGTAAATCTTCTCATTACATTGGTGGTCAGTGTAAATCTTCTCATTACATTGGTGGTCAGTGTAAATCTTCTTATTACATTTGGGGCTTGGTGTATAATCCTTTCTTTTACACTAGTGGCCAGTGTGAATGTCCCCCTTACATTGGTAGTCAGTGTAAATCCCTCCTTACATTGGTGGTTACTGTGAATGCTTCTATTACATTGGGGGCCAGTGTAAACCCCTATTACATTGAGGGCCAGTGTAAACCCCTATTAAAATTGGGGGCCAGTGTAAACCCCTATTACATTGGGGGCCAGTGTGAACCCCTATTACATTGGTGGCCAGTGTGAACCCCTATTACATTAGTGGCCAGTGTGAACCCCTATTACATTAGTGGCCAGTGTTGAAACTCCTCTTTATATTGGTATTCGGTAAAAAAAAAAAAAAGTCAGCATTTCCATTGATCACACCCTCCCCCCACCACTGCCACTGATCCCAGGAGTTCTAGGAGCCCTAGGAGTTTTCTGTCTATTGATAGGTCCCCTCACCACCCCAGTCCCTGGTGTGCAGGCAGTGGGGAGATGATGTGCTGTAACCTCTAGCAACCAGTCGGTAAGCGGTAATGATATGCTGTAACCTCTGGCAACCAATTGCAATCTCTGCCTGATCTGATACAGTAAACTGATTTTGAGTCTAGCTCTAGCTGCTATGTATCGTATGTCTCAGAGCAGGTGGAGAGCGAAATTGCATGGGGGGAAGGGGGGCAAGAAAATGTTTGCCCAGAGTCCAATCTATATTGAATACGGCCCTGGGGAGAGTGTGATCTATACCTTAGCACTGTCTATGGAGGATGCAGCTTTTAGAGCAGAGCGGGGAGAGCTCACACTGCATGCTGGGAGGAGACAGTGCTGACAATGTGACCTTCTCCTCGTGACCCTGCTGGTGGCAGAACACTGAAGCCCAGGGAAAAAGATGATGACAGTGAAGCTTGGGGATAAAAATAAGAACACTGAAGCCTGGGGATAAGGATGAGCACACATAAGACACTAGAGCCCTAGGATAAGTATGAGGACACTGAACACTTAAGCCCATGGATAGGGATGAGGACTCCCAGAGCACTAGGGCTCACATATAAGGATACACTGAAGCCTGGGGATAAGGATGATGATATTCTGCACACTGAATTAGGACATCCCGAGCATTGAAGCCTGGGGATGAGGACAACTCGGACACCAAACCCCATGGATAAGGACACCCTAAGCAGTGAAGCCCGGGGATAAGGATTAGGACACTGACACCTGGGGCTAGGGATGAGGATACTCTGAACACTGAAGCCCAGGGATAAGGATACTTTGAACCCTGAGGATAAGGACATCCTGAGCAGTGAAGCCCAGGGATAGGGATGAGGACACTGAACATGGAAGCCCGGGGATAAGGATGAGGACACTGAACATAGAAGCCCTGGGATAAGGATGAGGACACTGAACATTGAAGCCTCGGGATAGGGATGAGGACACTGAACATTGAAGCCGGGGGATAGGGATGAGGACACTGAACATTGAAGCCCGGGGATAAGGATGAGGACACTGAACATTGAAGCCTCGGGATAGGGATGAGGACACTGAACATTGAAGCCCGGGGATAGGGATGAGGACACTGAACATTGAAGCCCGGGGATAGGGATGAGGACACTGAACATTGAAGCCCGGGGATAGGGATGAGGACACTGAACATTGAAGCTCGGGGATAGGGATGAGGACACTGAACATTGAAGCCTGGGGATAGGGATGAGGACACTAAACATTGAAGCCTGGGGATAGGGATGAGGATACTGAACATTTAAGCCTGGGGATAGGGATGAGGACACTGAACATTTAAGCTCGGGGATAGGGATGAGGACACTGAACATTGAAGCCTGGGGATAGGGATGAGGACACTGAACACTGAAGCCCGGGGATAAGGATGAGGACACTGAACATTGAAGCCCGGGGATAAGGATGAGGACACTAAACATTGAAGCCTGGGGATAGGGATGAGGACACTGAACATTGAAGCTCGGGGATAGGGATGAGGACACTGAACATTGAAGCCTGGGGATAGGGATGAGGACACTGAACATTGAAGCTCGGGGATAGGGATGAGGACACTGAACATTGAAGCCTGGGGATAGGGATGAGGACACTGAACATTGAAGCTCGGGGATAGGGATGAGGACACTGAACATTGAAGCCTGGGGATAGGGATGAGGACACTGAACACTGAAGCCCGGGGATAGGGATGAGGACACTGAACATTGAAGCCTGGGGATAGGGATGAGAACACTGAACATTGAAGCCCGGGGATAGGGATGAGGACACTGATCATTGAAGCCTGGGGATAGGGATGAGGACACTGAACATTGAAGCCTGGGGATAGGGATGAGGACACTGAACATTGAAGCCCGGGGATAAGGATGAGGACACTAAACATTGAAGCCTGGGGATAGGGATGAGGACACTGAACATTGAAGCTCGGGGATAGGGATGAGGACACTAAACATTGAAGCCTGGGGATAGGGATGAGGACACTAAACATTGAAGCCTGGGGATAGGGATGAGGACACTGAACATTGAAGCCCGGGGATAAGGATGAGGACACTGAACATTGAAGCCTGGGGATAGGGATGAGGACACTGAACATTGAAGCCCGGGGATAGGGATGAGGACACTGATCATTGAAGCCTGGGGATAGGGATGAGTACACTGAACATTGAAGCTCGGGGATAGGGATGAGGACACTGAACATTGAAGCCCGGGGATAAGGATGAGGACACTAAACATTGAAGCCTGGGGATAGGGATGAGGACACTGAACATTGAAGCCCTGGGATAAGGATGAGGACACTGAACATTGAAGCCTGGGGATAGGGATGAGGACACTGAACATTTAAGCTCGGGGATAAGGATGAGGACACTGAACATTGAAGCCTGGGGATAGGGATGAGAACACTGAACATTGAAGCCTGGGGATAGGGATGAGGACACTGAACACTGAAGCCTGGGGATAAGGATGAGGACACTGAACATTGAAGCCTGGGGATAGGGATGAGAACACTGAACATTGAAGCCTGGGGATAGGGATGAGGACACTGAACTTTGAAGCCCTGGGATAAGGATGAGGACACTGAACATTGAAGCCCTGGGATAGGGATGAGGACACTGAACATTGAAGCCTGGGGATAGGGATGAGGACACTGAACATTGAAGCCTGGGGATAGGGCTGAGGACACTGAACATTGAAGCTCTGGAAAAGGGATGAGGACACTAAACATTGAAGCCCGGGGATAAGGATGAGGACACTGAACATTGAAGCCCTGGGATAAGGATGAGGACACTGAACATTGAAGCCTGGGGATAGGGATGAGGACACTAAACATTGAAGCCTGGGGATAGGGATGAGGACACTGAACATTTAAGCTCGGGGATAGGGATGAGGACACTGAACATTGAAGCCTGGGGATAGGGATGAGGACACTGAACACTGAAGCCCGGGGATAAGGATGAGGACACTGAACATTGAAGCCTGGGGATAGGGATGAGAACACTGAACATTGAAGCCTGGGGATAGGGATGAGGACACTGAACATTGAAGCCCTGGGATAAGGATGAGGACACTGAACATTGAAGCCCTGGGATAGGGATGAGGACACTGAACATTGAAGCTCGGGGATAGGGATGAGGACACTGAACATTGAAGCTCGGGGATAGGGATGAGGACACTGAACATTGAAGCCCGGGGATAGGGATGAGGACACTGATCATTGAAGCCTGGGGATAGGGATGAGGACACTAAACATTGAAGCTCGGGGATAGGGATGAGGACACTGAACATTGAAGCTCGGGGATAGGGATGAGGACACTGAACATTGAAGCCCGGGGATAGGGATGAGGACACTGATCATTGAAGCCTGGGGATAGGGATGAGGACACTAAACATTGAAGCTCGGGGATAGGGATGAGGACACTGAACATTGAAGCCTGGGGATAGGGATGAGGACACTGAACATTGAAGCTCGGGGATAGGGATGAGGACACTAAACATTGAAGCTCGGGGATAGGGATGAGGACACTGAACATTGAAGCCTGGGGATAGGGATGAGGACACTGAACATTGAAGCCTGAGGATAGGGATGAGGACACTGAACATTGAAGCCTGGGGATAGGGATGAGGACACTGAACATTGAAGCCCTGGGATAAGGATGAGGACACTGAACATTGAAGCCCTGGGATAGGGATGAGGACACTGAACATTGAAGCTCGGGGATAGGGATGAGGACACTGAACATTGAAGCCCTGGGATAAGGATGAGGACACTGAACATTGAAGCCTGGGGATAGGGATGAGGACACTGAACATTGAAGCCTGGGGATAGGGATGAGGACAATGAACATTGAAGCCCTGGGATAAGGATGAGGACACTGAACATTGAAGCCTGGGGATAGGGATGAGGACACTGAACACTGAAGCCCGGGGATAAGGATGAGGACACTGAACATTGAAGCCTGGGGATAGGGATGAGAACACTGAACATTGAAGCCTGGGGATAGGGATGAGGACACTGAACATTGAAGCCCTGGGATAAGGATGAGGACACTGAACATTGAAGCCCTGGGATAGGGATGAGGACACTGAACATTGAAGCCTGGGGATAGGGATGAGGACACTGAACATTGAAGCCTGGGGAAAAGGGATGAGGACACTAAACATTGAAGCCCGGGGATAAGGATGAGGACACTGAACATTGAAGCCCTGGGATAAGGATGAGGACACTGAACATTGAAGCCTGGGGATAGGGATGAGGACACTGAACATTTAAGCTCGGGGATAGGGATGAGGACACTGAACATTGAAGCCTGGGGATAGGGATGAGGACACTGAACATTGAAGCCCTGGGATAAGGATGAGGACACTGAACATTGAAGCCTGGGGATAGGGATGAGGACACTGAACATTGAAGCTCGGGGATAGGGATGAGGACACTGAACATTGAAGCCTGGGGATAGGGATGAGGACACTGAACATTGAAGCTCGGGGATAGGGATGAGGACACTGAACATTGAAGCCCGGGGATAGGGATGAGGACACTGAACATTGAAGCTCGGGGATAGGGATGAGGACACTGAACATTGAAGCCTGGGGATAGGGATGAGGACACTAAACATTGAAGCCTGGGGATAGGGATGAGGACACTAAACATTGAAGCCCGGGGATAGGGATGAGGACACTGATCATTGAAGCCTGGGGATAGGGATGAGGACACTAAACATTGAAGCTCGGGGATAGGGATGAGAACACTGAACATTGAAGCCCGGGGATAGGGATGAGGACACTGATCATTGAAGCCTGGGGATAGGGATGAGAACACTGAACATTGAAGCCCGGGGATAGGGATGAGGACACTAAACATTGAAGCTCGGGGATAGGGATGAGGACACTAAACATTGAAGCCTGGGGATAGGGATGAGGACACTGATCATTGAAGCCTGGGGATAGGGATGAGAACATTGAAGCCCGGGGATAAGGATGAGGACACTGAACATTGAAGCCTGGGGATAGGGATGAGGACACTGAACATTGAAGCCCGGGGATAGGGATGAGGACACTGAACATTGAAGCCCGGGGATAGGGATGAGGACACTGATCATTGAAGCCTGGGGATAGGGATGAATACACTGAACATTGAAGCTCGGGGATAGGGATGAGGACACTGACTATTGAAGCCCTGGGATAGGGATGAGGACACTGAACATTGAAGCTCGGGAAAAGGGATGAGGACACTGAACATTGAAGCCCGGGGATAAGGATGAGGACACTGAACATTGAAGCCCGGGGATAAGGATGAGGACACTGAACATTGAAGCCTGGGGATAGGGATGAGGACACTGAACATTGAAGCCCGGGGATAAGGATGAGGACACTGAACACTGAAGCTTGGGTATAGGGATGAGGACACAGAACATTGAAGCTCGGGGATAGGGATGAGGACACTGAACATTGAAGCCCAGGGATAAGGATGAGGACACTGAACATTGAAGCCCTGGGATAGGGATGAGGACACTGAACATTGAAGCCCTGGGATAGGGATGAGGACACTGAACATTGAAGCCTGGGGATAGGGATGAGGACACTGAACATTGAAGCCGGGGGATAGGGATGAGTCGGTCCTCTGTGTTGTGTAAGCAGATGCATCGTAGCCCCTCCCACCTATCACATATAGGCCCGCCCCCTGCTCACGTGATAAAAATAGTTTTTACCTAGCGAGTGACAGGAGCTTTGTCCAATCAGAATCCTGAGAATTTCACCCGGAAGCGGATGTTGCTATGGAGATCAGTCTTGCCCCGGGAGTACTGGCAGAGTGACCGACCAATAGAGGCTGGGCTCGGTGAGTGGGCGGCGTTCCGGCGGTTGGCGGGGAGAATGATCTGAAGTGGCTGGAGGTTGTGCGGGCCGAAGTCAATCCGTTTTTGGGACGAGGAGAGGTCAGTGATTGACTGGAGACCCTATCAGATCCTGGGGAGAGAAAGTCCTGTACAGATCTTGGATCCCGCTCTGTATCACCCCTATTTCATGCTGCAATGGTCTGTCCCGGGATTCAGTAAAGGGGCCTGGGCTGTTCCATATGAAAATAATTGGGGGTGACATTGTGCCCCCTGTCCTGTTATGAAATGTTCGGGGCTCCTAGTGATGTGAAATGGGGACGGGATGTACCATGTCCGAAGAGTAGGGGGTGGTAGATGTCATCACTGCGTGTAGTGTTGAGAATAGTGTGTTACCAATATGTCCCCCGTTCTGTTATGGAATGTTCGAGGCTCCCAGTGATATGACATGGGGGTGTACCATGTCCCCGGCCCGGGGTGTCAAGTATCATTGCTGTGTGTAGTGATGACCATAGGGGGGTTACCAGTATATCCCCCGTTCTGTTATGGAATGTTCGAGGCTTCCAGTGATGAGAAATGGGGATGGGGTGTACCATGTCCAAAGAGTAGGGGTGCTAGATGTCATCACTGTGTGTAGTGGAGAGAATTGTGGGTTTCAAGTGTGTCCCCTGTTCTGAAATGTCCACAGTTTGCAGTGATGAGAGTTAGGGGTGCTATGTGTTATTGCTGTGTGCAGTGATGAGAATAGGGGGTTACCAGTGTGTCCCCCGTCCTGTTATGGAATGTTCGGGGCTCCCAGTGATGAGAGATGGGGTGTACCATGTCCCGGGGTGGGGGTGTCAATAACATTGCTGTGTGTAGTGATGAGAATAAGGGGGTTACCAATGTGCCCCCTGCCATGTTATGTCCACAGTTTGCAGTGATGAGAGATAGATAGGGGAACTAGGTGTTATTGCCGTGTGCAGTGATGAGTATAGGGGGTTACCGGTGTGTCCCCCGTCCTGTTATGGTATGTTCGGGGCTCCTAATGATGAGGGATGGCATGTTCGGGGCTCCCAGTGAGGAGGGGGGTGTATCATGTCCTGGGGTGGGGGGTGTCAATATCATTGCCGTGTACAGTGATGTGAATAGGGGGTTACCGGTGTGTCCCCCGTTCTGTTATGGTATGTTCGGGGCTACCAATGATGAGGGATGAGGGTGAGGTGTACCATGTTTCATGGGCGGGGGTATTATTGTTGGCGGATAGGTGCGTTGGGCTTCCCAGGGAAGGGTGAGGCCCCCACTGACAGGACTTTGGGGGAGGCTGTCATTTTTTATTTTAGAGACAGTCACTTGGTTTAAGTTTTCCTGGAACTGTTTCAGCGATGACCACCTAAAACCCCTTTTTCCTGCCCATGTTGGGAGACATATTGCGGCCTTCGGTATAACCAGCCTGCCCAGATACAGTAAAGGTAAATCAGCTTCTCCTTTAGAAATGGCATAAACATGTTGCCAGCCCTGGGGGGACCAGTCCAACTCCCCGTTTGTCCACCTATGTACCGTAGTCCCCCCCCCCCCCCACGCCGCCCCCCCCCCCCGCCCCCCCCCCCCCCAAGCTGGATACATTCCACATGCTGCTCCAATCGCCATCACCTATAACAGATCCTCCTGCTGTCTGAACCCCCCTGTGTGCCCCTTTCCCTAATGCTTTTCCGGCTTCCCTTCTTTCCCTCCCGCCGGGTGCTGCAGGTACACAGGGGGATCTTTTCTGGATGGAAGGGGCCAGGTAAATACAGTATGTAATTTTACAGCCCCTTCCTGTTCTGAATGAACACAGCGAGTGATTAGTACGTCTGTGCAATGGTTTTGCACAGAGCAGCTCTGAGACTTTTCTTCTGGGGTCCCCTGCCAGCGCTCCAGGCCCCTCCTCTTCATCGGGTGCCCCCAGGGAAAGCGGCTTCCTCTGGGGGGAACTTGTGCGTGTTCGCTCCCGAGACCTGCTGCTACGTCCATTGACATACAGTGAGACTCCGCCCCCCGCTCCGATGTCATCGGATTTGATTGACAGCAGCGGGAGCCAATCGATCCTGCTACTATCAGTCTGCCCAATGAGGAGTGAGACAGCGGCGGGAGCTGCTGCGCTCATGCACATTGCTGAATCGGATGGGCTCAGATAAAGAAAAAAGAGGGGGGGTGGGGGTGCTGCAGCACAGGTTTTTCATCTTAATGCAATAAGGTGAAAAACCTTAAGGCTTTAGAACCACTTGAAGCATAGTAAACTGGGCAGTAAGGGACTGGGGGGGCGCGCGCTGTGCTGGGCAGTAGGGGGGGGCGCGCGCTGTGCTGGGTAGTAAGGGACTGGGGGGGGCGCCCTGTGCTGGGCAGTAAGGGACTGGGGGGGGGCGCGCTGTGCTGGGCAGTAAGGGACTGGGGGGGGGGGGGGTGTGCTGTGCTGTGCTGGGCAGTAAGGGACTGGGGGGGGTGCGCTGTGCTGGGCAGTAAGGGACTGGGGGGGGGTGCGCTGTGCTGGGCAGTAAGGGACTGGGGGGGGTGCGCTGTGCTGGGCAGTAAGGGACTGGGGGGGGTGCGCTGTGCTGGGCAGTAAGGGACTGGGGGGGGTGCGCTGTGCTGGGCAGTAAGGGACTGGGGGGGGTGCGCTGTGCTGGGCAGTAAGGGACTGGGGGGGGTGCGCTGTGCTGGGCAGTAAGGGACTGGGGGGGGTGCGCTGTGCTGGGCAGTAAGGGACTGGGGGCGGTGCGCTGTGCTGGGCAGTAAGGGACTGGGGGGGGTGCGCTGTGCTGGGCAGTAAGGGACTGGGGGGGGGGTGCGCTGTACTGGGCAGTAAGGGACTGGGGGGGGGTGCGCTGTGCTGGGCAGTAAGGGACTGGGGGGGGGCGCGCTGTGCTGGGCAGTAAGGGACTGGGGGGGTGCGCTGTGCTGGGCAGTAAGGGACTGGGGGGGGTGCGCTGTGCTGGGCAGTAAGGGACTGGGGGGGGTGCGCTGTGCTGGGCACTAAGGGACTGGGGGGGGGCGCGCTGTGCTGGGCACTGGGGGGGCGTGCTGTGCTGGGCACTAAGGGACTGGGGGGGGCGCGCTGTACTGGGCAGTAAGGGACTGGGGGGGGGCGCGCTGTACTGGGCAGTAAGGGACTGGGGGGGGCGCGCTGTGCTGGGCAGTAAGGGACTGGGGGGGGGGGGCGCGCTGTGCTGGGCAGTAAGGGACTGGGGGGGGGGCGCGCTGTACTGGGCACTAAGGGACTGGGGGGGGGGGGGCGCTGTACTGGGCAGTAAGGGACTGGGGGGGGGGGGGGGGGCGCGCTGTACTGGGCACTAAGGGACTGGGGGGGGCGCGCTGTACTGGGCACTAAGGGACTGGGGGGGTGCGCTGTACTGGGCAGTAAGGGACTGGGGGGGGGCGCTGTACTGGGCAGTAAGGGACTGGGGGGGGGGGGCGGGCTGTACTGGGCAGTAAGGGACTGGGGGGGGGCGCTGTACTGGGCAGTAAGGGACTGGGGGGGGCGCTGTACTGGGCAGTAAGGGACTGGGGGGGGGGGGGCGCTGTACTGGGCAGTAAGGGACTGGGGGGGGGGGGGGGGGGCGCTGTACTGGGCAGTAAGGGACTGGGGGGGCACGCTGTACTGGGCAGTAAGGGACTGGGGGGGCGCTGTACTGGGCAGTAAGGGACTGGGGGGGGGGGGGGCGCTGTACTGGGCAGTAAGGGACTGGGGGGGGCGCGCTGTACTGGGCAGTAAGGGACTGGGGGGGGGGGCGCGCTGTACTGGGCAGTAAGGGACTGGGGGGGGGCGCGCTGTACTGGGCAGTAAGGGACTGGGGGGGGGCGCGCTGTACTGGGCAGTAAGGGACTGGGGGGGCGCGCTGTACTGGGCAGTAAGGGACTGGGGGGGGGCGCGCTGTACTGGGCAGTAAGGGACTGGGGGGGGCGCGCTGTACTGGGCATTAAGGGACTGGGGGGGCGCGCTGTACTGGGCATTAAGGGACTGGGGGGGCACGCTGTACTGGGCAGTAAGGGACTGGGGGGGGGGGGCGCGCTGTACTGGGCAGTAAGGGACTGGGGGGGGGGCGCGCTGTACTGGGCAGTAAGGGACTGGGGGGGGGGGGGCGCGCTGTACTGGGCAGTAAGGGACTGGGGGGCGCGCTGTACTGGGCAGTAAGGGACTGGGGGGGCGCGCTGTACTGGGCAGTAAGGGGCTGGGGTTGGGGGGCGCTGCACTGGGCTGTAAGGGACTGGGGGGGTGTGCTACAGCTGGAGGGGTGGGCGATGCACTTGGCAGTAAGGGACTGGGGGGGGGCGCTGTACTGGGCAGTAAGGGACTGGGGGGGGGCACGCTGTACTGGGCAGTAAGGGACTGGGGGGCGCGCTGTACTGGGCAGTAAGGGACTGGGGGGGGCGCGCTGTACTGGGCAGTAAGGGACTGGGGGGGGGGGGCACTGGGAAGTATGGGACTAGGGGTGGGGGGCGCTGCACTGGGCTGTAAGGGACTTGGGGTGGGGGGGTGCGCTGCAGAAGACAACAAGGGACTGCGGGCACGCTGCAGAAGGCAGTAAGGTTGGGGGGGGGCGCTGCACAAGACAGGTGATACTGGGGATATGCTATAGAAGACAGTAAGACTGGGCACACGCTGCAGAAGACACAGTTTGGGGACAATGAGACGCATGCCAAGGTCAGTTGCTACCCGAGGAGGCCTTTTGCCAGAAGATCTTGGGGTTCAGAATATCTTTCTTCTGGAAGAAATCACATGACCATTGCCTTGGGTTGCTGTAGTATAGCTATAATGGTCTTGCACTGGTATGTAGTCTTTTTAACTCACTTGGATGTTCTCTCATTCCAGGCCGAGAATGTCGCATGAGGAAATGGACGTGGACCTGTTTGGTGCGCACGCTCCGGCAGATGACTCAACGTCCAGACAGCTGCCCGGAGGAGACTCCGTATTCATCCTGCCGCCTCCAATGATGTTTGCGGAGCTCATGCGGGAGCGGATCTCTGCGCCGGAGCTCAACAATGAGGTGATCGTGCTTGACAGGGGCGGGGACCAGACCACACATGATCCATCGCCCGTTGAGTCGCATACCTCTAACGCACTACAGATGCTGCAGGGGGCGCTAGAGCAACTGCGTCAGGCTGCTGAGCTGAACTCTTCGACGCATCAAACACGGACTCGGAGGAGGAACACCAGGAGGCAGCAGAGAGGGGGCTCCCAGCGTACGTCCGGTACCAGGTGAGAAGCCGATGAATGTTTCCATAATGTCTACTCTGACTGACCAGTATGAGACTTTTTTTATGTTCTGTGTTTTTAGCTCACGGACTGGACTCATGAACTTCTTCCAGCTGAGAGGAGGCCAGGGACCCGCAGTGCTGGGGGAAGGGAGCAGAAGTATCAGCCAGGTTGCCTCGGTGCCCACTGAGGAGTCTGAAGAAGACAGTTCTGACGATACGGTGTTGCTAGGGGATGAAGAAGGGGGAAGCTCCACCGAAGTGGAAGAGGAGGATGCCACATCTGCCCAGCCTGCAGAGCCAGGTATGTCCGAGGTCACTATATGCTCATATGATGATTCCCAACGACTGAGGCTTTGGTGGACCCTGGCCTCTGGGCTAATCGCGATGGTTGCAGTTTCTTCCTTTTTACACAGGTTAGTTAGTATAGGAGGGAGGAGGTGACCGTTTTTAAGTTTATAATAAAGTTGGGTGGGGGAGCTTGTGCAAATAGAACAGGGTGGCACAATCCCCAGAGATCAGTATCAGGTTTCCCACAAGGGGAGACATAGGGATATGGGGGATTATTTTACGTGCCACAGCCTATAATAAGCCAGTTAATATGTTTTAAAAACAAAATTTAATTAATACATAGAAAAAGATATTCTACTGACACGTTTCGCCCAAATTGGGCTTCTTCGGGATCCACTTGAGGTTCACATAATATATTAACTGGTAAGTAAACAATACATAGTTGTTGCACAATATACCTTCAGAAACGTCATCGTATGTAATAAACATTTAAAAAAAAGAAAAATTGCTCATCAACATCAGAAGATCAGCACCCGCAACCAGGAATGGCACCAAAAAAAAAAAGAATTCCGATGTTGTGTAATTTAGCTTTTTTTTTTAATACTGTTTATTTTATATAATGAAGTTTATTAATTATATTGTGCAATAACTGTGTATTGTTTACTAACAAGTTAACATATTATGTGAACATCAGGTGGATCCTGAAGAAGCCCAATTTGGGTGAAATGCGTCGATCCCACCATCACTCTGGGTTCTGTTGACTGTGTGGCAAATTTGGCAGCACTGTATGCATGTTTTTAGAATATCTTTTTATGGATTAATACATTTTTTGTTTTCAAACCTATTATTTGCTTTACCATATGCTGTGGCACGCAAAATAATCCCCCATACCCCTGTGTCTCCCCTTTGTGGGAAACCCAGGGACATCTTTTGCTTTTTAAACAGTTTTAAGTTTTTAGTCGGGTGTAAACTGGAATTAATCATTCATCACCGCCTGAGCACTGTAAAGATCATGTAGCAGAAATAAAAGTTTAACCCTTTGAAACCTTGGCTATCAGGTATTTTATTAGTGTTGCATGAAGGAGTAATTGTCAGTCAAACTACGAGTGGAAGAAAAGTGTAGTGTAGAAATGCAGTGTCTATTCCATAGCAAATTCTATTATTGTATGTAAAGGATGGCCTGTTTCTGCTTTGGGTTCTCATTGGGGACGTTGCAATGTCTCAGCCTTCAGGAGGTCCAGACTTGCTGTGCTGTAGACTTCTCCTGGGTTACTTTCCTCCACTTGTCACATTGACCTTGTTATGTTTTTGATTTGTAGCTCCAGAGGAACTCCATATAAACCTGGTAGAAGCGGGTACAGAAGCTCCTGTGACCTCAGCGCCAGAGGTTATTGTGGTGGAGGACTTTTCGTCATCGGAACCCCCAGCCAAAATCAAACAGGTGACTGAGAGTCCGCAGTGGGACAGAGATGACCCCATTCACAAAAGTCCTTCTTCCTAAGGCCTCATTCACACTGGTTTATTGTAACTGACAGGAGAAAATCAGAGTTAAAAACTCACCTAAGCTGCATTGTTTTTGTTATTTTTTTTAAGCCTATTTCTGACATTTTGGTGTTTACAAGTTAAAATCCATATTTTTTGCTAGAAAATTACGTAGCGCCCCCAAACATTATATATATATATATATATATATATATATATATATATATATATATATATATATATATATATATATATATATATATATACACACGCAACTTTTGGGGAAAAGGGACATTTTCATGAATTTAAAAAAACAAAACGGTAAAGTTAGCCCAATTTTTTTGTATAATGTGAAAGATGATGTTACGCCGAGTAAATGGATACCAAACATGTCACGCTTTATAATTGCACGCACTCGTGGAATGACGACAAACCTAAAAAAAATCTCCATAGACGCATCTAAAAAAAGTGTGTGTGTGTGTGTGTGTGTGTGTGTGTGTGTGTATGGACATATCGGCCTTTGAGGGGCTTAGGCAAAAAATGCCAAAAGCCCCAAAAATTGTCTGGTTCACACCTATGCAGTTTGCTTTTGATCTGTTTTCTGCAGTGTGTTTTGCGCACACAATTTTTGATGTTTTTTTTTGCATTTTGTTTGCTTCTTGTTTTTTAAGGGGGAGATGTATTTGTTGTTGGGCAGATTCAAAAATGCACTACATGCGTTTTCGCAGCATGTCTGTTGAAGTCTATTGAACCAAAAACACTCTGTGTTGCATTTATAAAAAGTCCCTGACCCTTTTCAAGAATGCAGCGGTTGAAAAACGCATAGATGTGAATGTGTCCCATAGGAAACCATGTTAAATGGACTGTAGTGCGTTTCTGCAAAATGCACTAAAAAACGCATTGGTGTGAACCAGGTGTTAAAGGGATTGTAAAGTCCTCATTTAAAAAAAATAATAATAAACGTGTCTTACTTGATTGCTTTGCACAGAGTAGCCCAGATCCTCCTCTTCTTGGGTCCCTTTTTGCTCCTGTTGAGTGCCCCCACAGCAAGCAGCTTGATGGCGGGGCAGCTGAGCTGCAGCTCAGTGTGTTCATTCAGACACAGAGCTGCGGTTTGGCCCCGCCCCCTCTCTTTCCTGCTTGGCTAACTGACTTTGACAGCAGCAGGAGCCAATGGCGCCACTGCTCTGTCTCAGTCAATCAGGAGGGGGAGTCCCGGGTGGCCGAGGTACTAGTGGACATTGCTGGATTGAGATGGGGCTCAGGTAAGTATTTGGGGGGGGGGGGGGGCTGCTATACACAGAAGTTTTTTTTTTTATCTTAATGCAAAGAATGCATAAGGGCTCAGACCCCCCCCCCCCCCCCCCCCCCCATAAGCTCCAGTGTTAACAGATGGGGGTGTTCACATTCCTGTATCAAGCCAACCAAAAGCAAATGAGGATAAGCCACAGTTTGTTGAGGCATTGGATTTCCCTCTTATAAACAAAGCCAATAAAGGTGCCGGACTTCTCAGTAGTTGGCAGATTAATTTTGATGCATTTCGGGACCCGTTAATGACAGTTCTTGTCCTGAGTTTTTTTTTTTATGATGTTCCCTCAAACAGAAAATTAATAGTTCTGTGTCCTCTGCAGCGGACACCTGTAAAGCATTCATGGGGCGCTCCAGCAATCGAAGAGGAAGAAGGGGACACTTGCACCATCTGCTTCGAGCCGTGGACCAACGCCGGCCAGCACCGCCTATCTGCGCTTCGATGTGGACATCTCTTTGGCTTTACGTGCATCGATCGGTGGCTGAAGGGAGGAGCAAACAAGTGTCCGCAGGTAAATGCTCACTATGTGGGGCCAGATTTATCCACTGGGGTCCCGTCGTCTTGTCGTCGGAAGTGAAATTTCCCTGTCAGCTCTTCAGCCAATCCTGCGACCACATTGTAACATCCAACATGTCTTCGCCAGACTTACTGTTCATGGCCCCAATTCTTCATTGGTTTTAGTTCATTCATTGAGGCTCAGCATCACATGTTACTTAGGACAGTTTGCATGGAAATGCAGCCTGCCTAACAATGCCCACTTCTCCAGGCTCGCATCCACCCATCAAGGCATTTTTTACATTTGCATAACTCCTCCCAAGAGCCAGCCCACTGCTTGCATCAAGGCTTATGGAAGGAGTACTAAGGCAGGGTGTTGTGATGTTTTAAAGTGGTGTTGCCACCAAAAAAAAAAAAATCTGGCTTAAAAATCATAAAAAAAATAATTAGGAAAAATATTTTTTTTTTTACTCACTCTAAATGCCTGTTGCTAGGGGGTCCCTCGTAGTCTGCCACCTTCATTGCCCGGGCAATGACATCACTTCCCCTAGGTGCCGCACAGTCATCTGGGATCGCGTTACTCGCAATCCGAGGTTCCACTGTATAGCGATGCAATGTATACAAATTTCACTTTTGCACAGCGTTGCAGGACTGCGCAATTGTCAGTTACAGTATTCAGTGCCAAAAAGCAAAAAAACCTATCTAGCCCTGTAAAGAAAAAATAAGTATACATACCTTTTCTGTAGGCGATGAAATGAATGGGAAGTGACGTCACCCATAGAGTTACTATGGGGCTTCCGTTGTCGGATGTGTCCTCTGCACCCGCCCACACAGTGAAGCCGTGGCTAACAGCTGAGCGTGGGATTGGGTCGGATCGGCTGCAGAAAGGATGTGTATAGCAATTTTTATTTTATTTTTTTATTTATTTATATTTATTTATTTAACAGGGCAAGATGCAGGGATTTTAGTTTTAGCATAGACTTCCACTTGAAGTGGCTAATGAATGTTCCTGGCATAACTTTTGTTCCCATGTATAGTTTGTATTACTATACAGTATGTACATGTGTGGGGAGTGATCGTTGTTTATTACAGACTTGGGCACTGCTTCCTTCTTGGTAGCGTCGTGAACACCCTGTAGTGCGCTGGGTGTCACCTGGTCATTATCCATCTCTAGGCAGTGCAATTAATAATTATCAAAGTAGGCTCTCAACACATATGCAGTGAGTGAAACTACTTCCTGTAAAAAATAAAAAAATAAAATAGATTATGCATATACTGTTCAAAAATAAAGAAAAAGAATATTGACGAAAATCTAGTCCACCAAGTGTGCATCCAAAAACACTGGATTCTTCCATGCTCTTCTTCTGTGCACCAAATGACCACCACCATGTATAAATTGGGCACTCTCCACAATGCCAAGACCTCTAAATTAAATAAAGGTCATGCCAAGCTGATTAGTTAACCAGATGAGACATCTGTCACGGTCCAAGTGTTTCCTAATAACAATCTGTTCCTTACTCCGCTCAAAGATTCCCTCCTATAAGGTCACAAAAACCAAAGAGAATTGCTTCTGCATTTTTTTTTTTGGTATACATAAAGCCATAAAAGATATAAATTTGCCACTCACATATTTCTGTGCCCAGAAAAGGCACCAATGTGAACAGTTCTAAATGTAAATCCCATTGCTCCACTCCTGGACGGTGTGCGTTCCATGGACCGGATCCTTACCTGGAAATTACGTCAACGGGAATCTGGAAATGACAGCGTTGCGTTCCGGCAAGTCGGCACCTTCAGGAAGCTGCATAATCTATTTTTTTGCAGGAATTAATTTCAATTACTGCATAATGTATTGAGCTCCTAATTTTTGATGTTGTTCATTGCAATCAGGTGTAGTTTCCACATTTAAAGGGGCAGCTTCACAATTTTAATATTTTATTTATTTGGCTATTTTCATATTGATAAAGTAAGATAGGAGCATTTCTATCACCTGTTGTCACTCCTGCTTTTTCTGTTCTGCAGTGCAACAAGAAAGCTAAGCGGTCAGATGTTGTGGTCCTGTACGCCCGCACGCTGAAGGCGCTGGACACCAGCGAGCAGGAACGCATGAAGAGGTAATTCTGTGTGTGCTGGATATGAAATAGACCCACGGGGGGAAGTTTTTTGCTTGGACTGACAAAGCATGGAAACTCTCTGTTGCAGTTCTTTAGAGTTGGAGCATTCTCTGCGGAAGAAGGCGGAGCTTGAATCGGCGCAGTGTCGGCTTCAGGTCCAGGTACTGACGGACGAATGCGGGAAACTCCGCAAGCAGATCCAGGTGAGGAGCTTCGTGTGAAATACTTGGATGGAGGGAAGGGTAACCCCCAAATAAAGGAAGGCCTCCTCATCCAGTGTTTACAGGCTGGCAGGAGCCATGCAGATGGGGGAAGCTTTGTGGTGCTTGTCATTAGGAAATATTCCCTTTTTTTTTTTTGTGTGTTTGTGTTCCTTCTGCACTGACTGGTGCCCATGTCACTCACACCAGAGTTTGTTTTCTCCATAAGGAATTAAAGAAGTTGATGGCCCAGCATGGTACCAGCTCCTCCCAGCTGCCGTCGTCCTCCCGGGCAGCATCTAGTTCTTTGTCCTCCAGCCAAGGTCAGCACAAGTACAACTTTGAGAAGGCTATTCTCATCAATCAGCCCGGGAACTGCCGCGTTATGTCTTACTGTGAGTGGTTGGGCTGCCTCGTGGTGTCGCAGCCATCCTCCCACGCCACCCTTATCCCTGGTAAGTTATCAACCCCTTAAAGGGAAACCACCCTCCCACATCTGCTAATGTGCAGAGCATTTCTCTGTGGGTCAGGAAGGCAGGCAATTTCAAACATATTCCCCAGTAAGGATGAGCTCAGGCGTGTTCGCAACCCACACGTGCCGAGCCTGCCAGGAAGTCGTCACTGTCCAGCACTAATCGCAGGCAGTGAGACATTTCTCGATCTCTGCAGCCACGGATTGGGAAAATGTCTCACTTCCTGCGATTAGCGCTGTGCAGTGCCGACTTTCTGGCGGGCTCTGTACCTGCGGATTGTGAACAAGCCTGAGCTCATCCTTATTCCCCAGCCTGAATCTAGACCAGGGATATGCAATTAGCGGACCTCCCAGCTGTTGCAGAACTACAAGTCCCATGAGGCATAGCAAAACTGACAGCCACAAGCATGACACCCAGAGGCATGATGGGACTTGTAGTTTTGCACCAGCTGGAGGTCCGCTAATTGCATATTCCTGATCTAGACTAAGAAAAGGGGGGCGGGGAACGGACTGTGATGTGAAAGATCTGAGTCATCGCAAAAAACACGCAATTCGGGCATCTGCTGGACGAAAATTTTACTGACTGGATCTCAATGAATTTCAATTCAATACCTCTGGGCTATAAGAAGCCTTAATGTTTAAGAGAGTTGTGGGCTTGGCAGTGAACACATATGTAGAGGGAGGGGAATTTAGTACATCATGCCACATCCTATATATAAAGAAAAGAAATGGGGGGTCCCCTAAGGGTTTGGACTTTTAAGGCATGCTAAATATATGACCCCAGATAGAACATAAGATTGTATATAGTAGAAAAATGTTTATTACAAAAATTGTATATAAAAAGGAAATTTTTGACAATGTTGCAATAAAAAACTTTTTGAAATATTTGAACAATACTGGATTTGGAAAATACAATATGTTTTATAGATATGTATTGTAGGCGTTGACTCACACCTGACGCGTTTCGGAGGTTTTTTAAAAAAAAACTTTTCTCCTTCTTCAGAGGTAGGAGCGCAACAATCCTAATATCTAAGAGACATTATGATAGAACAATTTGTCAAAAAGGTGAGCCTTCATATATATAAGAAAGTTTACAACATAAAAGAGAATTTTTTGCATATATATATATATATTATATATATATATATATATATATATATATATATATATATATATATACACATAGGCGAAATGAATTCACATACCGTTTTCAAGAATATTCCAATATAATTAAAATAATGGCTGGGAGGAGGAGCTTCTTAGTCAGGACTTTCTTAGATGGTATAATTTGGTCGGAGATTTTTATCCATGTGTTGGATTCGATGGCTCACTGGGATTGTGTCCTATGTCCCAGGTAGCTGGAGTCCCTGAACTGTTTGTTCTGGCGTGATAGAGACGGGGAGCGTCTGTGAAACACACTGGGGTCGGGTATGGAAGCCCTGTGTTCTGTGTTTGTGGGTGAATCTTCGTTGGGTTCAGCTGGTGTTTATAGTGTCATAAATGATTCGGTGGATCCCTGTTTGTTTGTGAACCGCTCGTCTCCTCCTCAGCGGTTCACAAACAAACACAGGGATCCACCGAATCATTTATGACACTATAAACACCAGCTGAACCCAACGAAGATTCACACACATGGATAAAAATCTCCGACCAAATTATACCATCTAAGAAAGTCCTGACTAAGAAGCTCCTCCTCCCAGCCATTATTTTAATTATATTGGAATATTCTTGAAAACGGTATGTGAATTCATTTCGCCTATGTGTGTATATGTATATGTATATATATATATATATATATATTATATATATATATATATATATATATATATATATATATATATATATATATATATATATATATATATATATATATATATATATATATATACAAAAAATATATGCAAAAAATTCTCTTTTATGTTGTAAACTTTCTTATATATATGAAGGCTCACCTTTTTGACAAATTGTTCTATCATAATGTCTCTTAGATATTAGGATTGTTGCGCTCCTACCTCTGAAGAAGGAGAAAAGTTTTTTAAAAAACCTCCGAAACGCGTCAGTTGTGAGTCAACGCCTACAATACATATCTATAAAACATATTGTATTTTCCAAATCCAGTATTGTTCAAATATTTCAAAAAGTTTTTTATTGTAACATTGTCAAAAATTTCCTTTTTATATACAATTTTTGTAATAAACATTTTTCTACTATATACAATCTTATGTTCTATCTGGGGTCATATATTTAGCATGCCTTAAAAGTCCAAACCCTTAGGGGACCCCCCCATTTCTTTTCAAGCCTTAATGTTTGGAAATAACTATAAATCTGTGACAGCCATATTGGCATATTACATAGGCATCCTCTGCTTCCTGCTAAGTACTGTTCGCCAGCTGCCATCCCTCCTGTAAAGACTTTCTGGACCTTCTGTGTCATTGACTGGTTTTATCTCACTTGTTCTTTCCCCCCATTTGTTTATTTTTGTCCCCCTCCTTTCCTCGCGCTGGGTTCTGCACAGTCTGCACAGTTAGGATACTCATTCAGCAGATCCAGCATTGCCCTGCTGAGATCCTCTTCCCTGCAGCAACCACTCAGGTCCCGCGCCGCCCTCTTCTGCTGTGTAATCAGGAGCAGCAACACATCAGGAGGTTGCGCCTCAACCTGAAGAGCCGGAAACCTCCCAATGATGCCGCTCCTTGCTCTCATTGATCCCATGTACATCTCCAGGCTCTCTTTGCTCCCCTGTAAATCTCCTGTCTCTCTCTCCAGGGTGTGGTGTGAAGAAGATAAGTGCAGCCAATATGAAGAGCAGCCAATACATTCCTATCCATTCCAAACAGATCCGTGGCTTGGCCTTCAATGCCCGCTCTGATGGCCTCCTCCTCTCCGCTGCTCTGGATAACACTGTGAAATTGACCAGGTAAGTGATGCTGGGACAGCTGTACTGCACTGCTGCTCTCATTCTTTCCGTCGCCAGCAATGTTATTGATGTACCTTTTTGCTGTTCCCTGTGAGCTCTGGGAATGAAGCTTTTCTGTTCCTCGCATCAGCTTCTTTCTGATTGTTGGATGAAGTTTTCCTATCCTGCAGGATGAAGGTTTTCATGCTATTGCTCCCAATCTGTGAGCTCCATATTCCTGCATGTAAGTGGGCAGGCATCCCCAGCAGAGTAGAGCCTCTGCTGTCTTTGTTCCAGAGAGTTTAGTAGCCGATTTGCCTCACTGACATTCATTTACTTTTTAGCCTCGATCTATGACGGAGTTGTTTTAGCTGCTGCTGGTGGATGACAAGGCTGCTGTTAATGAAAAGGGCACTTTAAAGTGATTGTAAACCTTCGCTTTAAAAAAATAAAAAATAACAAACATGCCTATACTTGCCTTCTCTGTGCAATAGTTTTAGACGGAATCTGGCAACCATCTGGCAACCATGGATGGCGTGAGTATCTTATTTACCCCATATTATTAAAATTGAATGACACCCCCCCCCCCCTTTTTTTATTTTTTTTTCCCCCCCCGAATAGATCTGTTCGATATTCTAGGATAAACAATTGGTATCTTTTCCAGTTGAACATTCGTAGCCTTAGAACCAAGGAAGCAGTGTACATGCTATAGCTTTAATCGTTGTTTGTCTATACCTAAAGCGGAGTTCCGCCAAAATTATTATTTTTTTTTTTTTTTTAAGTCTTTTTTAACTTTTAAAATAAGGACACTCCCCTGTCCAGGGCGCCCGCGAGGTCCTCACCCGAAGCCGATCTGTCCCCTCGGCTCTCGGGTAAGGGAATCGGGAAGTGAAGCCTTGCGGCTTCACAGCCTGGTTCCCTACTGCACATGCGCGAGTTGCGTTGCGTGTCCTTGCTGGTCCCTTCTGTCTTCTAGGACTTGTGTGTCTCCCAGAAGACAGCGAGGGGGGGGCTGGACATGGCGTAGACCACCGTGGAGCCTGCGGTGATCTATGCCCGGAAGTGGGAGCAAATACCTGTAATTTTTGGGTGGAAATCCACATTATATATATATATATATATATATTACACGATTTTTCTTTTATTGTGTACCATCTACTATCTGGTTGACTGTCTGTCTGTACCATACTTGTTCTTTTCTTCACAAAACAAAACTCTTGACCTTGAAAAACCTTAAAGGGGTTGTAAACCCTTGTGTTTACCCCTTTTTTTACCTTAATGCAGGGCTCGACAATCTCCAGGCGCCAGGGCGCCATGGCGACTAGAATTAGTGACCTGGCGCCCGGGGCAGCCCATCTGGGGTATCCTGTCTCGGTGCGGACCCTGCTCCCCGGCCCGCGATTGCGTCGAGCCGCGCCGGCCGGTAATCGAGGCCGCGGTTTTGCGGCCTTCTGCAAGCCTATGCTTCCTTCTAAGATCTTGGCGCCATCTAGTGGTGGCCGTTGGTATGACATCCAGCATTGCTAATGGAGCCCTGCCTGCTGCCTCCATTTACACAGGCGAATAGAACCAAAATACACACACATATTTTTATATATATATATATATATATATATATATATATATATATATATATATATTATATATATATATAATTAGTAATATGTGTATTTATGCTTTGGTTCTAGTTGTCTGTGTAAATTTTAAGATCGCTTTTTTTCAATATAAAAATTAACCATTGTCGGTCGTTATTGATCGGCTTTTTTTTTCTCCTCGTGCTGTCAGGGCGAGGAAAAAAAAATAGCCGATTACCGGCTGTGTTGACATCACGTTATCAGCTGTCATTGGCTGACAGCTGATCACGTGGTAAGAGGTCGGGATCGACCCCCTACTCGGATCGGTGATCCAGCGAGTCTCACAGAGCAGGGGGCACGCAGGCCGCTCGTACAGGGGACAACGTCATAGGACGTGGTCCCGGCAAAGCAGAACGACGGCTACAGCGCGGATCTCAAGAAGTTAAAAAAAAAAAAAACTGGCTCCTAACTTTTTTTTAGCTGGCTCCTAGATTCCAAGCAAATTTGTCAAGCCCTGCCTTAATGCATAGGACATTTGGCAGCTTTCGGGGGGGGGGGGGGGGGGGGAGCATATACCTGTATGTCTGGCCCATCCTCTGTCCATCCCGCTGTCTTCTGGGAGACACACAGGACCTAGAAGACAGCAGGGACCAGTGAGCACACGCAGTCACCGGCCCCCCAAACCCCCCGTCCCCGTTTTACTTACCTGAGCCCCTTCATCTCTTTGGCGGGGACGCGCTGTCCCTCTCTCCATGGCGTCCCGGCTCTTGATTGGATAGATTGATATTAGCGCAGCCATTGGCTCCCCTGCTGTCAATCAAATCCAATGATGCAGGCTCCGGGGGGGCGGAACCGAGTCTGGCATTCGTGTCTATGGATGCAAATGCTGGACTCGGGAGCGCGCCCACAAGGTAACCCCCTCGGGAGAGCGCTTTCCTAGGGGGTTATCTGATGCGGGGAAGAGCCGCGAGGGCCGCAGGGGGACCCCAGTAGAGGATGTTCGGGGCCACTCTGTGCAAAACGAGCTACACAGTGGAGGCAAGTATGACATGTTTGTTATTTTAAAAAAAAAAAAAAGGTCCTTTACAATCACTTTAACAATTACTTAGTGGTAGTAGTGGAGCGAATTTATTGTTTGAGAAGTCAATCCCTAACATTGTCTGTCCCTTTTGCAGCTTGCTAACGAATACTGTGGTGCAGACCTACAATGCCGGACGGCCGGTATGGAGCTGCTGCTGGTGCTCCGATGACACCAACTATGTTTACGCCGGCCTCATTAATGGCTCGGTGCTGGTGTACGACCTGAGGGACACGAGCCAGTATGTAAAGGAACTGACCCCGCAGGCCTCTCGGTGAGTGCATCAAAGAGAACCTGTATTACAGCAATAAGTGTAATGCAGGAGGAAGATGAACAGGTGTCATTACTGAAGGAGACATGTATAAGTGCAAAGCATCAATAAATGAGACCTGTAACATCTGAAATATGTTTATGAAACTGATGCAGATTATGAAAAATTCTAATACATAGTCTATTGGCCAAGTAGCTGTGGTCTGGGCTACAGCACCGTGAATTCAGTAAAGAGTACCTGTTGAGACAGCTGTTATTTGACACAGCTTCCTCGCTGCTGGTGAGAGAGCTTTTTTCCTCTATGCTGGTGTGAGGGGTTGGAGTGGCCCTTTCTGCAGGGTGAGAGGGCTTTTGGGTTAGAGGGATCATTCCAGCAGGGTGAGGGGTTAGAAGGGTTTTCTCTGAGGGGTGTGGGGTACTCACTGCTGGGGTGTGGAGTCCTTTCTACTGGGGTTGAGAGCTTTTTGGGTTAGAGGGTCATCTCTGCTTGTGTGAGGGGTTGGAGTTTGGTCCTTCCTGCAGGGTTGAGGGGCCTTTGGGTTGGAGGGATCATTCCAGCAGGGTGAGGGGTCCCCCGCTGCTGGGGTGTGTGGTCCTTCCTGCTGGGGTTAGAGCTTTTTGGGTTAGAGGGTCATCTCTGCTGGTGTGAGGTGTTGGAGTTTGGTCCTTCCTGCAGGGTTGAGAGGGCCTTTGGGTTGCAGGGATCATTGCAGCAGGGTGAGGGGTTAGAGGGGTCCTCGCTGCTGGGGTGTGGTGTCCTTTTTGCTGAGGTAAGAGATTTTTGGGTTAGAGGGGGATCATCTCTGCTGGTGTGAGGGGTTGGAGTGGTCCTTCCTGCGGGGTTAGGAGGGTTTTAGGACTAGAAGGATCATTCCAGCAGGGTGAGGAGTTGGAGGGGGTCTTCCCTAAAGGCATGAGGGGTTAAAGGGGTTTTCCCTGCAGGGGTTTGAAGGAGTCCTCACTGCTTGGGTGCAGGGTCCTTCCTGCTTTTAGAAGGGTTACTGATGAAGAATATGGGTGTATATAGATGGATCGGGTCAGGTCTTTGTGGGATTTGAAAGCATGGAGCTATTCCATATAATGATCATTTCCTGTGATGTTAAATAACTGCTGCTTTCAGGTGAAGGGAGGCTGTCAAGTGATTGTTGGCTTGTTGGCAGGATTGTCTTTCAGATTTTAGGCTATTCAATTTCAGAGGTCTGGTCAGTAATACTTTCTTCCCCTGCACATCAGTGTCCTCAGTCCCCCCCCTTCACATCACAGTCCCCCTCCTTTTTATATCACAGTTCCATCTCACCTTTTACAATAGTGTCCTCAGTCCCCTCTACACCCAATCATATAACCCCTTTACTTCAGTGTCCTCCGTTTCACCCTTACACACCACAGACCTCCCCTTTACATCACATTTCCCCCCTGCACCCCCTTCACATCATAGTGGGGGATTGGTTGCTGGGACTTCCCCACGTCCTATAATCATCCGCTGGTTAACTTAAAAAGTTGGGCAGTTCCGACCCTCCGGCCAAACTTTCCGCCCTGCTGTGAGGATGATGACGGTGGTGGGTGGACCTGAGGGCACCCAGGCTGCTAAGTGGCACGGCTGACACAATCCGACTAGGAGGACTATCACCTAGTGATAGGTCTGTCGTTTAGTAATGCCTGATCTAAGCTAATTAGAAAACGGCATAGCTGGAAACCCAGAAAAGGAAAGTAGGACCCCCCACCCCAGACTTGTTACCCCTTTGCCACTAAGGGAAAAAAAAAAAAACTAACAGCTGGCATCACTCTGAGGTGCCTCCAATCTGGTGATATGTATCCTCTGTGACCCCCTCACTGTACGCACCTGGTTGGCAGGAGCCTCAATTGATGTCTATGGGTGCCGGGACTAAGGATGAGCCCATGTAGGAGGGGGGGGGGGGGGACACAATCCATCGGAGGTGATCGTAGGACATTTAGTCTTTTACCCCAGTGTGCAGATCAGGGTTTGCTTGCTTCGCCTCCTATCCATAAATGTTAGGAGCATCTCTATAGTTTGAAATAACAAATCATTTATTTTTTTGACTGTATAAAATTTAAAAAATGTTTTCTCTTAAAGAATTTGACATGAAAATGATCTTGTTCAGGGTCTTGACTTTCTGGTTCTGCCGTACCTGCAATCTCATATATCTTGTCTCCCTCTAGCTGTCCTGTGGTTTCTCTCTCCTACGTGCCTCGTGCCGCCTCGGAGGTCTTCCCCTGCGGAGGGGTGCTGGTGGGGACCCTGGAAGGAGCATGTTTTTGGGAGATGAAGGATGGCCACTACAAGCCACACTTGCTGCCCCTGGAGCTTGGGGGTTGTACTGACATCCAGATGGAGAGCAGCACACGGCACTGCCTGGTCACTTACCGGCCAGGTGAGTACATGAATGTCTGCAATGCCACACCCAACTGACCTTTCTCCCCCGCTAAAGCTGGGACACTTTGCCAATTACTGAACTAGCTGTCGGTTTCGTTCAAAAAATTCATATTGACCTGCAAATCCAGAGTGAGGAATTTTCCATATGGCATTTTGTGCCCTAAAGTTGTAATTTTCTTATTTTTTTACTGTACTGCTTATTAAGTGCATGTAAACCCGTTAGGACTTTATTTAAAAATCAGTAATTAGTTCTAACAGACTTTAACCCTCTTGGCGCCGGTGCCTCCCAGCCCTTTAAAGTGAAGGGCCACCCTAAAATAAAAAATAGCATTAATATTCTTAAAAGCAATAAAAAAAAAAAAACCTTTGAAAAAAAAAAAAAGTTTTAACTTACCAGAAACCCCTGTTGCTAGGCAGTCTTCCTAATCTGCCTCTTCCACGGCGCTTCCTCCTCTTCAGCGAGCAGCCCTGTTGCCTTCTGGGACATGTGTGGTGTCCCAGAAAACAACGGGGCCATTCACAAAGCACTGCGCGACTCGCGCATTTGCAGTAGGAAACGTGAAGTGAAGCCGCAAGGCTCCACTGCCTGTTTCCCTCCGCTAAGATGGCGGCGCCGGCAGCCGATCCGATGGATGGATTGGCCTGGGGGGGGGGGCCGACATCGCAGACTCGCTGGACAGGTAAGTGTCCTTATTAAGTCAGCAGCTAAAAAAAATAAAACGTGGCCAGAACACCCCTTTATAAGGGGTTTCAGATATTGGGGGGCGGAGTTTATGATCATGTGACCACAGTGATTGGTTGTCATGGCGGCCACATAATAAGCTTTAAGTTAGCTGCCGGGAACACACACATGGCGGTCACATGATCGAAAAGCTCCCAATCACAAGCAGCGATCGGGAGCTTTCCATTAGCCACTGGTAACTGTGCCGGTAGTGTGCAGGGTGCGCACCCTCGGCACAGCTGGTTTTGCAATATTGCATGGAAATATGCAGCCCACGGCCCACTGGCCAAAAGGCTACAGATATGCATTGCATGCTGTCTGGGCAAACAGGCTAATGCCGCGTACACACGGTCGGAATTCTCGTCGGAAAAAGCTCTGATGGTTTTCCCGTCGGAATTCCGACGGAATTTCGCTCAAACTGTCTTGCCTACACACGGTCACACCAAATTCCAACGGTCTGTAACACAGCGGCATAAAACACCTTCGACAGCACTATAGAAGGGAAGTTTAATGCTTCCGAGCATGCGTCGAATTGTTTCCGAGCATGCGTCAGAATTTTGCTTGTCGGAATTGCATACACACGATAGGAAAATCAGGTTCTCAATCCAAAGTCCGTCGGAAATTCCGTTGGGCATACACACGGTCGGAAAATCTGTTGAAAAGCTCCCATCGGACTGTTTTCATCGGAAATTCCGACCGTGTGTACACTGCATAAGTTGCATAATTTCACTAAGCTCGGTTACTTTTTTTTGACTGTCTCTTATCTTGCGGTCACCTGATGTAACCTCACCCTGATAGTGGGGCGGAGGTTCGGTTTTGCGAGTGATGACGCTCTGAGTCTAAGCATTATTTGAAAGCGCATCTTCTTATCTATGGACGCCCATCCCTGCTTGTCACTGGATGCTGTAGGCGTTAGTTGTGCAATCTTCTGATGAATTGCTTGATTACACTCTAGGCCGCTTTCCGAAACAGATTGCACAGTTAATGTCTGCAGCATTCAGTGGAAAGCATGCACATCTAAAGGGATGCAGGGGGAATGTTCTTTCATCTAATGCTTTGGCTTGGAGTGTGCCTTCCTCCCAGGGGAAAACTGGCGCATGCCCATTGAGAGGGGCAAAGCATTGGCTGCAATAACGTTGCCACACTGAATTAAGGAAGTAGAGGTAAATGACCGGATCAAGCAGGTATTTACTATCCATAAATATAGTAATGGAAGGAAGAGGCCATACACTTTCCTTAACACACACACACACACACACACACACACACACACACACACACACACACACACACACACACACACACACACACACACACTCACTAAATAAATTAATATTATTATTATTTTTGATCTTTTTTTCTTTTAAAGGTTAAACAAGAGATTTGGGGTCTTTTTGACCCCAGATCTCTCCCTAAAGATATGCTTACATTCCTTGTAATAGGAATAAGTGTGATTAAAAAAAAAAAAAATAAAATTAAAGGGACAGTGTAAAAATTTAAAAGTAAAATGGAAAGGAAAAAAAAAAGAAATCCATCCATGCGCTCATGCAGAAGCGAACGCATACGTGACGAATCACCGCAAACGTTGGCGCGAGAGCAATCATTCTAGCGCTAGACCTCTAACTCTCTAAACTGGTAACCTGTAAAGGCGTTTAAAGCATCGCCTATAGAGATGTAAGTACAGTCGTTTGTCGCCATTCCATGTGCTTGCGCAGTTTTAAAGCGTGACATGTTGGGTATCTATTTACTCAGCGTAATATCATCTTTCACATTCCACAAAAAAACTGGGGTAACTATTATAACTGTTTTGTTATAAAGTGTACTTTTTACCCAAAAAATTGGGTTTGCAAAACTGCAGCGCAAATACTGTGTGATATAAAAACTTGCAACGTTCACCATTTTATTCCCTAGGGTCTCTACTAAAAAAAAATTCAAATGATAAGGTTTAGGGGTTAGAATTAATTTTCTAGCAAGAAATACTGACTTGTAAACCAAAATTGATGATGTAATATGTAGACCTACCAAACCCATGCACTACATTTCAATCAGACAGGACTTTGTACAACTTTCTATAGAGCTACCAACAAGAAATACAATCAGATTGTAGCGTGTGTGGCTAGCTTTAGAAAAGGAGAGTAAATGACGGAGTATGATTGGAAAAAGGAAAGGTGTGTGTGTGTGTGTGTGTGTGTGTGTGTTTGTTTGTTTTTTTTTTTTGTTTTTTTTAAACATCTTATCCTCCGTAACCTGTACATGTTGTATTGACAGGGAAGACCCATAACTACATGCGTTGTGTGATGATGGAACTCACCAGCAACCGCCTGGCTGACTCTGCAGATGAATACGGTTGTTCCTGTTATCCAGTACAGACCTTCAACGCAGGACCCACCTGTAAACTCCTTACCAAGAACGCCATATTCCAGAGTCCAGACCGTGATGGCAGCGTACTTGTGTGTGCCGGAGACGAGTCCTCCAACTCTGCCATGGTAAGAAATGATGTGAAGTCCTTCTTCTCCTAGTTACATACAACATGCTAGATATAGGAGACCCCAAAAGGGGCCCCTGAAATTACCAAAGGGCCACAGTTCATATCGGTGTACATAACGATGAAGACTGTCAGATATCGTGGAAAAGTTGCGGATGTGATGTGGGTGGAGGCTGCGGATGTTCTGCGGGTGTGGGTGGAGGCTGCGGGTGTGGATGGAGGCTGCGGGTGTGGATGGAGGCTGCGGGTGTGGGTGGAGGCTGCGGGTGTGGGTGGAGGCTGCGGGTGTGGGTGGAGGCTGCGGGTGTGGGTGGAGGCTGCGGGTGTGGGTGGAGGCTGCGGATGTTCTGCGGGTGTGGGTGGAGGCTGCGGATGTTCTGCGGGTGTGGGTGGAGGCTGCGGATGTTCTGCGGGTGTGGGTGGAGGCTGCGGATGTTCTGCGGGTGTGGGTGGAGGCTGCGGATGTTCTGCGGGTGTGGGTGGAGGCTGCGGATGTTCTGCGGGTGTGGGTGGAGGCTGCGGATGTTGTGTGGGTGGAGGCTGCGGATGTGCTGCGGGTGTAGGTGGAGGCTGCTGATGTGCTGCGGGTGTGATGTAGATCCATAGTCCAGGAACACTTCTCTTTATGCATGCAGTAGGTAGATGTACCACTCAGGGTGGACTCCAACCACCAACTCCACCTGCATCAGCGACTTATAAAGAGACTGCGATATTGCAGCGGACATTCTGACACTTTTAACACTCTTTGAGGACCAGTAACACTAATACAGTGATCAGTGCTAAAAATATGCACTGTCACTGCACTAATGACACTGCCTGGGAAGGGGTTAACATCGGGGAACGATCAAAGGGTTGCCTGTGTGCCTACACTGTGTGAGATGCTTTACTAGGGGGAGAGATGCAATTTGTTCCCTGTTTTGCAGGGATACACATTCCATCCCCTTCCCTCCTGTCAGAACGGCGATCTGCCTTGTTTACATAGACACAGAACTGTGATCTGCCTTTCTTCATGATCGGCAAGTGCCGCGGGTGCCAGCCAGCGGCGGCGTGCATGGGCACCCCCTCCCCGGAAGTGTCTGATTACTTGTGTATAAATACACGTGATCTGGTGCACAGGTGCCACCCAGTAGCAGTAAAACTCCTATAGGGGGTGAACCTGAGCCAGTTAAGCCCGTCTGTGTTGGAGGGGCAGGGACTGGTGGATGCCATTGTTTGTTTATATTTCATGGTTCCCTATGGCATAATGCTTGAGGAAAGCAAGGATTAGGCGGTGGTGTGACTTCTTTCACTTTGGGTTTGTACACTTCTCTTCATATTGTTCAGGTCATAGCATGCTCAAGTTTGAGTAGACCCCAAGGCAGGGGGAACACATGGGCAGCTGCCTGTTGTGGTGAGAAGGCCACAGGATGGAAACCAGGGGTCTATGCTGTAGAGTTGGGTTAGGCAGACTGTGGGTTCTGAATGACTGATAAATCTGTGAGCTGGGATATGATGAGGATAGTTCATTCTACACGTGAGTAGAGCAGTCTCAGGAGATGATCTGTACCAGAGGGTTCTCTGTGTCATATGAAGCCAATATCGGCATTGTGCAAGTCCCACATTTGCTAAACGGTTAGAAATCTCAGCCCTTTTCTCTTCTCCATTCCAGCTCTGGCACTCCGGGAGTGGTAGCCTCGTCCAGAAGCTACAAGCCGACCAGCCAGTGTTGGACATCTGCCCCATGGAGGTCAACCAGACCAGCCTGCTGGCCACCCTGACGGAGAAGATGGTGAAAATCTACAGATGGGAATGAGGAGGACAGATCTGCCATGGAGACACCTGACCACAATGAGCCACGTTCACTGATCTAAAAACTGTTTCCTCCCAGGATCCCATTGGATTTCTAGAGAGAGGGGGGGGTGTAAATATGGCTGCCAAGAGCAACAAGAGCGGTTCTTCTTCAATAGTTGATGGATAAGGGCTTGGTCTCTTGTAGTAATTTCAGAATCGGACTGCTTGTCCTTATAGCCATCTTACCCAAGGCCCAGTTCTGCTCATCTCTTCAGATCTCCTCTGCTGTTCTGCTGCAAAATTCTCCGTAATTTATGGGTGTGAGGAAGCATGTGACCACCTCCCATGACACAGCGTTTGGACCCCCAAATGGGAGGGGTTAAGCTGCAACACCAGGTAATTTTTCAGCAGATGCAATGGAGGAAGGAGCAGCAAGAGCATGATGTAAATGTGAGTAGAAGGAAGGGGGGAGCCTGAATGAGCGAGGTGACGGGTTCTCTTTGAGGAAGGATCACGGAACCCCAAACTCTTCCCATGTTTAGTATGGAAACCCTTCTGTATGCCTGACAGGGTGCCGATCAGGACCGCTGCATATGACATGTCGGGTTTGTCCCGGGGGATGGGGAGGGGTATCCTCCACACCCGGTCTTCCTCCATTCCACAGGACAGAGTGTCAGAATCCTCAGGAGGAATGTCACCGCTGCCCCAGAAAAGTTTGTTTGTTGGATGTTTATGTATAGTGTGTATCGTCTTTGTAAATATTCTAATTGTATATTGTAACATTCCTCTTTTGTCAATAAAGAAGTACTTGTTTTAGTGCATTGGATGCACAGTAAGTTTTACCCTGAGTTGCCGGTCTTCCGTCATTTTATTTTTTATTTTTATTTGAAAGCAATATTAAAACTAAAAGCAAATGATTATTATATTGGAGCTTACCAATTCTTAGAGTGATGGCTGCATTTGTTTTCTTTTTCTTCTGTTCTCTTTAGTTCCTTTTTATTTATGTTGATGATGTGTGGTTTTTTTTTTTTTTACATGGATAAGACAAACCATTTCCTACTGCTTACCATGATCAACTTTTTATTTATCTAAAACCTTTATCGCAAAAGGGGAAAAAATAGGTGCTTTATAAAGTGTGAGCTGGATTTCAGCTTCAGCTTTTGTATCTATGACCCCTGGTTGATAATACTGCTGTCCAAATGTGCCCCCTGTGCTCCTTCATCCAGGGTGGGGGCACTCAAATACAAGAAATGTTACTTGCCAGATCACCAGGTGAAAACCGAGGGGGAGGGGAAGCCTAAAAAAAAAACGAATGCAGCCCCCACATCTACTGATTGGTAAGCTGCAATATATTACATTTTTGGATTTGGGTCTAACCTCTTCACGCCCGCGCTATAGCTGAATGGTGGCTTTGGTGTGGTTGCACATTTCCAGGCTGGTGTCTATTAACATGCTCCTGCGATCACACGCCCCCCCCCCCCCCCCCCTGCGGTGTGCATCAACAGTGATCTCTGATTGGGGTAAAGAACCAATCAAAGCGGCTCTTTACCATGTGACCAGCTGTGTCCAATCACTGATAAGCAGCAATTCACACAGGGGACATCTACACTGATAATCATCAGTGCAGCCCCAACAGTGCCACCCATCAGTGCAGCCTCATCAATTTTATAACCAAAACAAATAAAACTTTTTGTATGTATGTATGTATATGTGTATATGTGTGTGTGTGTGTGTGTGTGTGTGTGTATATATATATATATATATATATATATATATATATATATATATATATATATATTATAGTGTGTGTGTGTGTGTGTGTGTACACACACACACCACACACACACACACACACACACATTAGGGTACAGTGTTGTATCACTGCACAATTGTCATTCAAAGAAGTGCGACAACACTGAAAGCTGAAAATCGGCCTGGTCAGGAAGAGGGTGAAAGTGCCCGGTAGGCAAGTGGTTAATACTGCGTGGAGGAAAAACTCTGCCAACTACAAATGTGTGAAAGAAAAGCAGCTAACATACAAAACAAACAAGTCTAAAGTGATAAATATACAGAAAATGTAGCGCTAATCGTATGCACAATATAAACAGTGGATACCACCCATGACATGTGAGTGGGGGTAACCCCAAAACAATCCAAATATAAATAAATTGAAAGAGAGTCCAAGATAAATATAAAAACAAAATTAAATAGTCCCAAACTAATTCAAGTGAGGCACTGATGTCCACGGATCTCTCTAAAAGTGTATAAAGACCGGACAATGATGTATTAAGACTTGACAAACAATGTAGAGAGATTGAATACTCTTACTGCAAAAGTTGGATACAACTGCCATACGACCTTGTATCTGGAAGGCTTGTGCGCTTAGCCTCTTGCGCTGGAGGGTACCGGATCAGGCAGGACCGAAGCAGCACGACCAATGGACCGCATGAACCCAAGACAGGAACTCTCAACGATTCAATCGACGGACTCTCCTTGTGTGTTGCTCTTAGGCCCCTTTCACACTGGGGCGGTGAGCCGCGGTGACGGTAAAGCAGCGCTATATTTAGCGCTGCTTTACCGTCGTTTTCACCGCGGTTTTCGGCCGCTCGCGGTGCGGTTTTACCCCCCGCGAGCGGCCGAAAAAGGGTTAAACACCCCCCGCAGAGCGCCGCCGTAGCCGCGGTATTACCGCGGTCTCCCATTGTAATCAATGGGAAGGAGCGGTATAGGAGTGGTGAACACACCGCTCCTATCCCGCTCCAAAGATGCTGCTAGCAGGACTTTTTTTGTCATCCTGCTAGCGCACCGCTTCAGTGTGAAAGCCCGCCGGCTTTCACACTGGAGTTAAAGGGGCCAGATTTTTTCATGCGGTGAACAGGCGCTATTTTTAGCGCTGCACCGCATGAAAAACGCCCCAGTGTGAAAGGGGCCTTAGTCTTTCACTTTCACTGGAGCGGTGCGCTAGCAGGACGGTAAAAAAAGTCCTGCTAGCAGCATATTTGGAGCGGTGTATTCACCACTCCTATACCGCTCCTACCCATTGAAATCAATGGGACACCGCCAGCAAAGCGCCGCTTTGCAGAGGTTTTTAACCCTTTTTCGGCCACTAGAGGGGGTTAAAACCACCCTGCTAGCGGCCGCATACCGTGGCTAAAACGACGGTAAAGCAGCGCTAAATATAGCGCTGCTTTACCGTCGCCGCCTGCACCGCCCCAGTGTGAAACCGGCCTAAGAGTATTCAATCTCTCTACATCGTTTGTCAAGTCTTAAGACATCATTGTCCGGTCTTTATACACTTTTAGAGAGTCCTTTGAGAGATCCGTGGACATCAGTGCCTCACTTGAATTAGTTTGGGACTATTTAATTTTGTTTTTATATTTATCTTGGACTCGCTTTCAATTTATTTATATTTGGATTGTTTTGGGGTTACCCCCACTCACATGTCATGTGTGGTATCCACTGTTTCTATTGTGCATACGATTAGCGCTACATTTTCTGTATATTTAAGTGGTTAATACTGCTTTTAACATGTTGACGCACAAAAAGTTCAGGGAGTGACCCATTTTGTAGAATGACATTGTCTGTCTTGATTCTATATCTACAACAGTGGCAGCCGCTCATGCAGGGGCGTTGCCCCGCTAATCCATGCATCCGCCCCCTAATCTACATACTGGATGCATGGATTCCAATGGGGTTTTTTTTTTTTTTTTTTTTTTTTTTTTTTTTTAGCACATTATTAGAGCCAGAGGGAGCCCACCCAGTTGTGTGACATTAGCAAATAATATTCGCTAATGTCTTCCTGTTTCTCCTCCTGGCCAATCATGAAGCGGGTCCTTGGATCCGATTGGCCGGGAGTCCTTGGACCCGATTTGGCCCATGTACGGCAGCCAGGGCCAGCTTCTGTCGAAGGGGCATGATCGAAAAAAATGGTTTGCTGATCAGCGCTCTCAACCAATGGCTGCGAGCGTTGGCCAGTGTGTTCTGGCCGTCCCCCTGTCAGAACACAATAGCTCAGCAGGGGAGATCGCTGTACTAACATCGCCTAGTTAGTACAGTGGCTCCTACCAAGCTCTCCAGCGGGCTGAACTGAAAAAAAAAAAACACTAATAGTGTGTACCAGGCTCTGGTAAACTCTTCCTGGAAAGCCCATGTACCAACAATTAAAAAAAAAATACAAAAATTTAAAAAAGTTCATGCTTGTACAATAAAACTATGGGAATACAAACTATGTATTAAATGGATGAGACTGGGTGCCGCTGTGAGTGATGTGACTGGGGGGGGGGGGGGGACTCAGTGGCAGACTTTGGTGGCTTTGATAGGGTCCCTGGAGGGGCTGGGGGTCTTTCCAGGGGCACTCCGCACATTCACCTGTTGGTCATTCATCTATTGATCATCTGGGAATAGCGGGAGAGATGAAGCTGTATCTTCTTGCATTGTTCACTACAATGGTGAGGAAGGCTAATGGTGTGTATAGGGCAGTGATGGCGAACCTTGGCACCCCAGATGTTTTGGAACTACATTTCCCATGATGCTCATGCACTCTGCAGTGTAGTTGAGCATCATGGGAAATGTAGTTCCAAAACATCTGGGGTGCCGAGGTTCACCATCACTGGTATAGGGTAAGGAAATGCGGGTATATACACTCACCGGCCACTTTATTAGGTACATCTGTTCAATTGCTTGGTAACACAAATTGCTAATTAGCCAATCACATGGCAGCAACTCAAAGCATTTAGGCATCTAGACATGGTAAAGACAACTTGCTGAGGTTCAAACTGAGTTTTAGAATGGGGAAGGAGGAGGGTTTAAGTGACTTTGAACGTGGCATGGTTGTTGATGTGGCAGACGGGCTGGTCTGAGTATTTTTTAAAAACTACTGATCTACTGAGATTTTCACACACAACCATCTCTCGGGTTTACAGAGAATGGCCCGAAAAAAAGAGAAAATATCCAGTGAGTGGCAGTTGTGTGGAGAAAAATGCCTTGTTGATGTCAGAGGAGAATGAGCAGACTGGTTTGAAATGATAGAAAGGCAAAGGAAATAACCACTCGTTACATCCAAGGTATGTAGAATATCATCTCTGAACACACAACACATCGAACCTTGTAGCAGATGGGCTACAGCAGCAGAAGACCACACCGGGTGCCGCTCCTGTCGGCTAAGAACAGGAAATTGAGTCTACAATTTGCACAGGATCACCAAAATTGGACAATAGAAGATTGGAAAAACATGCCTGGGCTGATGAGTCTGGATTTCAGCTGCGACATTCAGATGGTCGGGTCAGAATTTGGTGTAAACAACATGAAAGCCATGGATCCATCCTGCCTTGTATCAATGGTTCAGTCTGGTGGTGGTGGTGTAATGGTGAGGGGGGGATATTTTCTTGGCACACTTTGGGCCCCTTAGTATCAGTTGAGCATCGTTTAAACCCCACGGCCTACCTGAGTATTGTTGCTGACCATGTCCATCCCTTTATGACTACAGAAGGAATATGCAATTAGCAGACCTCCAGCTGTTGCAGAACAGTCCCATGAGGCATAGCAAGACTCTGACAGCCACATGATCCCCTATTGCCCGGGGGGGGCCCCATGAGTTGTCAGTCCACCCCTGGCTGGCTGGTCATGTGATTGCAATCACGGACCACGGTGTCTGGTCTCAGCAGCCATGATACACTGCGGTCAGTTTACAGAGGGGTGGGGAGAAACTGGCAGGATCAGCCAGGTTTTTTTTAAGTGTCACGGGGGGCCAAATGACACAGGACAAGCACTGTGTCATATAACGCTTTAAAGGAGCAGGATCCATTTTTTTTGGTGGGGGTTAACAAATGCTTTATTGCATTCTGTGCATTAAGGTGAAAAACCTTCCGTGCGGCAGCTCCCCCCATGCACCCCTTTTTTCTTACCTGAGCCAGATCCAATCCAGCGATGTGCTTTTACATTTTGGCAAAAATCTTTACCAGGCCCTATGGGTCTGCTATGCATTGGGGGGGGACCCCATGCAGTTTTTTTATTTTATTTTTTTCATCATTTTTAATTGCCGGTGTTCTGTCGGATATTGTCCGCCTATCAAATTTAGTCCGCCCCGTAAGGAGCAAAAGGAGATTCGGAAAATCTCCGAAGAACGGTGTGCCGTGAGTCCAGATGGAAGCCCCAGCATCCAAGTGGACATAGGGCTGCAAATAGTTAGAGGGCCCCTCGCTTCGCTCGCCATGCTTTGGGCACGGCCTCGCTGCGCTCGGCTCTTTTGGATTCTAACTCTATGTCCACTTGGATGGTGGGGCTTGAAAGTGGACTCACGGCGCAGGTGTTCCGTTCATCTTCGGCAATTTTTGGAATCTGCTTGTGCTGTGTACTGGGTGACAGTATATGACAGGACACCGGCATATTTTTTTTTTACCTTCCTACCTACCTTTTAGTCATCCGTTGTTAAGGACGTGGCGGACGGCTTCCCGGCCTGCTTCTTAGCAACCAGCTACTGGGTGGGGGGGGATTGGACTTTATTTACCGCATGCAATAATTTATGCAAATGAGTCATGTGAGCGTGTTATCGCATGCGGTAAATGTTAGTGAATTTACCCCATTGGCATTTGGCACCGGTATGCACACCTCCCAACATTTTGAGATGGAAATGAGGGACACCTACTAGCAAACGTATGTAGGCATAGGACACGCCCCCTGTCACACCCACTTAAAGGAGAATTAACCCAAAAAAAAGGTTAATTAAATCCACAAAGGCCTTTTTTTTTACCACTACTATTCCTTTATATTGGCTTTTCAAATGTACAAATGCAGAAATTAAAAAATTGGATGGAAGGTTTAGCACTGGGAAACGCCTTTTGAAAGATAAAACGTGAATTTTATATAAAACTATATATCAGACCAAAATGAGGGATAAATATGGAGAAATGAGGGACAAATATGGAGAAATGAGGGACAGAGGGACATTGCTCCAAATCAGGGACAGTTGGGAGGTATGGATCATATGTATGAGGCCTACCGGGAAGAGGACAGGGCCTGCCAGGGTCGAACATCTCATGTTCTCATATGATGGCCCTGGTGACACCTGTCTGAGATTGCCTCTCACTTCCTGTTTCATTTATAGGTCAGGATGTGTACCGAAATCTCCCTAATGGCACACATTTATGAAATTAGAAAAAAAAACTGATAGAGACTATGACACGCCCCTGCTCTTTACAAAACATTGAAAACGTTATTCTTCACAGACATTCCGCCTTCTGGCATTGTGTGGGGTGAAGTCACACAGTGACGCCGCGCCCGCCATGTTGGATGAGGGCAGCGGCCGGCCGCCGTCATGGCGTAGTGGGTCGGCGTGGTGACGCGCACGCTCCACTTTTCCCCGGTGCCGCGCCTGAGCTCCGTGACTGGCTCTCTCCAAGATGGCGGCCTGCGGACGTGTCTGGGTCTTGTGCTGCTTGCTGGCGGGCCTGACCGCTGTGCTGGGGGACCCGGGGCCCCGAGCTGAGGATCCCCCCGCCGCTGCCGTTGCTGTAGCTCCTGGCGCCCCCGCTTCTCCGGCCCGCCGACTGCCCGGCATCCGCCTGATCGAGGAGGAGGCCTGCCGGGAGGACATCAGCCGCCTGTGCCCGAAGAGCGCCTGGACCAACAACCTGGCCGTGCTGGAGTGTCTGCAGGATGTCCGGGAGGTAATACAGCCTATAATGTGTCCCATAATATACACCCTGTATACTGTGCATCCTATAATATGCACCCTGTATACTGTGCATCCTATAATATACACCCTGTATACTGTGCACCCCACAATATACACCCTGTATACTGTGCACCCCACAATATGCACCCTGTATACTGTGCACCCCACAATATGCACCCTGTATACTGTGCATCCCATAATATGCACCCTGTATACTGTGCATCCCATAATATGCACCCTGTATACTGTGCATCCCATAATATGCACCCTGTATACTGTGCATCCCATAATATGCACCCTGTATACTGTGCACCCCATAATATGCGCCCTGTATACTGTGCATCCCATAATATGCACCCTGTATACTGTGCATCCCATAATATACACCCTGTATACTGTGCATCCCATAATATACACCCTGTATACTGTGCATCCCATAATATGCACCCTGTATACTGTGCATCCCATAATATGCGCCCTGTATACTGTGCATCCTATAATATGCACCCTGTATACTGTGCATCCCATAATATACACCCTGTATACTGTGCATCCCATAATATACACCCTGTATACTGTGCATCCTATAATATACACCCTGTATACTGTGCATCCTATAATATGCACCCTGTATACTGTGCATCCTATAATATACACCCTGTATACTGTGCATCCTGTAATATGCACCCTATATACTGTGCATCCTGTAATATGCACCCTGTATACTGTGCATCCCGTAATATGCGCCCTGTATACTGTGCATCCCGTAATATGCGCCCTGTATACTGTGCATCCCGTAATATGCGCCCTGTATACTGTGCATCCCGTAATATGCACCCTGTATACTGTGCATCCCGTAATATGCGCCCTGTATACTGTGCATCCTGTAATATGCGCCCTGTATACTGTGCACCCCATAATATGCACCCTGTATACTGTGCACCCTATAATATGCACCCTGTATACTGTGCACCCTATAATATGCGCCCTGTATACTGTGCACCCTATAATATGCGCCCTGTATACTGTGCACCCTATAATATGCGCCCTGTATACTGTGCACCCCATAATATGCGCCCTGTATACTGTGCACCCCATAATATGCGCCCTGTATACTGTGCACCCCGTATACTGTGCGCCCCGTATACTGTGCGCCCCGTATACTGTGCGCCCCGTATACTGTGCACCCCGTATACTGTGCACCCCGTATACTGTGCACCCCGTAATATGCACCCTGTGTACCCTATGATATGCACCCTGTGTACCATGCACCCCATGATATGCACCCTGTGTCCGGGGCACCCCATGATATGCACCCTGTGTCCGGGGCACCCCATGATATGCACCCTGTGTCCGGGGCACCCCATGATATGCACCCTGTGCTCCACGCTGTCACCTTACATGTGGCGCAAGGAGGCGGAGCCGGTAGCATAGTAGGTGGGCCTAAGCAGTGTGTATTTAATAATTCCATCCACAACTCCTCAATCCATTGGCTCTGAGAAGTACAGGAGGGCGGTGGCTGGACCAATCCCAGCACAGATGAGGATTGGGCAAACATGACTGGTCCCTGGGACAGGAAGTGGCAGTGCCTTGGAGATGGGATATGTGTGTCACCAGACCCCACACAGTGCAGTGGGTACAGTGCTGACAATACGCTGATAGCAGAGTTTGGCCTTTTATTAAATTGCAGCCTATTGGCTGTACTTGTCTTTATGAAGAATGAACTTAGTAGAATATTGGGGAATGTTGTGGTTCATGTCTGATGGGCCTGGCTGGATTTCTCTGCCCATTCTGATCATTGGGTGGTGCCATCCACAGTGCATACCATTCAGCCTGCAGGGAAGATTTCCTGTGCCCATCCAGTGATTGTGTACATTGGTGTTGCTGGCGTTCACACAGGTCATGGCACCTTTGCTGCTTTAGTCCTGCTTTGTCTTCAGCACAACCACATCTCACTATGCCGTGTCCAGAGCCTCCTCCACACTGCACCATTGAGACCAATGGGTGTCACAGGAAAACCTGGCCTGTCAACACAACAGACGCTGCCATTGGTGTGCTGAGACATTGGATTAGCAAGTCCATCTCTTGTATTGGGAGGAAATGCAGACTTTGCCCATAGCATCCTCTCTAGCTCCCTTGTTACCTCCTCCCATGCTCGCCTTCAGGACTTCTCCAGAGCCTCTCCCATCCTCTGGAACTCCCTGCCCCATTATATCTGATCAGCCCCTACCCTGTCCACCTTTAGGAGATCCCTGAAAACTCATTTATTCAGGGAAGCCTATCCCACACCCACCTAACAACTATCCCTGAGCCACCCCATCAAATCATTCTCTGCAGCTATTCTTTTGTACCACCACCCCCTCTACGAGCAGGGCCCTCCTGTACCTTTTGTACTGTAATTGTTGTCCCCCCTATACATTGTAAAGCGCGGCGTAAACTGTTGGCGCTATATAAACCGTGTATAATAGTAAAAATAATGATGAGGTGTCATTGTCACCCTCCCCCCCCCCCCCGCCCCCCCCCCCCCCCCCCCAGGTAATGTTGGTTGGCATCTGGTTAAAGTTTTATTTTCTAAACTGACGAGTCTGCATGCCAGTCATAGCACAGCCTGATATTGTGTGAGAGGAGGAAGTCGGCTTTATATAATCGTTCTCTTTATAAACAGACCAACTTCAGTTTATTTATGAAAAGATTTATTATAGAAGCTCTGCTCTGGGAAATGTTCTCTCCTTATTTCCTTATTTCTCTGTTTACAATAGGTGGGTAATGTGTTTATTACTGGATATAAAGGGGTGATGACTCCCAGCAATCTGTAGAGGCGCTCTGCTCTATATATCTGTGGATTAGTAATGTAGAGTTCTGGACACGGTTGTAGCTGTGGATTGTATAGCTCTCTACATGTACAGAATGAGTATGGAGGTTTCCCCTTATCTGGCTGCATTGTTCTGGGGTAGTGACTCACTTTGTATTGAATTAACAATGAAGATAACCCTGGAGCCTGCACATTTAAAGCCCAGTTTTAGGATAATTGAGGGGTAATTGGGGTATTGGGGATAATTGGGGTGCGGCCTGGGTTGGGGGAATGGAGGGGCGCGGGGGGGGGACTGGGTTGGGGGAACAGAGGGGCGCGGGGGGGGGACTGGGTTGGGGGAATGGAGGGGCGCGGGGGGGGACTGGGTTGGGGGAATGGAGGGGCGCGGGGGGGGACTGGGTTGGGGGAATGGAGGGGCGCGGGGGGGGGACTGGGTTGGGGGAATGGAGGGGCGCGGGGGGGGACTGGGTTGGGGGAATGGAGGGGCGCGGGGAGGGACTGGGTTGGGGGAATGGAGGGGCGCGGGGTGGGACTGGGTTGGGGGAATGGAGGGGCGCGGGGGGGGACTGGGTTGGGGGAATGAAGGGGGGGGTGACTGGGTTGGGGGAATGAAGGGGGGTGGGATGACTGGGTTGGGGGAATGAAGGGGGGTGGGATGACTGGGTTGGGGGAATGGAGGGGGGGTGGGGACTGGGTTGGGGGAATGGAGGGGGGGTGGGGACTGGGTTGGGGGAATGGAGGGGGGTGGGGACTGGGTTGGGGGAATGGAAGGGGGGTGGGATGACTGGGTTGGGGGAATGGAAGGGGGGTGGGATGACTGGGTTGGGGGAACGGAAGGGGGGTGGGATGACTGGGTTGGGGGAACGGAAGGGGGGTGGGATGACTGGGTTGGGGGAACGGAAGGGGGGTGGGATGACTGGGTTGGGGGAACGGAAGGGGGGTGGGATGACTGGGTTGGGGGAACGGAAGGGGGGTGGGATGACTGGGTTGGGGGAACGGAAGGGGGGTGGGATGACTGGGTTGGGGGAACGGAGGGGGGGTGGGATGACTGGGTTGGGGGAACGGAGGGGGGGGTGGGATGACTGGGTTGGGGGAATGGAGCGGCGCAGGGACTGGGTTGGGGGAATGGAGGGGCGCGGGTGATTGGGTTGGGGGAATGGAGGGACCATGAGTCTGTGAATGACCCAGGAAAGGGGGTATAGAGCATATTATGGGATTCTTCTTCCTTTTTATTTTTATTTTTATTTATTTTTTTAGTATGTGAAGTTGTGGACTTTTATGCTCAGACAAAATATTTTTTCGTTGGGTCGGTCTGTCTCTGCTGTTCTGCTCTTTGCTAAACATACCCAGATGTGGCACATTAACGCACCTCCAAAATCGCACAATTTCCAGTGTGACTTTGGAGCGACTTTGATCTGACTTTACTTTCTCTGGACCAAAGTAGTGCAGGCACCTTTTCAAAATCGCTGCGTTACTAGTGTTACTAAACCCACAACAGTACAATCAGTCTGTATATACAGTAAAACATGCTTGTTATACTCACCATGGAACCTAAGGGGTTAAGCCTGTGCCTTGTTTAAAACCGCTGTTTGATCCTGTCTTTTCTGATTCTCCCTGTTACTGTCCCCAATCCATCTGCTGAACAAAGCCATGGGGGGCACTCTGCACATGCTCAGTTTGGTGTGTATTGCTAGAGGTTTTTTTTTATAATTACTTTTTTTTGTTGGGAGGGTGCATGTGATCAGCACAGGGCCAATTAGCACTGTCCAGACAAAGTCAGGAGTGCAGCCTCATGGGACAGACAGTCAGAGGAGAATGAAAACTCCTCCTACAAGCCTTAACTGATAGAAGTCACAAGACTGCTATATATTGCTGAAGAGAAAACATATTTAGCTGTTTATATTTACTGAAATAATTTCCCATGTTCTGTGTACAGTGGCAGACCAGATATAGTGATTGCAGGGT
Source organism: Lithobates sylvaticus (assembly GCA_028564925.1). Classification (NCBI taxonomy): domain Eukaryota; kingdom Metazoa; phylum Chordata; class Amphibia; order Anura; family Ranidae; genus Lithobates; species Lithobates sylvaticus. Next base: position 27,958,368 of record CM053034.1, read on the forward strand.
CCGGGGTTTAGTAACGCACCGATATGAATGGGTGCGGTTGCAAACAATGGGCTGAGACTTTTGTCTAAAGTTGCATGACAAGTCACACAAGTGTGAATGGGCTTTTAGAGGGGGGGAGGGGGGACTGACCTTTGTTCTACATTGATTATCACAAGATAAGTTGTGATGGACTCTTCTGACTCTTCCTGGGTGTATTGGACACCGGAGCCCTCCATTCTGTAATGTCTTCTCTCCGCAGCAGTTGTGGCGGACCTGTACTCACCCAGGGTTGTCTGTGGCGGACCTGTACTCGCACAGGGTTGTGTGTGGCGGCCCTGTACTCACACAGGGTTGTGTGGCGGACCTGTACTCGCACAGGGTTATGTGTGGCGGACCTGTACTCGCACAGGGTTAGGTGTGGCGGACCTGTACTCGCACAGGGTTAGGTGTGGCGGACCTGTACTCGCACAGGGTTATGTGTGGCGGACCTGTACTCGCACAGGGTTATGTGTGGCGGACCTGTACTCGCACAGGGTTATGTGTGGCGGACCCGTACTCGCACAGGGTTATGTGTGGCGGACCTGTACTCGCACAGGGTTGTGTGTGGCGGACCTGTACTTGCACAGGGTTGTGTGTGGCGGACCTGTACTCGCACAGGGTTGTGTGTGGCGGACCTGTACTCGCACAGGGTTATGTGTGGCGGACCTGTACTCGCACAGGGTTATGTGTGGCGGACCTGTACTCCGCACAGGGTTATGTGTGGCGGACCCGTACTCGCACAGGGTTATGTGTGGCGGACCTGTACTCTCACAGGGTTAGGTGTGGCGGACCTGTACTCGCACAGGGTTAGGTGTGGCGGACCTGTACTCGCACAGGGTTAGGTGTGGCGGACCCGTACTCGCACAGGGTTATGTGTGGCGGACCTGTACTCGCACAGGGTTATGTGTGGCGGACCTGTACTCGCACAGGGTTAGGTGTGGCGGACCTGTACTCGCACAGGGTTAGGTGTGGCGGACCTGTACTGGCACAGGGTTAGGTGTGGTGGACCTGTACTCGCACAGGGTTAGGTGTGGTGGACCTGTACTCGCACAGGGTTAGGTGTGGTGGACCCGTACTCGCACAGGGTTAGGTGTGGCGGACCCGTACTCGCACAGGGTTAGGTGTGGCGGACCCGTACTCGCACAGGGTTAGCTGTGGCGGGCCCGTACTCGCACAGGGTTAGCTGTGGCGGACCCGTACTCGCACAGGGTTAGCTGTGGCGGACCCGTACTCGCACAGGGTTAGCTGTGGCGGACCCGTACTCGCACAGGGTTAGCTGTGGCGGACCCGTACTCGCACAGGGTTAGCTGTGGCGGACCCGTACTCGCACAGGGTTAGCTGTGGCGGACCCGTACTCGCACAGGGTTAGCTGTGGCGGACCCGTACTCGCACAGGGTTAGCTGTGGCGGACCCGTACTCGCACAGGGTTAGCTGTGGCGGACCCGTACTCGCACAGGGTTAGCTGTGGCGGACCCGTACTCGCACAGGGTTAGCTGTGGCGGACCCGTACTCGCACAGGGTTAGCTGTGGCGGGCCCGTACTCGCACAGGGTTAGCTGTGGCGGGCCCGTACTCGCACAGGGTTAGCTGTGGCGGGCCCGTACTCGCACAGGGTTAGCTGTGGCGGGCCCGTACTCGCACAGGGTTAGCTGTGGCGGGCCCGTACTCGCACAGGGTTAGCTGTGGCGGGCCCGTACTCGCACAGGGTTAGCTGTGGCGGGCCCGTACTCGCACAGGGTTAGCTGTGGCGGACCCGTACTCGCACAGGGTTAGCTGTGGCGGGCCCGTACTCGCACAGGGTTAGCTGTGGCGGGCCCGTACTCGCACAGGGTTAGCTGTGGCGGGCCCGTACTCGCACAGGGTTAGCTGTGGCGGGCCCGTACTCGCACAGGGTTATGTGTGCCGACTGCTCATCTGGGCAGAGGTCAGTTCTGATGAAGTGGACTGCGGTGTCAGACAAGGCCAGCTTCTGTATATTGCACGTGAGGTTGAGTGATTAAAGTTCATGTCTTTTGGCCCTGCAGTCCCAGATGACTGCGGCCAATCACGGCGCGCCGCTCGTGCATGTGCAGTGGGTGCCCGGGTGCCCACAGTTGCAATGCCGCCGAGCGGATCAGGGGCTAGCGGAGCTTCGACCAATCGCCCACCCCCCCCCCCCCCCCCCTCATTGCTGGACCCTGGGACAAGTGAGTGTCCGACTATTAAAAGTCAGCAGCTGCAGTATTTGCAGCTGCTGACTTTAATTTTTTTTTTTTTTAGCAAAATAAATAAGCCCAGTGGTGTTTACCCCCGAAAGAAAGCGCCATCTGTCTCAAAAAATGGCAAAAAATTTATATGGGTACAGTGTTCCATGACCGCGCAATTGTCATTCAAAGTGCAACATCGCTGAATGCTGAAAATTGGCCTGTGCAAGAAGTGGGTGAAAGCGCCCGCTATTGAAGTGGTTAAAATAATTGGTGCCATCGTCCATATACCGAAAGAGACAATGTAAATGTAACAGTGTTTAGTATAGCTTTGTTTGCTTCCTGCAGTTATGGTGGAACACACAACACACAATACACTATTGTCATAAATACTTGGCTAAAGCTCATAGAAGGACTTCCTTAGAGGACGGCACTTGGAGGAATTTCACCACACTGAATGTAGAAGGCGGAGGTCTCAATCACATACATTGATTATCAGTAGCTAGTCTGATCGATGAATTCCCTTCCAGCAGTGTTGGAGCTTCAGAGTCTAAATGATTAGCACAGGAAGTGATGGGCATCTGATAGTCTCTATCTGTCCCACCATTCTTGGTGAGCTGAGCCGGTTCTCCTGGGGTTGCAATTGCTTTCTGACGGGTCTGGACCTCGGGGTGTCTGTTGTTTTGTCCCACAATCTCGAAACTTGCACAGTTGGTCTTCCATACATTTCTACAATGATTTCTGGTGATCTCTGGCTGTTCTCCTCCTGATGTCCTCACATCTAAGCACCATCTGTGACCAGTCTCTGGAAGATGAATACTCCTCCTAGATGGTTTATGGTAGTTTGTGTCTTGGCCGGCGAGGATCGCCCCAGGGGCTGATAGAATTGCTCATTTTCCAGAGGCAGCATCCGCCTGTGACATTCCTGACACCGGCAATGAGTGTTCTTCTATTAATGGATGGAGTTGCTTGTCTCAGATTGTTTCTGCTTAAAACTAAAGCAAGACCCAATTCTGACAGAATAAACTCTGCAATTCTTCTGTTCAATTATCTGATCAATAATATTGCTTGATTCTGATATAAAACCCTTCCGCACATCATGGAGTTATCAAGAATCTTTTGATCATAGAGTGTGGGTGGTTTTGCCCAGTGAAGGTCTGTGTATTGTGTATCCGGGAAGGATAGTTATTGGACAATTACATCAAATGTAATCACCAAAGAATGGTTTGGTTTATATTAGATGTAACCTCCGTCAGCGGATTCTCAATCAGTCCTTTTTTAAATCTGTAACTTTAGTGATCCTACCATGAAGGTCCTTGTTCAGGCTCTTCCTGTTAGGATGACAGCGCTCTGCCCCTATATCACATGAGCTTTCCATGAAGACTACAAGTTTCAACACATATCACTGTTGTCACAATCAGGAAACCCACCCTGAGAAACGTCATGCAGTCCTTGCTGGGGTGTATGTGGACAGCAATCGGAAGCTGCAGGAGATCAGCAGCACTGAGCTGTCACGAATGGATGAAGAAAGGTGACCCAAGATTTTATGAGTACCGTATATACTCGAGTATAGGCCGACCCGAATATAAGGCAATTAATTTTACCACAAAAAAAATGGGAAAACTTATTGACTCGAGTATAAGCCTAGGGTGAGAAATGCGCAGCTACTGTAAGTGGAAAAGAGGGTCAACAATGCCCATTTGCAGCCTCACTGTGCCCATTTGCGACCGTAGGTCCCCCGAACTTCAAACTATGTAGTTTAAAGCGGAGTAAACCCATCGATTTAACAGTCTAAAAAAAAAAAAAAAGCATGCCGTGAATGCTAACTGCACATTGGCTGTGCTCTCAACCAAACAGTCAAACCATCCAATGGCTGGTGTCATAACGGATCACATGTGCAGCACTGTGGCAGTTGAAGATTAAACAGAGGCAAAGATGGCAGCTTCCTTGGCTGAAAATGATAGGGGGGTTTACTTCCACTTTAAGGGTTCCTAGATGCCCCCTGGCTGCAGCCAAAATTTGGGGTCTCTGAACCCAAAGGGTCCCAAAATGACATTGCTGCAGATGGACACAGTTGACCGACTTTGGGGCCCTGTATCTCAGGGCCACTTGGTGCTAGGAACACTTATTTGATGTGCAAACCCAGTGGAACTAGCACTACAACATATCCAATGATGAGGTTCTTATCACCAAGTGGCCCCAATATACGGGGCCCCAAAGTCTGTTCTGAAAATGTCAAGCACTTTTCTGCAGCAGAGAATGTTTGGATATGTTGTAGTGTTAGTTTCACTGGGTTTTCGCACCAAGTTACCCCGAGATACGGAGCCCCAATGTCGGGTCGGAAAATGTCATTCTCTGCTGCAGAAAAGTGATTGACTCGAGTATAAGCCGAGGGGAGCACTTTCAGCACAAAAAAAAAGTGCTGAAAAACTTGGCTTGTACTAGAGCAGTGCTCGACAAATACCAGGCGCCAGGTCGCATTGGCGACTAAAATTAGCGACCTGGCGACTGGGGCAGCACAGCTGGGGGGTATCCTGTCTTTAGTGCACCCCCACCCCCCCCCCCCCCCGCCGCGCGCGCGATCGCGATGGGCCCGCCGGCCGGTAATTGAGGCCCCGGCTTTGCGGCCTTGTGCAGTCCTATGGTACCTTCTATAATCTGGCGCCCTCTTGTGGTGGCCGTTGGTATGACACCCAGCAATACTAATAGGCAGGCAGTGAAAACAAAACAGCCTTATCTCCTTCACTTAGAACCCCCAAACATTATATATATTTATTTTTCTAACGCCCTAGAGAATAAAAATGGCGGTCGTTGCAATACTTTCTGTCACACCGTATTTGCGCAGCGGTCTTACAAGCGCACTTTTTTGGGAAAAAATACACTTTTTTTAATTAAAAAATAACACAACAGTAAAGTTTGCCCAATTTTTTTTATATTGTGAAAGATAATGTTATGGCAAGTAAATTCATACCAAACATGTCTCGCTTCAAAATTTTGCCCGCTCGTGGAATGGCGACAAACGTTTACCCTTTAAAATCTCCATAGGTGACATTTAAAAAAAAATCTACAGGTTGCATGTTTTGAGTTAGAGGATGTCTAGGGCTAGAATTACTGCTCTTGCTCTACCGATCACGGCAATACCTCACATGTGTGGTTTGAACACCGCTTTCATATGCGGGCGCTACTCTTCTGCAAACAAGCTCGGTGGGACGGGGCGCGTTTAAAATTATTATTTTTTTCTTATTTATTTTAACTTTTAATTTTTTCACTGTTCTTTTGAAAAAAAAATGGTGTCACTTTTATTCCTATTGCAAGGAATGTAAACACCCCTTGTAATAGAAAAAAAGCATGACAGGGCCTCTTAAATATGAGATCTGGGGTCAAAAAGACCTCGGATCTCATATTTACACTAAAATGCAAAAAAAAATAATTGCCATTTGAAAAAAAAATAAAAAAAATGTCCCTTTTTAAGAGCTATGGGCAGAAGTGACTATTTGAAGTCGCTTCTGCCCTGCAATGACTTGGAGACAGGCGGGGGCCATCTTCCCCTCACTCATCTCCATGTCGTTAAAAAAAAAAAGAAAACCTGGCTCCTAACTTTTTAGCTGGCTCCTAGATTCCAAGCAAATTTGTCAAGCCCTGTACTAGAGTATATACGGTAAATCAGGGCTTGACACATTTTCTTTGTATCTAGGAGCCAGCTAAAGTTGGGAGCCAGATAGATAGATAGATATAGATGGAGACAAATTTTCAGCTTTTATCGCTGTTGCATTTTGAATGACAATTGCGCATTCAGGCAACACTGTACCCAAACAATGTTTATCTTTTTCCCACAAATAGAGCTTTCTTTTGGTGGTATTTGATCACCTCCTGGGGCTTTTATTTATTTTTTGGTTACAAATAAAAAAAAATTTTTTTTTTTTTTGAAAATGTTTTTTATTTTTTTTTCTTTGTTACAAAACTTTAACTTTTTTTTTCTCCTTCACTGACAGGCACTGATGAGGCTGCAGTGACGGGCATCACTGGGCACTGATCAGGAGGCACTGGCAGGCATCACTGATGGGCATTGATTGGCATCCCTGGTGGTCCTGGGTGGGCATTCTCAGGGATGATCAATCAGCGCATGCCCCCTCAATTGCAGTTGTCAAAGATACAGTACAGGATAACGTCGTCCTGTTCAGGTTTATGGCCTACTTTTAAACAAAACTTTTGAACTAAAATTGTCAGCATAACAGAGGCACGCAATACATGCTGGCACTTGTAGTTCCTCATTCCAGAAGTTGCATGACACGCCTCATTTTATTGATGCTCCGGGGGCTACAGTCCCTTGTCAGACCTTTGTGTCCCCTCTGGGATCTCCACCATCTTCTGGGAAATTTAGACTTTTATGACTTAAGGGAAATTTTGTTCGTCATACGGCTTTTATGTCCTGTTGTAACCTGCATTCTGCCTACTCATCTGTGCTGCCTCCAGCCGTGTGGAGGTCAGAGGCACCCTGTTGTCGCACGTTACATGTCTGAGTTATATAATATCTGGATGTCGTGGCAGAGGAAATGTGGTGTGCAGGGAACTACGTAGACGCAGGTTTACTTCATTTTCTGTCTCAGGTTATCATCTAACATTGACCTGTCGTCGTGTAATAAGTTAAAACTAAAGTTGGACTCTAAGGCCCCTTTCACACTGGGGCGGGAGCCGCGGTGACGGTAAAGCAGTGCTATATTTAGCGCTGCTTTACCGTCGTTTTAGCCGCGGTATTTGGCCGCTCGCGGTGCGGTTTTTACCCCCCCGCGAGCGGCCGGAAAAGGGTTAAAGACCCCCGCTTTGCGGCGGTATTACCGTGGTTTCCCATTCAAATCAATGGAAGGAGCGGTATAGGAGCGGTGAATATACCGCTCCAAGGATGCTGCTAGCAGGACTTTTTTTTGCCGTCCTGCTAGCGCACTGCTCCAGTGTGAAAGCCCCTCCGGCTTTCACACTGGAGTGAATGGGGCCGGATTTTTTAAGGCGGTATACAGGCGCTTTTTTTAGCACTGTACCGCCTGAAAAACGCCCCAGTGTGAAAGGGGCCTAAGACACAGCCCTGACGTCTTTTCTGGTCGGTAGCGAGATCTTTTTATGGTTGTTGTGATGAAAGAAACCCGTTTTTATTATCTGTTCATTTATCAGATGGCCAAGTCTGAGGTTTTTATCACACGACATGTTGCAAATCAAGCTGCGCTGCTATCTATAACCTGTAGTGCTCATGGAATCCTTTATCGTACCAGATCATAGTATTTAATCACCACTGTTTTTGTCTTTTTTTTTGTTTAGTTTAAAAAAAAATATTTTTGGGGAAAAATAACATTTTTCATATTTTGTTATGCATGCTCGGATAAGGCTCTGGTATGGATTTTGGGGGGGATCCAGCACTAATTTTTATTTTTCTCCGGTGTGGGGTTCCCCTCAAAATCCATACCAGACCCGAAGGTCCTGGTATGGATTGGGGGGAGCCCCATAACATTTTTATTTTATTGCTGGCATTGGTCTTCTTTTTTTTTTTTTTTTTTTTTCTCCTAACAGATTCTGGGAGGAATAATGGTGCATATATTCATACGCGGAGTCCTAATACTTTCCAATACTCAGCGGAGACTTGCTGTGTATTCCCCTGTGAACAGTTTCAGCCCTTTAATACAAATCCCACATAGTGCTGTGTGACTGTTCTGTCCGTCTGTCCTGTATGTGTGTCTTTGTATAGTTTTGTCTTCAGGGAGATGACATTACTGTGTATTGTATAGAGATCACACACCTGCCCGGGTCTTCTGTGACAACAAGTGGAAGGTTTCAGTGTATCCAAATGTAAACATGGAAAGCAAATATGTTTCACGTGTTCCTGTAATGGAAAGGATTAGGGCCTCACACACGAGGACTCTGAACACCAGAACTCCTGGCAAGATAATGCCTCTTATTGCACGTCTTTAGGTCCATCCAGTGTTTTGAGTGTTAATGCATTCTATTGGACAGAATATTGGGGTATTCCGGCCTTTGGAATGCATTACTGCCCAATGCTAGATGCACGTTTAGACATTCTGCATTTTTCTGCTCTTCAGCGCCTCTTCAGAACGCACTTTTGCTGTGTTTTTTTTTTATTTTTTTTCTTCTGTCCGATATGCCTGTCAAGGCCTATGTGTGCATGGACACAGGATTACATAGAGGTGCTTTTACAGGCTAGAAAAGAAAAAGCTTAATGCCTGTATAAGCAGCGTTTTTGTTAAAGTGGAGTTCCAGTTATTGTTTGTTATTAAGTGAGCAGCTGCTGACTTTTTTTATAAACGCACACTCACCTGTCCCATGATCCAGCGATGTGGCTGCCCGAGCCTTCAGTTCTCTCGGCTTTACAAGTGTGAGCACTTGGCTGTGACAGCTTGTGGCTTCACAGCCACGTGTGCGAGTCACGCTGCGCCTCCTCAGTGGTCGGGCAATCTTCTGGGACCTGTTACTTGTCCCAGTGTAATGCAGGGGAGGGGGCGGGGTGGAGGCAGGAGCACATCTGTTTGAGTCGCCTAGGTGGCCTGAGCAGAGGTGGGAGCTTGTACCTGTCAAAACTAGGTACCTGCTCCCCCCCCCCCCCCCCCAGGCTGTCCACCAGGTTTAGGAGTGTCTATGGGAATGTTTGATTTGTGTGTCTCGGGACTCAGGAAAGTCAAGTTCCTCCACCCCAAACTCGCTCATTCATGTCTTCATGGACCTTGCTTTGTGCACTGGGCCAAATCAATTGATGGAGGGGGGATTATGGTGTGGGGGTTGTTTTTCAGGGGTTGGGTTGGCCCCTTAGTTCCAGTGAAGGCAACTCTTAAGGCGTCAGCATACCAAGACATTAAGGACAATTTCATGCTCCCAACTTTGTGGGAACAGTTTGGGGACGGCCCCTTCCTGTTCCAACATGACTGCACACCAGTACACAAACAAGGTCCATAAAGACAAGGATGAGTGAGTTTGGGGTGGAGGAACTTGACTGGCCTGCACAGAGTCCTGAGCTCAACACCTTTGGGATGAATTGGAGCAGAGACTGTGAGCCAGGCCTTCTTGTCCAACATCAGTGCCTGACCTCACAAAGGCTCTTCTGGAAGAATGGTCAAACATTCCCATAGACACACTCCTAAACCTTGTGGACGGCCTTCCCAAAAGAGTTGAAGCTGTTATAGCTGCAAAGGGTGGGCCAACTCAATACTGAACCCTACGGACTAAGACTGGGATGCCATTAAAGTTTGTGTGTAAAGGCACGTGTCCCAATACTTTTGAAATATAGCGTACTTGCCTACCTGTTGCTGTGTCTATATGATGTTGCAGCTGTACCCCACCAGCTCTAAGCCAGAGAACTGAGCAATCACATGACAGCTCATCCCTCAGCTCTCGGGTCTGCTTTGAGCAGAGAGTGGTGACTGCACTCTGCTCTGCACCTCCAGAGCGTGCTGCGTGTGACGTGCCTTCAGTGTGTCCTAGGCCAGTGATGGTGAACCTTGGCACCCCAGATGTTTTGGAACTACATTTCCCATGATGCTCTTGCACTCTGCAGTGTAGTGGAGCATCATGGGAAGTAGGTAGTTCCAAAACATCTGGGGTGCCGAGGTTCGCCATCACTGTTGTAGGGTATGAAGTATTGGAGGATGTTTAATTTCTCGTCTCTCCATGTTGTCCGGAGTGCGGTCTCCTCTGTCTGCATCTCGTCTCAGAATAGCCCAGCTGTATAATTATCTGCTCCGTGTCCTTTTCCTGTGTCTGACATTTCAACCTTCTGCCACGTCTGGCCTGCTCTGAATCTGATCACTTTCAGTGTTGGGTGGATTCTGAAGCAGTAATCACATAATGATTTCGGGGGAGTTTGGTGGTGTGTATTGTCAGCTCTGCCGTGGCCTTTGAGAGAGATTGGCGAGATCTAAGTTGGGTGGGGCAGAAGCAGATTGCTGTGATCTCACCACTGGATTACCCGAGAGAGAAGAAATCTGTGTATGTCATGGCCCAACCGATCCACCAACAACTCGTGTCACTGGCAATACAGGATTTTTTATCAACAATGTTTGAGCTTTAGAAAAGACACAATTTTTTTTTTTTTTTTGTTGCTCTGGGATCATATAAATTTAAATCGGCAAGTAATGAATGAATTATGAAGTCTAAAAGCAGCCAACACAATATGCGAGGTCTGCACGGTAATTGATATAGTAGATGGTGTAGCGCTAAAATAAAACTGAATAATGAACTTTCAACGCTTAGAAGCGTCCCGGCGGCGGGAGTGGCCGGGTACGAGAAGCGTCCCGGCGGCGGGAGTGGCCGGGTACGCGAAGCGGCGGGAGTGGCCGGGTACGCGAAGCGGCGGGAGTGGCCGGGTACGCGAAGCGGCGGGAGTGGCCGGGTACGCGAAGCGTCCCGGCGGCGGGAGTGGCCGGGTACGCGAAGCGTCCCGGCAGTTTTCATAATGTGGGCTCTCGCTGTGCATTGCTATTACTATTTGTCACCTGCACAGAGCTGCCATTTGTTGTCTGACATCCCGAGGAGAGTGCAGACAGTTTGACTTACAAATACAGAGCGTCTGATGTTCATAACCAGCCGGTTCTCCTTTCTGCTGGAGAGGAGTGACACGTCGGAGTACCTCTTCCATCGCATGAAAGTCTCTGCCCTTCAGCTGGTCCAAAGTCACATCCGTCTTCCCACGTTGGTACTTGTGCTTGTTTTTATAGACGTTGCTTCTTGTTGAACTGGTCAGAGAATTTATCTCGGCGGCTTCCAAACCAACATCGATTTTTTTTTTTTTTTTAAATGGCAAAATCAGTTAGGCGGCTTTCACACTGGGGCGTCAGCCGTAAAGCGCCGATATTTTTAGCGGGGCTTTACCGTCGTTTTTGCGGAGGTATTCGGCCGCTACCGGGGGCGCTTCTAACCCCTGCTAGCGACCGAAAAAGGGTTAAAACCACCCGCAAAGCGCCGCTGCAGTGGTTTGGTGGTGCTGCCCATTCTTTTTGGGCAGGAGCTCCAAAGATGCTGCTTGCAGGAGTTTTTTTTTAACGTCCTGCCAGCGCAATCGCCTCAGTGTGAAAGCCCTCGCACTTTCACACTGAGACTGAAGGGGAGCCATTTTTAGGCGCTATTTTTGACCCATAAGCGCATGAAAAAGGCCTCAGTGTGAAAGGGGTCTTATAGTAAGCTTTCCTGTGCTTGTCTAACACTTCTCTCCCTCATTCTGGTGCTTGTTCTGTGGTGTCACTCGACCCCCCCCCCCCCCCCCCCCCCCCTACACTTCTCTCCATCATCGTCCTTGTTCTGTGGTGTCACTCGCCCCCCTCTCCCACACTTCTCTCTCCCTGATTCCGGTCCTTGTTCTGTGGTGTCACTCGCCCCCCTCTCCCACACTTCTCTCTCCCTGATTCCGGTCCTTGTTCTGTGGTATCACTCGCCCCCCCCCCCCCCCCCTACACTTCTCTCCCTGATCCCGGTCCTTGTTCTGTGGTGTCACTCGCCCCCCTCTCCTACACTTCTCTCTCCCTGATCCCGGTCCTTGTTCTGTGGTGTCACTCGCCCCCCTCTCCTACACTTCTCTCTCCCTGATCCCGGTCCTTGTTCTGTGGTGTCACTCGCCCCCCCCCCCCCCCTACACTTCTCTCCCTGATCCCGGTCCTTGTTCTGTGGTATCACTCGCCCCCCCCCCCCCCCTACACTTCTCTCCCTGATCCCGGTCCTTGTTCTGTGGTGTCACTCGCCCCCCTCTCCTACACTTCTCTCTCCCTGATCCCGGTCCTTGTTCTGTGGTGTCACTCGCCCCCCTCTCCTACACTTCTCTCTCCCTGATCCCGGTCCTTGTTCTGTGGTGTCACTCGCCCCCCTCTCCTACACTTCTCTCTCCCTGATCCCGGTCCTTGTTCTGTGGTGTCACTCGCCCCCCCCCCCCCCTACACTTCTCTCCCTGATCCCGGTCCTTGTTCTGTGGTATCACTCGCCCCCCCCCCCCCCCTACACTTCTCTCCCTGATCCCGGTCCTTGTTCTGTGGTGTCACTCGCCCCCCTCTCCTACACTTCTCTCTCCCTGATCCCGGTCCTTGTTCTGTGGTGTCACTCGCCCCCCTCTCCTACACTTCTCTCTCCCTGATCCCGGTCCTTGTTCTGTGGTGTCACTCGCCCCCCCCCCCCCCTACACTTCTCTCCCTGATCCCGGTCCTTGTTCTGTGGTGTCACTCGCCCCCCTCTCCTACACTTCTCTCTCCCTGATCCCGGTCCTTGTTCTGTGGTGTCACTCGCCCCCCTCTCCTACACTTCTCTCTCCCTGATCCCGGTCCTTGTTCTGTGGTGTTGCTCATCCCCTCTCCGACACTCTTCTCCCTGACCCTTGTCCTCTCCTGCCATGTTTTGGGTTGGGTGATATATAGATGAATGTATATAATACACTAGTTGTATTTACAGCTCACTGCAGTTCTGGCGATTTTAGTTTAATCCCAGTTAATTCCCCCGGTGCCCCCCGATGATGGAGTCAGGTGTGTTTTGGTACAATCGGCTCACACCGGTCGGTTCTGAGGATTGTCTCCCTCCTATTGCTGACCTGTTCTGGTCTCTGCGCCTCCATCCTCACTACAGACTTCTGTTTTTTTTATATGGTTTTATCTTGACTTTTTCCCATTCTAAATATGTCCGCACACTAATAATTACCATGTAATATGGGATCTGTGTGTCTGGGGGGTCAGGAGTTTATTCTCTCCTTTTGTTGTCTTAGAATAAAAATTGCAGAAGTTGCAAAGTTCCCCGATCCCAAATGTCTAACGGCTGTTAGGAGAGTCGTTATCTCTGCTTGCTTGGGGAAATCCTGACTGCATGCCTGGGAGAATGTGTCGTAGTCAGTATGAAAGGGGCCGATGCTGAACGCAGGAGCCGACTGTGTGTGCAATTCCCAGCTGTGCCGAGACATTGGGATCTGCTCCAACATGTCCCTCTGCGTTGGTGTATCGGCTCACTGAATGAAGGAATAGTTGGTGCGCCACGGGACGGAGCGTTTTATAGTGTTGGATAGAGTGAGGAAGTGTAAATAAATGCTGTCTAGTTTCCCCTGAGGTTCTTCTGGGTGTCATTGTCATCTGGGCAGAAAGTGAAGGTAAACCCAAAGTTCCAGAGATGCCATTAAACAAAGGAATAGAGGGGAAATCTTCCAATGGGGACACGTGCGCACACTTCCTGTTGCCAGGCCAGGAAGTGAAGGAAAATCGCACCTTACAAGTCCATACTGTCCAAAGTTCTACAAACTATGGGATATTATTTTATGGAATTTTTATTTTAATAGTAATGGCAATCTGCAACTTATAGCAGGGCTGCGATATTGCGGCGAACATATCAGACACTAATAAACTTTTTGGGGATCAGTGACACGAATACAGTGATCAGTGCTAAAAATATGCACTGTCACTGTGCTAATGACACTGCCCCTGATGTTAACCCCTTCCCAGCCAAAGGGTTAACTGCGTGCCCAGCCAGTGCTTGTATACTGTGAGGGAGGTGCTTTTACTAGGGGAAGGCATGGATCCTTGCCCCCTGCGTTGCCGTAAATGGGTTCCTTAAAAAATAAAAATAAATCACCCTGCCTTGGTACTTCTCTCGAGCCCTCAGTCATGATGCAAGCAGTGGGCTGTTATATGCAAATATCGAAATGCTTTGGTGGGTAAGTGTCAATCTGGAGGAGTGGGCATTCCTAGGCGGGTTGTATTTGCATGCAGACCACCCTAGGTAACACCTACATGTGATGCAGAGCCTTTTTTTTTTTTTTTTTCCAATTGAATGAAACTGGGAGGGAAAGGACTAGGTGTTGCTGGATGTGCTCCAGGCAGGAAATAAGGCGGGTTCTATCTGACTTGCTGGAGCTTTTGATGCACATTGTGAGAATCTCAGTGTGCAGTGAAATTGGACCAAGCCCTTCCAGTAAAGAGGGGCCTTTGCAGAACTGAAGGGAAGGCCGGAGTCGGATCTCGCATAGGGTAGTGTGTGATTGTGACTGGGGAGTGAAATCTTTGTATTGTCGGGAGTGAAGACATTTGCGCTGGCAGAGCAGATATAAAGCTCCTCCCTCACTGATATAATATACAGTCTTCCTACATAAAGACCTCTCCTGGTACTGATCACTTCTGTATTGTAGAGTTCAGCACAGTGAGCCTCTGCAGAGCCAGAAATAGGAAGCGTCTCCTGGAGGTGTCAGTCTGAAGATTCTTCAGGCAGTGGGAGATGGAATAGTGGCCACCATCTTTGTAAGGGGTGGGGGTGGAAGAGCGGCCGCCATCTTTGTAATGGGTGGGGGTGGAAGAGCGGCCAACGTTTTTGTATGGGGGGGGGGGATCGATCACCATCTTTGTAGGGGGAGGCATGTGGAGTGGTCACCATCTTTGTAGGGGGAGAGTATGTGGAGTGGTCACCATCTTTGTAGGGGGAGAGTATGTGGAGTGGTCACCATCTTTGTAGGAATCCACTTTTTGTGTTTTTTTTATCCCCGGATTGTTGTGACTTTTTATTTCTTGTCATTTGGAGGTTTCTATGCAGAAGGCTCAGATGTGTCACCATGAAATCCCATTGACAATACTGGGTCTGAGCTGCGGCTCTAAGAAACAATGAGAACTTTTCCTTTTAATGAATTTGTTTGCCTCTCTGTGTATCCAGGGAAACCACCTCTCCGGAATCTTCTCGTTCTCCGGCACTATAAATATCGGATAATGTCCCGGAGACCTTCTGTAGGACTCTCCTTATCTGAGAGGAGGTCTGATGACCCAACAAAGAGATGGGAAATGAGGGCCCCATCAGACTACTGCATGCTAAATCCATAGACCTGTCATGAGGAGTACAGGACCGCCATGGCCAGAAATTCCAATTGCCTGGCATAATCGGACTTGAGCAGTGACCCGGAACAAGCATGCTGCAAATGAGTGTCAGGGAAGCATTGGAATTCCATCTCAACTTTGATCTGTGTCAGTGTTGAAGACAGTACTTCCACTTGTTAGCCAGGCAGCTGGCATTTTCAGGAGTAGGGCCTTCTGTGTCTTCCTAATTTTTCTTAGTGACACAAAACCTTATGCTTATTCTCCAACATTACTCATTTCCACTACTTAATGGCCCTATAGTCTATTTTTCATGACATTTTCTGCCTCCTTGTAAGCAGCTCCAAAACTGCAGCTTTTGTGGGACATTCCCGGTCTGCTGTGGTCAGGACTGACCAAAAGTGATCCAAGGAAGGAAAACCGGTGACCGGGTCATGAGCAGGCAAGGCAGATTGGTGCACATGGGTAGTGAAGGCCGGCCTGTGTAGTCCCATCCAATAGAAGAGCTACTGTAACCAACATTGCTGAAAAAGTTAATGCTGGTTCTGATGGGTGTATGGGTGATGGACCACAGAGCAATGGAATAAGGCGGCCTGATCTGATGAATCACGTTTTCTGTTCCATCATGTGGATGGCCGGGTGTGGGCATGGCTTACCTAATAAAGAGATGGCACTGGGATGCAGTATGAGAAGCGAGGCTCGCGGAGGCAGTGTGATACTTTGGGGAATGTTCTGCTGGGATACATTGTGCCCTTCATGTGGATAATACTTTGACACGGACTGTACCACCTACCTAAACATTGATGATTACCAAGTCCCACCCCTTCATGGAAATGGTATTCCCTGATGGCAGTGGCCTCTTTCAGCACAATAATGTGTCCTGCCACACTGCAAACACGGTTCAAGAATGGTTTGAGGAACAGAGTTGGCAGTGATGGATTGGCTTCCAAATTCCCCAGATGCCAATCCATTGAGCATCTGTGGGATTTTCTGGAAAAAAAGTCCAATCCATGGAGACCCCCCACCTCACAGCCTACAGGACTTAAAGCGAAGGTTCACACAAAAATTGAACCTCTGGTTTTCGGGAAACCCTCCGGTGTCACATTTGGCACCTTTCAGAGGGGAGGGGGGTGCAGATACCTGTCTAAGACAGGTATTTGCACCCACTTCCAGACATGGACTCCCACAGGATTCTATGCCTCTACCTGTCCCGCCGTGCTGTCTGCTGGGACACACACGGGTTCCAGAGACAGCGCAGAGCATTCTCATTGCGCTGCGTGACTCGCGCATGCGCAGTAGGGAACTGGGAAGTGAAGCTGCAACGCTTCACTTCCTGATTCCCTCACAGAGAATGAAGCCAAGTGATTGCTCGGCCTCGGCTGCCGACATCGCTGGACTCCAGGACAGGCATGTGTCCATTTATTTAAAAGTCAGCAGCTGCAGTATATTTGTAGCTGCCGGCTTTTAATATTTTATTTTGAGGTGGACTCCCTCTTTAATGGATCTGCTAATGAGGACTTGGTGCCAGATACCACAACCTACCTTCAGAGCTCTAGTTGTGTCCGTGCCTTGAGGGACCAGGGCTGTTTAGGGCGCAAAAGGGGGAGGGGGCTACTCAATACTAGGTGGGTGGTCATAAAGGTATAACTGATCTGTGTGTGTGCATATAATAGATGACAAGTAATATAGGTATGTTTTGCACAAGATATTAGTTATGGTGGCAGCCATATTATTGAGAGGAAAGTCCGCTTTAATGCTTTGGGATTCTTTGAGCGATTTGAGACGGGGCAATGTGATTGGCTGCCTGTACAGATCTGAGCGAATGAGACTGAGCAGTGCGATTGGCTGCGTGTGCAGACCGGAGAGATTGGGAAGGAGCCTCTTGATTGCCACAAGCAATTTCCATTGTACTTCTCTTCCTCTAGATTAGTACATAGTGTGGCTGGGTAAGAGTCAGCTTGCCCCGGGTCACACACCCTCTCCAATTGTTTTATTGCTGTGTAGTGTGTGCACAAGGCGGGTGTGAGGACTTAACATAAGCGTTGCTCTGCAATTTTACATTTCAAAAGAATATTGGAGTTGTGTGCTTTATGTTGTATGCCAGCTCTGTTAATGATATGACCACAAACATTTCTGGCTGATTATTCACCCAGTTAGGGCAAAGCTCAACGTTTTATGGTGTAGTGTGACTAGAAGGCTTCAGTCACATGAGATATATAGAGATAATTCTTTCTTTCTTTCTTTCTTTCTTTTTTCTTTCTTTCTTTCTTTCGTCTCTACGGCCCTCCAGTTATTGCAGAACTACACATCCCATGAGGCATCGTAAAACTGACATTCACAGGCTTGATGGGAATTGTAGTTCCGAACTACTGGAGGGCTGTAGTTTGATGACCCCCTGCTCTATAACTTCCATAGTCCCCATTATCTTGTACTGTTAGCAGGGAGTTTACATCCAAACTCCAGGATGATAATCCGCTCATTGTGTTTTTTTTTTTTTTTTTTTTCTTAAAGGGTTACTAAACCCTCGTGTTTTTTTTTTTTTTTTTTTTTTTTTTTTTTTAAATAACATGCTTGCCTCCACTGTGCAGTTCGTTTTGCACAGAGTGGCCCCAATCCTTCTTTTCTGGGGTCCTTCAGCGGTGATAGTAGTTCCTCCCCCGCATCGAGTGCCCATGTCAGAGAAGCGCGCTTCTGCATCCATTCACACAGAAAGCAGGACTCAGCCCCGCCCCCCACGTCATTGGATTTGATTGACAGCAGAGGGGAGCCAATGGCTGCGCTGCTATCAATCAGTACATGAGACACCACTTAGAGCTGGTGTGCTCGTCCCCGGGGTTCAGGTAAGTAAAATGGGGGCACTGGGGAGCTGCAGCACTACAAAAGGTTTTTCACCTTTAATACAGAGGTCCGCCAAATTACATTTTTAATTTAAGCCTTGCGGCTTCACTTCCTGGTTCCCTACTGCGCATGCGTGACTCGCAATGCCACTGGTCCCTGCTGTCTCCTGGGACCCGTGTGTCTCCCAGAAGCCAGTGGGGGGGGGGCAGGGCGGCGGACGTGGCGTAGACTCCCTCAGGTAATGTGATAGAATGCATTAAGGTGAAAAACCATGAGGGTTTACACCCCTTTAAATCTCAGTAAAATGTTGTGTATGTATTGCAGATCTGTGCAGTAATGCAGTGTGGGACTTTGTGCAGGAGCTTCCTGTAATAAAGACCGCTCGCTGCTGCTCTCCCTCCTTGGTCTCGTCTCCACCCCCTTCTGTCAATTTCTGCAGTCAGCTTGTAGTGGGCGGAGCCTGCTGGACCCATTCCACAGCTCTGCTCTCTGCATAGGCGATGTATAGCACAGTGATGTCACTTCAACTTTTATATTAAGGTAATATCGGGTTCTTAAAGTGGAAGTAAACCCCCCTATCGTTTTCAGCCAAGGAAGCTGCAACCTTTTGCCTCTGTTTAATCTTCAACTGCCACAGTGCTGCACATGTGATCCGTTATGACACCAGCCATTGGATGGTTTGACTGTTTGGTTGAGAGCACAGCCAATGTGCAGTTAGCATTCCCGGCATGCCTTTTTTTTTTTTTTTTTTTTTTTTAAACTGTTAAATTGATAGGTTTACTAACACTTTAAAGACCTTTGGTGCTCGCAAAGTAGATTTATACCATTTGTTGCTATTGAGAAATACATTTGCATACAAGCTTTTCTGCCTAATCCGCTTTCACAATGAACATGTCATTTGCTTCCTTTTTGGAGATTTTCCCAGTAAGCTTACTTTGCCTTAAAGCAGAGGTTCACACACAAATGGAACCCCCCCCCCCCCCCAGTGTCACATTTGGCACCTTTCAGGGGGTGCAGATACCTGTATAATACAGGACTCGTGTGCAGACACATGGTGTGCCTGTATTCTATAGTCTGTTTAGGGCTGTTATTGGGAAGATTAGTGTGCCAGAGGCAGCAGTGATTGGTTGGGGTGTGTGGGGGGGGGGGGGGGTTATGACTAAATACCCAATACAGGCATGATGGATGTCTGCACAGTGTCCTGTACGTCTGGCCATCCAAAGGATGAACTCTGGCCATGATCAGCGTCTGTACATTTGTTTGGTCATTTCAGAACAAGGAAGAAAGGTGACTTTCTGGATCAACCATGTTCTTCAGATGGAAGAAGTGGGGGGGGGGGATGACTGATTTTATAAAATAAGTTGGCACACATAGAGAAAAAAATCTTTAGGGCAACATGCACTTTAGCCACTTCAGCCCTGGAAGAATTTACCCCCTTCCCGACCAGAGCACTTTTAGCGATTCGGTACTGTCGATTTAACTGACAATTGCGCGGTCGTGCGGCGTTGTACCCAAACCAAATTTACGTCTCACACACACACACACACACCTTTCTTTTGGTGGTATTTGATCACCTCCTGTGTTTTTTATTTTTTGTGCTATAAACAAGAGCGACAATTTTGAAAACACATTATTTTTTACTTTTTGCTATAATAAATATCCCCCAAAAATATAAAGACAATTTTTTTCTTTTTCTCAGTTTAGGCCGCTATGTATTCTACATATTTTTGGTAAAAAAAGATTGCAATAAGCAAATATTGATTGGTTTGCGCAAAAGTTATGTCTACAAAATAGGGAATAGATTTATAGCATTTTTATTTATTTTGTTTACTAGTCATGGCGGCGATTTATTTTTTTATTTTAAATTTTTTCTTCATTGCATTGATTAAAATTGCATTTTTTTATGGTAAAAATGTCACTGGCAGTGAAGGGGTTAACTGTGTTCCCTGGGAGGTGTTTCTAACTGAAGGGGGAGGGGACTGACTAGAGGAAGTGACGGATCGTGGTTCCTAGCCAATAGGAACACACGATCTGTCACTCCTGTCAGAACAGGAAAGTGTGTGTTTACATACACTTGTCCCTGTTCTCTCTACTGCTCATGATTGCTCATGGCCAGCGGCCATCGTGAGCGTTGGCCTCCGTCACACGCTTGCTATCCCACGCTAGCCGACGTATAACTACGACGGTTCGCGCAGGGGAGCCAACCTGCCGCGGTATAACTGCAGCGGCTGGTCGGGAATCGGTTAAGCTAGTGATGGGACTTCCAGATACCAGGGTGCTTTGGCGGGACCTGTAACTTACACATGTATTTCCAAATGTGTGCAGACTGAACCCCTGTTTGTAACGCATACTGATAGTCAGGATCATTTGGCTGTCCGCGGGCTGGTTGGTGAGCTTGGAGTTTTCCTTGGATTTATAATTGCCCTTTTTTCCCCTAACATATGTTGCCTTTCAATGCTGCAATGGCCAGTTATAGGTGGGGGCAGTGGCTTTCCTTTTTGTAACATGCATATTAAACTTCCAGTGTATTTGGGGTGATGAAAAGGAGGATTTGTGATCAGTTACTGTAACGTAGTGGGTGTTTTTTATTACAAATTTTCAGATGACATCAACTTGGATTACCTCTCATGATGGAAAGTTTCCATCTGTCATTTTGCATCAGCGGTGTTCTGACACTGGTCTGTAGAGTATGGGATATGACGAGCATCTACAGGCTTCTATCTTCCAGTTAAAGAGCCTGACTCTGGGCTCTGTGTACATGGGGACTGGAGCATCCAGACCTGACTCTGGGCTCTGTGTACTTGGGGACAGGAGTGCCCGCGCCTGACTCTGGGCTCTGTGTACTTGGGGACAGGAGTGCCCGCGCCTGACTCTGGGCTCTGTGTACTTGGGGACAGGAGTGCCCGCGCCTGACTCTGGGCTCTGTGTACATTGGGACTGGAGCGCCTGACTCTGGGCTCTGTGTACATTGGGACTGGAGCGCCTGACTCTGGGCTCTGTGTACATTGGGACTGGAGCGCCTGACTCTGGGCTCTGTGTACATTGGGACTGGAGCGCCTGACTCTGGGCTCTGTGTACATTGGGACTGGAGCGCCTGACTCTGGGTTCTGTGTACATTGGGACTGGAGCGCCTGACTCTGGGCTCTGTGTACATGGGGACAGGAGCGCCTGACTCTGGGCTCTGTGTACATGGGTACAGGAGCGCCTGACTCTGGGCTCTGTGTACATGGGGACAGGAGCGCCTGACTCTGGGCTCTGTGTACATGGGGACAGGAGCGCCTGACTCTGGGCTCTGTGTACATGGGGACAGGAGCGCCTGACTCTGGGCTCTGTGTACATTGGGACTGGAGCGTCCAGACTCTGGGCTCTGTGTACATTGGGACTGGAGCGTCCAGACCTGACTCTGGGCTCTGTGTACATTGGGACTGGAGCGTCCAGACCTGACTCTGGGCTCTGTGTACATTGGGACTGGAGCGTCCAGACTCTGGGCTCTGTGTACATTGGGACTGGAGCGTCCAGACCTGACTCTGGGCTCTGTGTACATTGGGACTGGAGCGTCCAGACCTGACTCTGGGCTCTGTGTACTTGGGGACAGGAGTGCCCGCGCCTGACTCTGGGCTCTGTGTACAAGGGGACTGGCGTGCCGGTGGTCTGACGAAAAGTGTCTGCCCCGTACTGCGCTGGTGCAGCGGACAAGGAGACGCTGAAAGTCTCCGAAGATGAACGGCGCCTGCGCACTTAATAGTACCTTCTGCCCTGAGGCCAGGTTCAAGCCCCACCATCCAAGTGGACATACGATAGATGATGTAAAACAGCGCTTAGTAACAGGGTCTCTCGCGGGCTCGCTTTGCTCGCCGTGATTCGGGCACAGCCTCACTTCGCAAGCGCAGTACAGGGTGGACACTATCCGACGGGGACCAGTATTTGACAGGACACCGGCACCTGACTCTGGGCTCTGTGTACATGGGGACTGGAGCGATGGCACCTGACTCTGGGCTCTGTGTATGAGGCCCTGAGCCTTCTTGGATGAAATGCTGGTCCTTCCATACATGTGGCTACATCCCCAGCCTGGCGAGAGGTGGGCAGTGCCTTGTACCCAGACATGGTTAGCAGGGATCTCTATCGGTGAAATAACGGCACTTCCTGTTCTCTCCCTGGCCGCCCACACATCATTTGTCCGCAGTCATTGTCTGTGCTGCTGCTGTAAGGAATCGCATGATTTCATAAACTCCGCTGTGCATTGCTAGAATGGTGACATAAGATAACCTTATCTTTATATCTACAACTATATGGTGTCACAAGTAAAAAATAAGAATATATCACAGTGCTAGGTGGGAATTATTTCAAGAGTTTGTCTTCTATGGGGAAGGGGCTACATGTGCAATTATTCATCATGATACAGGATATGAGCACAGGTACAAAGTTTATTTTTTTTTTTTGTAAACATCCCAGTCTTGGACTACTTAACTAATTAGATACATTTGCTTCTGTTGGGGTCCCCATGATGCAGTGATGGTATATCAAGTCTTTGATCCTCAGGCCCCTCCGCTGGGCCCAGGTGCTTCCTGACCTTGTCACATCCGGCGGCCTCTCCCGGGACTGCGCTATACGAGGACCCTGGAAAAGCTCGCGGCATTTGCGGGTTATTTTTAGAGTCTGAAATTGGGCTGCAGCCTAGAAATAGCTGTGACTGTCAGTAATAACTTCTTTTGAAGCTGGAAGAGATATTTGAGCTGTGACTGCAAGACGTAGCGCTCCTTTCCCCGAGCGACTGTATCCATCTTTACGTGGTCACTAATGTATACCGCTGTGTTATGAATGGTCCTTGTACCTGTACTCTGTCTTGCTGGAGTTTTGTTGAGATCCTTGTGCCAAGTTCCTGGACCTGCACACCTGCTGTGCCCATTATGAGGGGTTCCCACCATCC
This sequence comes from Lithobates sylvaticus, assembly GCA_028564925.1. Lineage (NCBI taxonomy): Eukaryota > Metazoa > Chordata > Amphibia > Anura > Ranidae > Lithobates > Lithobates sylvaticus. Next base: position 27,981,142 of record CM053034.1, read on the forward strand.
CTGTGCTGAGTTCCCGGGTCTGTACAGCTTATGTGCTCATAAGAGTTCCTTCCATCTATGCTTGGTTTTTATATATATATATATATATATATATATATATATATATATATATATATATATATATATATATATATATATATATATATATATATATATATATATATTCTGAATAATGTAACATGGCAAGAAAATGTTGAGTATTTGCGGGGGAGGCAGGAATAGAGGAAGTATACACAGTGCAGGACGCATACAGCTCAGTATACACAGTGCAGCATACATACAGCTCAGGACAAACATGACAATCCATACATGTCAGTAAGTGCCTTTTTAGATATTGTGAATGGTGTGAGGAGCAATTCCTCATGGGACATGTAGTCCTCGGCAGGAGAAGGAAGTGCTTCTAAAGACAGACGTGTTTTAATACTATGCAGTCTGAAGACCACTTCATTTTTTTTTTTTTTTTTTTTTTTTTAAATGTTGATCTGTTTATGTGCATGTATATTTCTATCAGATTCAACCTCTAAGGCCCCTTTCACACTTATACGACTTCATGCAAAGTAGCGTGACAAGTCATTCCGACTTCAAGTAGTCCCTGCACTTCTTTGGTCCGATTTTGATGCCACTTACGCAGGCATTCCTTGAAATGGCTGCGAAATCGGGACAAAATTGCGTGACTTTGAAGTCGCACAAGTGTGAAAGGGGCCTTAGGCAGCCTTTCTCAACCTTTTTCAACACGGAGGAACCCTTGAAATAGTTCTCCAGTCTCGGGGAACCCCGGCTAAATATTAGAAATCTTCAACTCATGATACATTAGTGGGATGGTCATTGGGAAGAATTACCTCCTTACAGATAGTTAAAAAGATCAATGGTGTCAGTGGGAACTTCTGAGAGGCAAAAATTGCCCAATGCTGAAGGAACCCCCAGCAACCTCTGGAAGAACCCTAGGGTTGGGAATCACTGCTCTAAGGCCTCATGTACACTGCATCTGATAAACAGATGTTTAGGGCTGTTGGGCATTTTTTTTGTTGCTGCCCCTGAACTCTCGTATGTTATCTTATCAGTACATGTACACTGAGTCATTTCCGGACAGTTGGGGTTAGATGAATGTGTTCAGAATGGATATTCAGAGGAATTTGAAATGCAAATGCTTGTAGCAGACCGTGTTTATAAGCGTTTTCGGTTATATGCGTCTTTAATGGAGAATTTCTGACCATTTGTAATGGCAAAAAAATAGACTGAGTGAGAGACGTTTGTTACTAGCTAAAGGTTTTAAAACGTCCCGTGTACATGAAGCCTAATAGTATGTATATCTCTTCTGTCATTCTCGGTGGATTAGATATTTTGTTCCCCAACCATATAGCTGGATTGTTTATATTTAGCACTGCATATAGATATTCAAATTTTTTTTTTTTTTTTAATACATATTTTTAACTATATTCTACATGACACTTTTTGAGCATTGTATTAGATTTATTGAAACGATCATCATCCCAACTAATCAATTGTGAAAATACCGTGTATACTCGAGTATAGGCCGTCCCGAGTATGGGGAAACGTATTGACCCGTATATAAGCCGATGGGCAAAAATGCAGCAGCTACTGTAAGTGGAAAAAGGGTCAGCAATGCCCATCTGAATGTCCCCTGTACAGACCCCCGTGTCCCCATTGCAGCCCGTGTCCCTATTGCAGCCTACCTGTGCCGATCCGTGGGTCCTGTGTCCGGGGTCCGGTCCCGCTCTGTCCTCCCCACAGCGTGTATTACAGGCGCCATTAAAATTTAAAAGCCGTGCCTCCTCGTCCGTGATAAGAGGAACACTTTTTTTTCCCAGCAGTCAGTGTTCAGTGTTCCGCCTATCACGGATATCCTCTCATCCTCGTCCATGAGATGAGAATGACAGGCCATCCATGATAGGCGGAACACTGTACTGCTGGGAAAATTAGTGTCCGCCTATCGCGGGCGGGAGGAGGCGGCGCGGCTTTTGAACAACACCGCCGTCTGTCTGCATGACAAGCTGTTCATGTAGGCAGACGGCGGTGACTCGAATATAAGCCGAGAGGTGGACTTTCAGACCTAAAAAAGGGTCTGAAAATCTCGGCTTATATTCGAGTATATACGGTAATTGTTCATCGCAGCCCTTAACTTTGCAATCCAATGTTTCTGATTTTTTTTTTTTTCATTTTCTTTTGGCCTGTTCTATATTTAAAACCTTTGCAACCTATTTCAGGCCATCAAGCGTACCCCTCACCCTCTCTACCCCCCCCCCCCCCCAGAAGAGAATCTGAGTCTAAAGCTGGCTATACACTAGCAGACGTTCGTATAAACATTCTTATGAAAATTCTCATAAGTGCATTCAATGACTCGATGAACATCATTTGTAAAGCTTTTGCTTTTAGCATTTAATTTTGGAGTGAATGGCCTTTCTCAAACAAACCACATTTTCCATCCTGCTCCTTCAGATTTTCTCATTGACCAGAAACGACTGCCACTTTGACCCCATTAATAATTAGAAAATTGCATTAACCTTCTTAAATCTAAAATTTTAATGCTGCAAAAATCCTTCTGTACTGATTATTTTTGCTCATTCATCTGTATTTTGATGCATAGAAAACCTTCTAAACACCCTGAGTGTCCATGAGGTCCATGTCATGTGTTTGAGCCAGGAGATATTAAACTGTATTCTTGTGTAGTTTCCCAATTTCTCTTTGGTATGAATGTTCTCCTTGTATGCCCTGAAACACTGATTATCTCCATGTTTGTTTTTTCAGGCGGACAATGAAATCTCATCGGACTGTAACCATGTAAGTACTCTGACTACACAAACCCTTCACTGGCCTGCCAGAGTTCCCGAACAATGCTCGTATTCTTCATACTCGTCAGACCTACTGTCACTTCTCTGCTGTATATTGTCCTCCTATAGAAATAATCTTTAATAGGTTAAAGATGTATTTACATACACCCGATGTGTGACGTGAGAGATAAGATTCACTGGAAGAACATGTAGAGCAGGGGTGCCCAACCTTTTTGAAGAGTGAGGGCCACTGAAGCGACTTGGTAACCGGTCGCGGGCCAAAATGAGTGCAATGGGTGGATGACAGGTCTGTCTCCACGCTAAATGTGCTGAACGGACACAGGCACAACCCATGCTACTCTACGAGCCCTCCAATTCAATCTGCCCAGATGGAAGGGGACGGATTGCCTATTTTTTTTTTTTTTTTTTTTTTCGCGGATCGGATTGGAGGCAAGCGGGGGTAAATGGACATAGAGGTGAATGGAGGGTTCGATTGGGTCCTAAGGCTGCTTTCACAGTGATGCACCACATGCACTTGTGGCTTTCCTGCAGGTTAGCTGCACTTTGCCATAGACTTTTATTATATCCTGCAGGTGTGGTGCAATTTCTGAAAGCGCACCAAACCCACAGGTAATAAACAGAAGTCTATGGCTCAGTGCAGGTAACCTGCATGTGCACTGCACCTGCGGATTAGTTTGAAAGCAGCCTAGTAACCACTGCAAAACAGATATGCCCATACATACACTGTCATTTTAGTAATAAACTTACCTTTAATACCAGTCTTCTATTCAGTTTTCCCCGGCTTTTGCTGTCCCATGCAGAATGCATTTGGTAGCGATTGTGACAGGAGCTGGCGCTATACAGGAAGCATCGGCTTATGTGGCTCTGCAGCTGCTTGTTTTCTCTACCGCTGGCTTCATTCACAACACTGATGCTCTGGGATGGCGGGTCGGCAACCTGTGATCTGGGCTTGCCAAACCACCATCCCAGAGTAAGAGGGCATGGCCACATCAGAGGGCTCCGCGGGCCACATGTGGCCCCCGGGCCACTGGTTGAGCACCCATGAAGTAGAGTAAATACATGAGTATAGAGTTCCGGAGCCAGTCAGTCCTTTCCAGAAGAGAGCCAGGTTCCTGTGTCTATGGTTTTAGCTCCCTTGTGCCCATCCTGCAGCCCTTGGACTCCAACAATTTGTAGCAGGAGCATAGGGTTTGTTATAGGTGATCTGTACTAGCCTCATGTATTAAGCCCCCAGGTAATTGCAGCTATCCCCAGCCAAATCTGCAGCAAGTGCCTCGGTCTCTGACCATCATTTGCTCTAGCATGTCTCTATTCTCTGACCATCATTTCCGCTAGTATGTCTCTATTCTTTGCGTTATTTCCTCTAGCATGTCTGCCGTCTGACCATCATTTTCAAGTTTTCGATCTCCTGCTGATTTTATAGGTTTGCCCACAGACAAAAATGACCAGGCTATAATTTTAATGGTCGGTTTATTTTTAACAAGGAGAGATAGAATAACAACAAAAATATCCAGAAAAGCGCATTTCAAAAAAGTTTTATAAATTGATTTGCATTTTTAATGAGTGAAATAAGTATTTGATTCGCTATCAATCGGCAAGTTTTCTGGCTCCCAGGTTTCTTTTATACAGGCAACAAGCTGAGATTAGGAGCACTCTCTTAAAGGGAGTGCTCCTAATCTCAGCTTGTTACCTGTATAAAAGTCACCTGTCCACAGAAGCAATCGAATTCCAATCTCTCCACCATGGCCAAGACCCAAGAGCTGTCCAAGGATGTCAGTAACAAGATTGTAGGCCTATACAAGACCATCGCCAAGCAGCTTGGTGAGAGGGCAACAACAGTTGATACGATTTATTCACAAATGGAAGAAACCCCAAATAACTGTCGGTCAATCTCCCTCGGTCTGGGGCTCCAGATCTCACCTCGTGGAGTTTCAATGATCATGAGAACGGTGAGAAAGCAGCCCAAAACTACACGGGAGGATCTTGTTAATGATCCCAAGACAGCTGGGACCATAGTCACCAAGAAAATAATTGAAAACACATTTCGCCGTGAAGGACTGAAATCCTGCAGTGACCACAAGGTCCCCCTCATGTAAGCACATGTACAGGTCCAGCTGAATGATTCAGAGGAGAACTTGGTGAAAGTGTTGTGGTCAGATGAGACCAAAAGTAAGCCCTTTGTCTGCAGCTCTTTGTCTCCACTATGTCTGCAGTCTCTGACCATCATTTCCCCTCCACTATGTCTGCAGTCTCTGACCATTATTATTTTTTATTATCTTATTATTATTCAGGATTTATATAGCGCCAACAGTTTGCGCAACACTTTACAATTTAAAGTGAGACAATACAGCAATAAGCAAGTCTGCAGTTACCTACCGTCCATTCTAGCATTGCATGCACTGAACATTTGCACCCTTTATGTGATGTCAGCGGCCCGAGTTGAGGCCCCCTATACCATTTTTAGTTGGCGGTCAATATTCTTGGTGTAGCCTGGCTCCTGGGGTTTATCCAAACATAAATGTGTCTGCACTCACTTCCTACTATTGTCAGCTGCAGAGGCCCATACAGCATGCAAGAGGTGTTTAGGTATTCATCCGGATCATTTTGGAGCTGTGTGCAGACAGCCTGTTGGTTTAAAAGAGGTGCAGCAGCTGTAAGGACTCGCCTGCACATCTGAATTGGACAGGTGCACGGCCATGAAGGTAGACCACGTGCATTTGGGGCCACACACCAGTCCCTGCACGCCTGGCAAACTGCTGGTGAAACTGTCCCCATTGACTAAGGCCTCATGCACACGAGACGCTGTTAAACGCGCGTTCAACTGCACCTGAACGCATGCAATGTTATCCTATGTGTCCATGTACACAGTCTAGTTTTTTCCCGTTTTTATGCAGTTGCGTTTAACCTCGTTTTTTTTCCAGAAGCAAAAAAAATGCGTTCAGACACTTTGCTTTTCTGCTTTTCAGCCGCAAAATGCAGCTAAACGCAGGCACCTGCGTTTAGCCGCGTTTGCGTTTATAAGCCTTTTTAAAGGAACCCAGTTTTTTGGAGCAGAAAACTCAGAAATATGATGGTAAACCATAAAAAATACTAGAATTTTTTTTTTTAAATGTCGTAATTAGTTTAGATAGTTCATAGAGCATATATACTCACTGATGCATACATGTTTGTGAAATGCATACATGTTTGTGAAATATCCAACGGACATTCGCTGTGCCATCAACGGATGGGTCCAATATCGACGAGCTCTGATTCTGGACCTCTCATGCAAATTTGCGACGGCATTGCTGCCGCATCAAGAGCAACATCAGGAGCATTTCCTGACATATATTCAATATGGAATCCATTTAAGAAAAAAAAAAACCTGCACACAGCGTCACACTGTTCCAGATGCATAAACGGCTCATGCACTTTATAGGCCTTTGTGTTGTTGATCTCTAATAAATGAAACGCGTTGTTTGTGCAAAGTCCTTTTTATACGCGTTGTTTGTGCAAAGTCCTTTTTATATGTGTGCTTTACTTCTATTTATCCAAGTATTATGGACTTGTGAAGAGCCAGGATAGCGGACCCCTGACATCAGCTTCAGAGAAAGATGAGCGTGGATAATTACTTCTCTCCTATTGCATTACACGCTGCCTGCGTTCCCTGTCTAATCTGTCATTGCGAGTGGTGACTGCGTCCGGGCCATTGCTGGTTAATTGCTGTTTGATGGAAGTGGCGTAGCTGCGCATCGTTGGGTGTCTCATCTGTCCTGCGCAATGATCCCCCCCCCCCCGCGCGCAAACGGAAATTATTAGCGTGTCAGCACAGTGACAACCCCCCCTATACATGCTATGTATTCTCTCCGTGTCTTCCATCACCATGGCGTTTTAATTGCCCTTGTTGAATGGTAATTACTCCAGGTAATTATCTTTATTTGTGTAATGATCTCCAGGGATGTTTTTCCCATCACACATTCTAGAACAGATATAAGGGTCTGTGGGCTTACCTGGTTTTCCTGGAGATAATCTATCCAGGGGATCTGAAAATTAGCAGTCAGGTCCTTGTCTGGTGTCATTTACCTTTCTCTAAGGGCTCGTGCACACTGCAGCTCAAAGCGGCTCCTACAGGCTTTTGAACGCTCCATTTTTATTTTTCTCCTTCCTATAAACTCCCCTCCATAGTGTCTTTTTCATGCCTATGCTCTTACATGCAGGAAAAAAAAACACCAACCTCACGTTTTTAAAAAAACACCAACCTCACGTTTTTTAAAACTCGCGCAAAAAAAAAAAAAATAATTGGAAACATGAAAAACATTCCACTTTTTTGTTTATACAGTTGTTAAAAAGGAGGTCCACCTTATAAAAAAAATATTAAAAGTCAGCAGCTACAAATACTGCAGCTGCTGACTTTTAATAAATGGACACTTACCTGTTCCGGGGTCCAGCGATGTCGGCAGCAGATGACGAGCAATAGCTCGTCTCTCGGCCGCCTCCGCCGCCATCCTCTGTCAGGGAATCAGGAAGTGAAGCGTTGCGGCTTCACTGCCCGGTTTCCTACTGCGCATGTGCGAGTCTCGCTGCACATCTTCACTGGTCCCCGTTGTGTCCTGGGAACTGTTTCCCAGCACACAACGGGGGGGGGGGGGGGGCCGAGCATCTGTGGCTAGCTGCAGCTAGCTGTTCCTGGAAGTGGGTGCAGATACCTGTATTATACAGGTATCTGCACCCCCCCCCCTCAAAGGTGCCAATTGTGGCATCGGAGGGGGGGGGAGTTATCCGATGAGCCGAAGTTCCACTTTAGGGTGGAACTCCGCTTTAAGAAAATACTATCTAGGAGGGTTTGTGGGAAAAAAAAAAACAAAGCTTATGCTCAAAGGAGCTCAAAAGAGCTTGAAGAAGCTCAATAAAAACATGCATAAGCGCCCAAAAAAGCACAAGTGTCTTCAAGCTGACATAAAAGCTCAAATGCCTGTTTTCTAGAGCTGCAGTGTGCATGAGCCCTTAGGCTGGCCATACATTATACATTTTTTTTTTCTCCTTTTTTTTTTTTTTTTTCTCCTTTTTTGAGCCGGCCATACATGGGTTCCGAAATAAACTGAAAAATCTTATCTGAGAATTTTAGTTCACATTTCGCACCATTAGTGTGCCGCAGCAACGGTCAATTTTCGTGAATCGAATTTGAGTGATCGTGCATGTTTGTTTTTCAATAAATTACTATCGATTTTTCTCATCAATGATGGGAGAATCGTGTGAGAAATCGAAAAAGAAATGCGTATTAGCACAAGGAAAGAAAATTCCTGGAAAGAAAAGATTCCCGGCCACAAATTTTATTTTCTGTAGCAACATGAGGTTAAATTGAAGGGTTGGTCGAATTTTGAAATCAATTGTGGCATCATTGGCTCAGGAAAGGCAGAAAATTTGCTCAGGAATTTGACCCGTGTATTGGCTGACATTAGACAATAGCCACGTAATATATACAGGTAACGAGCTTAGATTAGAAGCACTCTCTTAAAGGGAGTGCTCCTAATCTCAGCTTGTTACCTGTATAAAGGACACCTGTCCACAAAAGCAACCAGATTCCAATCTCTCCACCATGGCCAAGACCGAAGAGCTGTCCAAGGATGTCAGTAACAAGATTGTAGACCTACATAAGGCTGGAATGGGCTACAAGGCCATCGCCAAGCAGCTTGGTGAGAGGGTGACAACAGTTGGTGCGATTATTCGCAAATGAAAGAAACACAAAATAACTGTCCATCTCCCTCAGTCTGGGGCTCCATACAAGATCTCACCTCGTGGAGTTTCAATGATCATGAGAACGGTGAGGAATCAGCCCAGAACTACACGAGAGGATCTTGTCAATGATCTCAAGGCAGCTGGGACCATAGTCACCAAGAAAACAATTGGTAAAGCACTACGCCATGAAGAACTGAAATACTGCAGCACCCGCAAGGTCCCCCTCTTCAAGAAAGCACATGTACAGGACCAGCTGAAGTTTTCTAATGAACGTCTGAATGATTCAGAGGAGAACTGGGTGAAATGTGGTCAGATTAAAAAAACAAAATCAAGCTATTTGGCCTCAACTCATTGTGTTTGGATGAGGCGGAACGCTGCCTATGACCGCAAGAATACCATCCCCACTGTCAAACATGGAGGTGGAAACATTATGCTTTGGGGGTGTTTTTTTGCTAAGGGGACAGGGCAACTTCAACGCATCAATGGGACAATGGACGGGGCCATGTACCATCAAATCTTGGGTGAGAGCCTCCTTCCCTCAGCCGGGGCATTGAAAATGGGTTGTGGATGGGTATTCAAATATGACAATGACCCAAAACACATGGCCAAGGCAACAGTGGCTCAAGGAGAAGCACATTAAGGTCCTGGAGTGGCTCCAGGACTTAATCCCATAGAAAATATGTGGAAGGAGCTGAAGGTTCGAATTACCAAACATCAGCCTCAAAACCTTAATGACTTAGAGAGGATCTGCAAAGAGGAGTGGGAGAAAATCCCTCCTGAGATGTGTGCAAACCTGTTGGCCAACTACAGGAAATGTCTGACCTCTGATTTCCTAACAAGGGTTTTGCCACCAAGTACTAAGGCTGGCCATACATGGGTTGAATTTCAAAAGAATTTTCTTTTGAAAATCAGAAATTTTGTGCGTTTTTGTGATCTGATGGTGCCAAATTCGATCAACCAAGCTTTCAATTTCACCTCCTGTTGCTAAAGAATAGAATTTTTGTGGCTGGGAATCTTTTTCTTTCTGTGAATTTTCTTTTCTTGCACAGGTGCATTTATTTTTTTTTTTTTTTTTTTTTTTTTTTTTTTTTAAATTTCTTGCACAATTTTCCCATAATTGATTTAGAAAATCATTTTTTTTTTTTTTTAAATTCCAACATGCCCGATTTTCTCAAATTTGATGGCCACACGAAAATTGGCTTTTGCTGCAGCCCACTAATGTTTTGCTGAAATTTGAATAAGATTTTGGAAAGAAAAAATTATTTTGATATTCGACTCGTGTATGGCCTGCCTAAGTCCTTTTTTTACGAAGAGGTCAATTACAATTCACTCAATTAAAATGTAAATCCATTTAAAACTTTTTTGAAATGCGTTTGGTTTATTTTGAACAGTGAGACAGAACAAAAAAAATCCAACCATTAGGCCCCGTGTACACGGGACGTACGTTCAGAGGCAGTTGTACGCTTTTTTCAACTGCCCCTGAACTAGTTCAATGTTATCCTATGTGACCATGTACACAGTCTCGTTTATTGCCGTTTTTAGGCAGTTGCGTTTTAACAGCGTTTCTTTGAAAGAAAAAAAAATAGGTTCAGACGCCGAAGTTTCAGATGCCAAACGTGGCAAAACGGACGTTTTAAACGTGGGTTACTATCTCTCTGTCCAGTTAAATCATCAGGAGAGGTTGTAAAAACGTCCCGTGTACATGGGGCCTTAAAATTATAGACTGATCATTTCTTTGTCAGTGGGAAAATGTACAAAATCGGCAGGGGATCAAATACTTTTCCCCTCCCTGTATGAGAGCTGCCAGAGGATAATTTATTTCTATCCATCCAGTCCTGAGACTTGCACAGCTCAGTCACATTCCCCATCCCTATCTGGCAGGAGGTCTGTTTGGGGTTTTTTTTTTTTTTTTTTTTTTTTTTTTTAACTACTGTAGTTGGTGAAATCTAGTCTTAAAGAGGAAGTAAAGCCTCTTAAAAAAAAAAAAAAAAGACACCCTGCAAGGCAAAGGCATAATGAGCTAGTATGCATAGCATACTAGCTCATTATGAATGACTTGCCTGAAAACGAAGCCCCCGAAGCAGTCCTCATCCACGATCTTCTGCGCCGCCATCCAGGGCCTGAGTGACTTCCAGGTCTCGCCGCTGGAGCGGCGATGACGTCACTCCCGCGCATGCGCAGGAAAGCAGCATATCGACGTGAACCCGGCATGCACCGTAGACAGCGATGCCTTTTTTTCTTTTCTAAATATCTCCTAAACCATGTAGGTTTAGGAGATATTTATTGGACCTACAGGTAAGCCTTAATCTAGGCTTACCCATAGGTCAAAGTGGTTTGTAAGGGTTTACAACCACTTTAAAATTGCTGGTTTATAGGTTTGTATTGCAGAAGAGACTATAGTTGTCTACAATAAAAGCTGATCTGACTGACATGTCTGCTAAATGTACACAGAGCCGTGTTTGCGCAACACTGCAAATTTTCAGCATGACTTTGGTGTCGGGTTAATTAACTTTCATGTGTATGCAAGGGAGTTGCATCATCCCAGCCAATCAAGATGGCCGGAGAAGCTGAACGTGAAAGACAGGGAAAGGGTGTTTGTTAAAGGGACCAGGAAGATCCCACCTGTCCATCCCATGTGGGGAGAGCTTTGACAGGCAAGTCTGCCACAATACAGAATTTATTACAGAAACATACAAGACAAATTGCATTAAAATGTATTGACTATTCAAAAAATTGCCTTTAAGCACGAACAGCACACCATCTATGTACATATACAATAATTTCCGAAAGATGGGGGACCAATCTGGTCACTCTCCAATACTTGATGGAATGAGAGGGCGTGTGTCGCATAATAATATTATAGCTCAGCTCCACAGAGCAATTTTAGTCGATCAATTTTAATGCAATTGTCTTGTGTGTTTTTTGTAATAAATTCTATTTTTTATTATATATCTGTGTTATGCCTATAAAGTCAATCATCCACAAACCTATTTTTTAACAATTCGATTTATCGGGATGTGGCACTATATACATAATAATCTGTATCCACAGTACCACTCTGTTGTGATACGATTTTCAATCAAGTCTGCCATAATGTCCAAATATGCTATAAATACTGGACAAAATTATGGAAAGAGACCTGCGCACTGGTCTAGTGGCGCCTAAATTTAGACTTCTTTCTAGTCTGTGATTGGCAAGCGCAAGAAGACTGTGGAATTTATCTCTCTAACTGCTCTCTCCTCCTATCGGCATGCTCTGCTGGCACATGAGCACCGCAACGCTACTAGTTGACTCCGGCTACTGCTTTCCTTCCCCTGGTCTAAGCTATGCTTTACAGGGACTGCAAAAGGCTGATGTAGTGTCACTCAGGTGGTACTTGAGTGAAAAAAAATACCTGATCTGTATTTCATGAACTGAATTTCTTTTACATCAGCTTGGAGTTCAGCTTTAAGAGCCAGAACCTTAGTTTAGTTATTTCCTCCAGCTTCAGTTCTCTGGTCTGTCCAGCTGTCTACATTGGCTATTAAATATTATCAGGTACATTTAGTACTGTACTTACAGCCATCATTTAAAAGGCAGTGAGATATCCTGAAAGACTGGTGAGCCGGTCCCTCCCCTGCACGGTGCTCTATACAAGTAGGATCATCAATGTGGTGAGGGACTCCAGTCATTAAAACAAAAAATTTCATAATTTAATTTTAAAGCTCAACTCTGGGCAAAATTCCTTCTCACTCATGATGGTGAATGTTATATATATAATATATTTCAATTTTTTTTTTTTTTTTTTTTTTTTTTTTTTACAGCTGCTCTGGAACTTTAAACTAAACCTGACGAAGGACATAAAGTTTGAGTCTGTGGCAAAGGAGATCTGCAAGTCCACCCTGTCCGTGGTGAGTGTCCATTTTAAAATGCCTTTCATGGGGTGTGAATAGGGTGCAAGGGGGGTTCTGAGGTCTGGAAGGGACCGATGGGTTACCACGCTTTTTTTCTTTTCACAGCTGAGAGAATGTGCAGAAGAGACACCTGGAAAGGGTTATGTTGTGTCCTGTCTGGTGGATCACCGTGCAAACATCACCGAGTATCAGTGCCACCAATATATTACCAAGATGACCGCCATTATCTATAGTGACTACCGGCTGATCTGCGGCTTCATGGAGGATTGCAAGGCCGAGATCAACAATCTGAAATGCGGCAGCATTCGCCCCGGAGAGAAGGTGAGGGCGGACACCATCACCGTCAGCCATGTTTATTAGGATCAGTGTAACTTTTCTCATGTATGGTAGATGACCATGTAGCAGTAAACTTTTTAGAATCCATCCTAAAATAGTTAACACTTCATGGTAAAAGCAGCGCAAATCCTAAAGTTTTGCAACTTTGGCATGTGTTAGTAAAACTGTACATATCGCAAACACTTCGTGTATCTGGGTGAAATATACTGCATCTTTTTTTAGGACGTATTGGGCTTTTATTTGGTGGTAAATCATAATGGATTTTTTTTAATCAAAGGAAAACTGACGCTTAATAGGAAAAAAACTATATATATATATCTATAGCTCTAGATTTCTATATCTAAAGATGGGGAGAGGGATAGCTACATAGCTATATAAATTATACACATAGTATCTCACAAAAGTGAATACACCCCTCACATTTTTGTAAATTTTTATAACTTTTCAAGTGACAACACTGAAGAAATGACACTTTGCTACAATGTAAAGTAGTGAGTGTACAGCTTGTATAACAGTGTAAATTTGCTGTCCCCTCAAAATAACTCAACACACAGCCATTAATGTCTGAAAGGCTGGCAACAAAAGTGAGTACACTCCACCAATGAAGAGAAAAAACACAAAGGTGGGTTGTACAGTGACTGATCACGGTCGATAGCCAATCACAGCAATAAGGTGATCGGGACCAAGTTGCTAGTACGAGACCCCAAGCTGTCTGTGACAGCTCAATCTCTGTGTCAGCTCAATCTCTGTGTTGGGTGTGTGTGCACGCAGTAGTACATGTATGCCACCCAATGGATAAAGACCTGCTTGGGTGAGGCTGCATATATGTACGCTCGTTGGAAAGGGGTTACTAAAGACCTGAGATAAAGGTGTGAAATCAAACGAGCATCATTGGTTATAAGACTCTCAGGTACTCTCATAGGAGTTGATAGGTCACTGGTAGCCAAAGATCATTCTCCCCAAATGCTATTTTCTTATTTATCTCAGTTTAGTTAGAGGTTCATGAGGGGAAAAAAAATGTACACAGTGCAGATAATGCCCAGTTTTCAGCCTAGGAAGTTGTTTTATGACCCCCTGATCTTTCTAGCTACTGGGAGTGACTCCTCTTTTCTTGGAAGCTTGTCTCTTGAGCCTGACCATGGGGAATTATCGGTCACCAATGTCTCAGTTTAGCGCAAAGTCCATTGTTTTGTGGTGCTTTCCCACCAATTGTGTCCTTGTACTAATATGTTATGTCTTTGCTCAGGACCCTCATTCTCAGGGTGAAGTGGTGGCCTGCCTGGAGAAGGCCATGGTAAAGGAGGCGGAGGAGACCGATGTTCAGTCACGAGCTTCTGATAAGTGCAAACAGGCAATCTTGCGTGTGGCCGAGCTGTCATCCGATGACTTCCACCTAGACCGTCACCTCTACTTCGCCTGCCGTGATGACCGGGAGCGATTCTGTGATACAGTAAGTGATGTTGCCTTGTGTACCTTTTTTAGTTTGTACCCATCATCTGTAGATAACATGAGGTTTCTTGCAGCACTTCTTCCCCATGCCCCTGTTATGTCCTCACTGCTTTTTATTCTGTGTGCAGGTCCAGGCAGGAGAAGGCAGAGTCTACAAGTGTCTCTTCAACCATAAGTTTGAGGAATCTATGAGCGAGCGTGTAAGTCCAGCAGGCAATAAGCTCTTACATTGTGTGTATATATATATATATATATATATATATATATATATATATATATATATATATATATATATATATATATATATATATATATATATATATATATATAATATATAATATAATATAATATAATATATATATATAATATAATATAATATAATATAATATAATATAATATAATATATAATATATATATATGTATGTATATGTGTGTATGTATGTCTTTTTCATTCATCACTGTTCATCCTAAAAAGTGCGGGATTCTAAAAACGTACTTGCCTATGAAGAATGCGGCATCGATCCCCCGCCGGCTCTACATGGAGAACTGAGTGATCAAAGATCGCTCAGTTCTTGGATCTGCTCTGAGCACAGAGTGGTGACTGTAAGCCACCGCTCTGTGACCTGCCCCTCCTGTGCTCACTGTAGCGCTGAGCTGGTGAAGAGGTGGGAGCGGTTGGCTCGGGCTCAGCAGCGTGCTCTGAGCCTGCTGACGGTCAGGCATGTCGGAATCCCTGCAGAGCCTATAAGGACTCTGTGATGTCAGCCACTAGCAGCCTTTAGCCCAATGCCAGCTAAATCTGGGTCACAGGAGTGCAGAACTAAGTGCTTTAGCCATACTTCTCCTTTAAAAACTACTTCGGGACTGCCCACCGAGTATATACGTCGCTACTTTGACATTTAAATACCCGGGTTATGGCAGTAGATAGCTCCAAGCGGTGGAGTTGCCACGGAATCACTTTTATGGGCGGCTGTCCTTCCACTGCTTACCAGAGCCAACGGTAGCGGCAGGAACGACCCAATTCGATTGCCTCAAGGACAGGAAGTCAAGTGGGGGAAAGATTGCCCCCCCCCACTCAACTCTATGCCCTTGGAGGACCAGAGCAACATCAAATGTCACTTCTGCCCTCCGTTCTTAAAGGGCCTATCTTTATATTATTAATATTACGTGTAAATGGGAGATTTAAGGTCCTTTTTGACCCCAATTCTCACATTAGAGGCCCTGTCCCGCTTATTTTTTTTTTTTTAAAGGGACAGTGGAAAAAAAAAAATTTGTAGCACCCCATCCCCCCCCCCACTCCCCGAGCGCAAACACATATGTAAACAGTATGCAAACCACACGTGTGAGGTATTGCCGTGATCATTAGAGCGAGAGCAATAATTCTAGCATTAGATCTCGAACTCTAAACGGGTTACCTGTAAACATTTTAAAGCGTCACCTTTGGAGATTTTTAAGTACCAAAGTTTGTCGCCATTCCACGAGCGTGCGCAATTTTAAAGCGTGATGTTGGGTGTCAATTCACGTTATAGAAAAAAAATTGTGCTAACTTTACTGTTTGTTTTTTGTGTTAAGTGTGTTTTTTTTTTTTTTTTTCCCAAAAATTGTGTTTTGTGGGACCACTGCGCTAATACGGTGTGATGTAAAGTATTGTAACGATCTCCATTTTATTCTCTAGGGTCTCTGCCAAGAAAAAAAATGATTTAATGTTTGCGGGTGCAAAGTAATTTTTGTAGCAAAAAATAGATTTTAACTTGTAAACAAGTGTCAAATAGGCTTGGTCCTAAAGTGGTTAAACATGGACTTGAAACTAAAGCCGAACACTCCTGCTTTGCTTCTATTATATAGTTCTTCTTTCGTTTTCCTGACTAATTTGCTGTACAATTTTAACCATTAAAAAAAAAAAAAAAATCCCCTTCCTCTTTTGTGCGTCAGAACTCTATTCTTGTTGGAAATACGTTGTAGTAGAGAAGGAAGAAGTGGAGGAGCCATGTGGTTACATGGTCTAAATTGCACAGAAAATACTGGTGGAAATCCAAAACGGCAAAAACTTGTATTTGACATTATTTTCTGAGAGCTTCCATTGGTGGACGTAGCCGATCTCTGGGGTGTTATTCCTGCCCTTGGGATAGACTCTAGAGCTGCACGATTAAAGTGGTTGTTAACCCACTTCTATGAAATCATCTCATCTCCTCTGTACCTTAATAAGATGTGTCCCTGTGTTCTGTAAAAAAAAATCAGTGTGTATGTGTGTGTATATATATATATATATATATATATATATATATATATATATATATATATATATATATATATATATAAATTAAATGGAGATCACACTGTATTTGCGCAGCGGTCTTTCAAAAGCAATATTTTAGGCTAAAATACACTTCAATGAATTTAAACAAAAATACACCGTAAAGTTAGCCTATTTGTATAATGTGAAAGATGTTACGCCGCGAGAATCGTGCTCTTTAAAGCAAAAAAAAAAATGGTGATTCTTGTTTTATCCAGAATCGTGCAGCTCTAATAGACACTAAACACAAAAAAAGACATTGCTCCTCTCCTGTTAGCCATGTTACCATTGGTGTTATGCAGTAAGACATTTTACAAGCAGGAAAGTAAAGTGAGGGACAACTGAGATAAAGCCATAATTATGGTGATAAAAACGTTGTTTAAATAGACCCAGTCACGGCTCATAGGGCAGAGATCATGTTATTGTAAAGGCTGTTGTCCACAAAAGATGTTAAAATCCATGAGATGACTGAGCTCACCAGATGTCACAGAAAAGCGATGGACCTTTTGAAAGCTCTTTAATCTGTATGTGCCTGTCTACCTTGGTTTTCTGCAGTACTTTATTTGCAATAAAGTGTGAATTTTCCCTCCCCCTTCACAGTGCCGAGATGCTCTCACCACACGTCAAAAGTTGATTGCCCAGGACTACAAGGTGAGTTATTCACTGGCAAAGTCCTGCAAGGCCGACCTGAAGAAATATCGCTGCAATGTGGAGAATCACCCTCGTTCCAGGGAAGCGCGTCTTTCATACCTCCTCCTATGTCTGGAATCTGCAGTGCACAGAGGTGAGTGGTAGAGAGGGTGGCTCTGGGGGGACTGACACATTAGGCACTTTTACATGTATGCTCAATTTCTTGGGTTTGCACGCATGTTGCTTTAACTGCCACTAAACTTGGTGACCAACATAAGCTATGGCAGCTGCAGACAGACCATTGCACACTGGTGTGTAATAGAGAGGGGGCTCTGGGGGGCTGACACATTAAACTTTCAGATTTATGTAACAATGAAGTAGGCGGGTTTGCACGCCCGCCCCTCCTCTTGGGTTTGCACGCCCGCCCCTCTTGGGTTTGCCCGCCCCTTTAACTGCCGCTAAACTTGATAAACCAACATAGACTATGGCAGCTGCCCACATAGTTATATTTGATTACATTTGTGTGGTAATATTTTCAGCAACTAATTCTCATATTTTGTGGAGATCTCCGGCCAACGTTCCTAGAATTCAGTATGTCTGCTTTGTCTTCATAGGCCGCCAGGTGAGCAGCGAGTGTCAGGGAGAGATGCTGGACTACAGGCGCATGCTTATGGAAGACTTCTCTCTGAGCCCAGAGATTATCCTCAGTTGCCGAGGTGAAATTGAACACCACTGCTCTGGGCTGCATCGGAAAGGGCGCACACTGCACTGTCTGATGAAGGTGGTACGTGGAGAGAAGGGAAACGTAGCGGAGAAGTGCCAGCAGGCGGTGAGTTCTTGCTGTTTGTACTGCTGTTCCAGTTTCCAGAATTGACCCCACGTGTCTGTCAGCTGAGCCACTTAGTATCAATCATCTTATTATCTTATATTACAGCTTCAAACACTAGTACAGGAGACTGACCCTGCCGCAGATTACCGTATAGACCGTGCCCTTAATGAAGCTTGCGAGTCCGTCATCCAAACCGCCTGCAAACACATCCGCTCAGGAGATCCTATGTGAGTGTTCACACAGCTGCACAGCCTATTAAAAGCTTAACTCAGCTACCAAAAAAACAAAGGTTTTCCTCCAAGCAGTGTGGGAGCCTTTTGAGAGAATCAAAGGTATTGAAATACATGTTGTGCCCTCTTGTAGGATACTTTCATGTCTCATGGAACACCTGTACACGGAGAAGATGGTGGAGGACTGTGAGCACCGGCTGCTGGAGCTGCAGTATTTCATTTCCCGGGACTGGAAGTAAGACCATACCTTCTATCAAATGTATTTTATTTGGAGTCTGGAAGTTTGTTACAGCACTGACCTTTAACCTCTCCCCTCAGATTGGATCCCATCTTGTTCCGGAAATGCCAGGGTGATGCCTCGCGCCTCTGCTATGCACATGGTTGGAATGAAACTAGTGAGAACATGCCAGCAGGTGCCATCTTTTCCTGTCTCTACCGCCATGCTTACCGCACAGAGGAGCAAGGCAGGAGGGTGAGTGCTGTGCAAAAAGGCATGCTTAGGGGTAATCAGATATTCCATTTATCCACAAAGAATCTATAGAACTTTTATTAGTCCTGATGTTCTTGTTACGGGGGAGAAAGTATTCCTCTAGAATTTTATAATCCGCTTTCATTGGTTTGGGACTCCGAGTATCTGCGATTTTCTGCTTCTACGTGTATATCTAACATTCTCAGAACCCCTGAAATTGGGTTTGGGCTCTCAAAGCTCATGCTATGTCGTTTTTTCTTTAGTGCTGATCCTGCAAACCCTTTACGAAAGCTGACAGAAATATTTTAGACTATAACTTCCTCCGAAAAATTATTCTTCTGTTTTTTACTCGTAGTTATCTCGGGAGTGTCGAGCTGAAGTTCTGCGAATACTTCATCAGAGGGCGCTGGATGTGAAGCTGGATCCTGCCTTGCAGGCCAAATGTATGACAGAGCTGGGGAAATGGTGCAATGAGAAAACTGAGACTGGACAGGTAATGTGTCATCCTGTTTTCCCATAATATATATATATATATATATATTACCTATGGAACTGGTTATATGGTACAGATAATGGATGTCTCCTGTGTAGAGTTGAGCCACAGGTGTTTGACCTGTGCTTCTTTCAATGCTAAAATGCAAAAAATCCTGTGTCACAAATTCTGGTTTATTTAGACAGATATTTATAAGTTAAGAAGGAAAAAAAAATGAATAAAAGGTGCTCAATTGTACATTCCTGCTGGTTTTGTAATCCACAAAATTGTGCGTGTATATGGTGATACCTGTGCATATAATATCCACAGCTTATGGACTTGAATATATGAACTGGTATTAAAAATATATATATATATATATATATATATATATATATATATATATATATATATATATATATATATATATATATATATATATATATACATATATATACATATATATATATATATATATATATATATATACATACATATATACATATATACATATACATACATATATACATATATACATATACATACATACATATATACACACACACACACACACACACACACACACACACCAGCAAGGACCTTTTTTTTTTTTTTTTTTTTTGTTCTTTCCACTTATACAATTTTTTTACACATTTTTATTTGACACAGGATTTGTTGCATTTTAACATTGAAAGACACGCAGCACACTATATGATTTATATCACTTATTTGTAAGAACACAAAATGGTGTTTGCAGCAGATTTTTTAGTTCACGTTTTGGATATGTTATGTCGGAAATTAGCACACTATTAGTTACATAGTACACATAAGAGATTTGGTAGCGCAGGAGTACTCGCACTAGTATAGATAAAGGGCTTTAACTATGCTGCCTAAGGCTGGCTTCACACAAATGCAGAGCTTGTTTCTGTGCAGAGTCCGGTGCGGTTTCCATTCGGCGGTTCAGTTGCCAATTTGACACTTAAATCGAACCTGACTGAAAAACGCACAGGACCCTTTTTTTTAAATTGGCACCACAACAGACCCGTATATATGTGAACCGGCATCATTGAAAGCCAGTCTGGTTCGCATAACATGTGAACCAGACTGGCTTTTAATGATGCCGGTGTACTATCATTAGCCGTCCCTCATCACAAAGTATCCGCTGTGTACTGAGCATGCGCAGTACACAGGACACCCAAATTCTGAAAATTGCCGAGGATGAACGGCGCCTGCGCCGTGAGTCCACTTTCAAGCCCCACCATCCAAGTGGACATCGAGTTAGAATATAAAAGAGCCGAGCGCAGCGAGGCCATGCCCGAAGCTTGGCGATCGTGGCGTGGGGCCCTCTAAGTTTGACTAACCCTATGTCCGCTTGGATGGTGGGGGCTTCACCTCGACTCACGGCGCAGGCGCCGTTCATCTTCCGACAATTTCCGAAAATCTTTATGCTGTGTACTGCGCATGCGCAGTACACTTCGGACACCTGGTGACAGCCGGACTCTTCGTGATAGAACACCGGTTCACATCTATGCGGGTCTGTTGTGTGCATATAGATAAGGCTCCTCCCATGCTGAGCAAGGCCCCCAGTGTTCAGTGGATTACAATGACCTGTAGATTGTATAAATAACAAGCTTCTCCTATGCTGAGCAGGGTCCCCTGTGGACTATAATAGCCTATAGAAGTATGGATAACTGGTTTCTGCTATGCTGAGCAAGGCACAGTGGTATAAAATGACCTAGGGATATAGCCCATAGCATCCCCTGTGTTCATTGGTGACAGTGTGTGTGTTCTCTCTCTCGTAGGAGTTGGAGTGTTTGCAGGATCACATGGAAGAGCTGATCCCAGACTGCCGGGAGATTGTGGGAAATCTGACAGAGCTGGAGTCTGAGGTTGGTGTCTTTTATACAGATTAACATTCATACAAATGTAGTGTTTCCCAAGGTTATCTTTCCTATCGATGAAACTGCTATAAAATGAGTTATTTCTCCCTTATTGCATAAAATGTTATCAGAAAATAAGGTTTAAAGTGCCCCTGCAGGGTTATCCTGGCTGTGAGTAAAACAACATTCTTTATGGTCAATGTTTGTTTGTGTCTTGCAGGACATTCAGATAGAAGCTCTTCTCATGAGGGCGTGTGAGCCCCTCATCCAGGGATTCTGCCATGTACGTACTTTGTATTATCCATCTCCTTCTTCAGTATAGATTTCATGGTCTAAGGATATTTAATGTAGTATTTCCTTTATTTGTCTGCAGGAGGTGGCCGACAATCAGATAGACTCTGGCGACCTGATGGAATGCTTAATCCAGAACAAACACCAGAAGGAGATGAATGAGAAGTGCATGGTGGGGGTCACCCACTTCCAGCTGGTAATAATGCGGTCATTTCTGATGGGACAGACAGGGTAGAGGACCATGTGTCTCTTGGGTGTACTGAGTTCAGTGTGTTTCAGTCCCAGGATTTCTGTAATATCTTTGTATTTTGTGTTTATAATTCAGATCCAGATGAAAGATTTCCGCTTCTCATACAAGTTTAAGATGGCCTGTAAGGAGGACGTGCTGAAGCTGTGCCCCAACATCAAACAGAAGTGAGTATACATATATTACCCCCCCTTCAGCTTACACCCTTACAGGTGTATAATCAGTTCAACCAATTATGACTTTGTAGCAAGGCCCTCATAGTTTTCCAAGATCGTGTCTGGGATTCCGTCAGCAAATTCTATTGCGGTTGTTGAGTTTTGTATTTACACATTAAATACTAAAAAGTTACATTGTGGTGTGAAAAGCTTTTTGTATCTCCCTAGTTTACACAGCAGGTTTCACGCTTTGAGAATCGTATTTTACTCTTTGCTTTCCCTTCTGTTCTAGTCAAGCGAAGCAATGCCGAGCTAAAACCAGAAGGTCTACATGTGTCATCACTTCTATTTGGATTTGTGCTTGAAGTGATGACATGCAAATACATTCTGGTTTAGCAAGGCTTTGCAGTGCTATCAGGCAATACATCCTCATTCTGCTCAGGAAGTGATCTTTCTCTGATCTTTTGGATTCTTTTACTTTCAGGGTGGATGTTGTCATCTGCCTCAGCACCACAGTCCGAAATGATACTCTGCAGGATCTGAAGGAGCAGAGAGTGTCCCTGAAGTGCCGAAAGCAGCTGAGGGTGGAGGAGCTGGAGATGGTAAAATCCTTGCGTTTTCCCTAATATATACACACAATAATTTCTTCATTGGGTTCTGTATATAGGCTACAGAGACTTGGATATTTACATAATGAGAACATGGCGTTGCTGTCCAGGTCCAATAGCACAAGAACACAGCATAAGGGAATTGCTCAGACCTTCCCCAATACATACACACCCTGTACACCACCTATTGCCTAAACCTGAAACACCTCAGCATCCGGTATTCATCAGTTTTGTAGGTACCCATTCAGTTGTCTTAAGGGGAAACTTTAGTATGTTTTCAGAGACTTTCCTACTATTTTTCCATATTTTTATACAGTAGTGTTTCAGTTAGATTCCTTCTAGTGTATTTGTCCAGCCATACTTTATGATGGATGGGTTTGTTGCAACCTACATGAGCAGGACGCTATGTGTCTTCTAAGTAATTTTCTAGCAAGAAGTGCTGATTTTACTTGGAAACAAATGTCAGTAAAATGCTGGGTCAGCTAGTGGTTAAGCTGGGCATATTCACATGCACACTGTAAAGACTATCCATTTCCTGTGATGTTTCTCACTATTGGACAGCAGATTTCCTACGGAAAGTGAGCACTTCTGCTGTTCTCAGATTGCTATGCTGGGACTTTGTGTGGCCTTTCTTCTGCATCTCTGATGGTAAACCATAGTGCACTTGCTGTAAAAGTTCTCCACAGATTAGGGAATAATTACAGAAATTGCGAGAACTTTTTGCTCATTATAGTAGAATTCTGGACTCTTAGACCTCTTTCACACCGAGGGTGTTTTGCAGGCGCTATAGCGTTAGCAATAGCGCCTGCAATCAGCTTTCAAACTGCTGCTCCATTGTCTGCAGTGTGAAAGCCCGAGGGAAGTCCTGCCAGCAGCTTCTTTGGAGCGGTGAACCCACCGCTCCTCCACCATTGCTCCCCATTGAAATCAATGGGGAAGCGCTGTAATACCGCCGGCAAAACGCTGTGCCCCGCTAGCAGCCGAAATGCGAAATAGCGGCGTTTTACCGCCGACGATATAGGCGATGTGGTGTGAAAGGGGTCTTAATGCTACCTCACCCTCCTAACATCTATTCTGACTAACCTTTGTAAGAAAAATCTGTATACTTATTTTCAGACCAGTCCGGTCACGTGATCTCACCTGTGTCAACCAGCACCAGCTGTAATGAGAGGAGAGAGCATTCAATAACAGCTGGTTGTGCCTGACTAGTGACATCACCCATAGGCTTTCCTATGGCACATCCGTTGTCAGCGCCGCATCCTCTTCCTTGCAACAGCTTTTGGATGACATGGGGAAGCCGAGTCACATGACCCGAGCAGGTTGAAAATAGATCTTTCTTACACAGGCTAGTATAGATGTTATGAAGGGGAGTAAAGTGTTTTGTTAAGGCTAGGTAAAGTCCGAAATTCTATTATAAGTGTTAACCCATAGATGGATTGTAGCCAGGGAGGCTGTAATCTGTCACATCTCTACGTACACCGGTGCATCAACTCGGGTTAAAGAAGGTGGATGCAGCTTATTGTTTGCAGCAAATTCTTTTATGAGTCCCTGGACAGAAATTTTGGGTAGTGACCCTGTGTGGGATGTAGTTACTGAACTTTGGTATTTTCTTTTCAGTCAGAGGACATCCGCCTAGAGCCCAAACTGTTTGACGCTTGTAAATCTGACATCTCCACCATCTGCCCTAATGTACCCTTCGGTAATGCTCAGGTGAGCCTGCCCTCTACTGGCCAATTTTCCTCCTCTTACCCTGTATCGGTTTATATTAACCTTTCTGTATTGTCTCAGATCATTGAGTGTCTGAAGGAAAGTAAGAAGCAGCTGAGTCCGACCTGCCATCAGAAGATTTTCAAACTACAGGAGACTGAGATGATGGACCCTGAGTTAGATTACACACTAATGAGGGTCTGCAAACAGATGATCAAGGTTAGCGCTGCTCTCTGTATTGGTGTCTGGGAATAACCCCAAGAGTCGCCCCCAATCTCAAAACTCCCCTCCTCTGTTCTCTCCACAGAGGTTCTGCAGTGACGCTGACCCAAAGAACATCCTGCTGTGTCTGAAACAGAACAAGAATACCGAGACCATGGACCCCAAATGCAAACAGATGATTACAAAGCGACAGATAACCCAGAACACAGGTATGTCCCATGTAACCACAGAATACAAATTTGCTCCCCCCAGGGTGCAGGTGCGACAAATGTGCTCCCCCCAGGGTGCAGGTGCGTGCCCCGTGTGCTCCCCCCCCCCCCCCCCCCCAGGGCAAGTAGTTTCGCTGCTGTCCACATTTTAACCACCTTAAGATTTACCCCCCTTCGTGACCAGGCCATTTATTGTGATACGGCACTGAGTATTGCATTGTGCCACACTGTACCCACATACATTTTTTTTTTTTTTTTTTTTCTCCCCACAAATGGAGATTTCTTTTGGTGGTATTTGATCACCTCCTTTTTCTAAAAAAAAAATAAACACCACATTTTGAAAAATACATTTTTTTTTTTCTGCCATAAAACAAAACCCATCCAATAAAAAATGTAAAAAAATTGAATTTCTTAAGTTTAGGTTAATATATATTCTGCTACATATTTTGGTAAAAAAATCCAATAAGCGTATATTGATTGGTTTGTGCAAAAGTTATAGCGTCTACAAAGTAAGGGATGATATATATTTTTTATAAACTTGTAATGGCGGCTATTAGCGACCTATAGCAAGACCGGCGATTATTGTGGCGGACTTTCTGACAATTTTGACACCTTTTTTGGGGACCAGAGACACTAATACAGTGCAATATGCACTGTCACTGTAATAATGACACTGGCTGGGAGGGGGCTAACACCAGGGGTGATCAAAGGGTTACCTGTGTTTTTATAAACTATGGGAGGTGCTTTTACTAGGGGAAGACATGGATCCTGGTTCCTGCTTTGCAGAGAAAACAGGATCCATGCCTTCCCTCCTGTCAGAACAGCAGTCGGCCTTGTTTACAGATTGCAGTTCTGGCTCTGTGGCTTATGATCGGCGGGTGCTGCGGCGGACATTGAGTCTGCGGTACACGCTGAACGGCTCCTGCTGTGTGTAAACACCATGGACGTGAGGCACTAGTGGCGCACGTTCGCGCCCCCTTACCCAGAAGTTCAGGAGCATGTGTGTGTATATGTATATGTGTGTGTGTATTTATAATGTGTGTGTGTGTGTGTATGTATATATGTATATATGTGTGTGTATATATATATATATATGTATATGTGTATATGTATGTATATATATATATATATATGTATATGTGTATATGTATGTGTATGTATATATATATATATATATATGTATGTATGTATGTATGTATGTATGTATGTATGTGTGTGTGTGTGTGTGTGTGTGTGTATGTGTATATATATATATATATATATAATGTGTGTGTATTTATAATGTATATGTGTGATCCTGCGCACAGTGCCTACCCTGTAGCTGTAAAACTGCTATTGGGCGGTCGGCAAGTGGTGGTAATGGGGATTTGCCCCACAAACTGCTTTGGAGTTGATGGAGTAAAATACTGTTTGTCTTCTCACAGATTATCGGCTAAATCCCATACTCCGCAAATCCTGCAAAGCTGACATTCCCAAATTCTGCCAGACCATCATCAACAATGCCAAAGATGACACAGAACTGGAAGGACTTGTCATCTCCTGCCTCAAGCTTAAGTATGCAGACCAGGTAGGTCACGGACACGGCTGAGGAGCACAGACAATTGTGCATTGTTCTCCATCACTGCCTTCTACTCCAAATAATACCAGTCACTCCCTTTTTAGCCCCATAGATCCTTTTCACCCTCTGTCCGGGTCACGCCCTCTGTACTGATAAATGACACTTGGCAGAAGCATTTTTTTTAATCAAATATTTTATCAGGATAAGACTTTCTTGACAATTTGCTTTGTACACAGCGTCTGTCGCCAGACTGTGAGGACCAGATCCGCGTCATCATTCAGGAGACTGCGCTAGATTACCGGCTCGATCCTCAGCTGCAGATGCAGTGTTCTGAAGAGGTAATGGTGTTTTTTGTGTGCTATGGTCTTCACCTGCTGGTGAGGATTTAAATGTTTCCTGGAAATATGGTGATGGCTTTCCTAGAACAGTGTATAGCATGTTCTTCTCTCCTTCACACATCAGTAAATTTAAAAAAAAAACTGAAAATGGTCAACAGGCAGGGAAGGTTGGGGGGGATTGGGAGCGTTTATGGTGAGCAGTGCACATATTTGCCAGCACACCATGGATCTTCAAATGCAGTCCAAAGCTTTTATTGCAGAGATATCACAAAACAAGTAGTGCAATGTTTCGGTGCCACGCAGGACCCCTTTGTCAGGCATTTGACAAAGGGGCCCTGTGGGGGGGGGTCCGAAACCTTGCACTTGTTTTGTGATATCTCTGCAGTAAAAGCTTTGGACTGCATTTGTAGATCCACAGTGGATTGAGACATATGTGCATTGATCTGTAATTTTATCCAGTGTCCAGCTGGTAGTTGCTACAGCACCCACTTCAGCTGAGCCTTATGATCCAGTAATGTGTGGGATGGGGTTCTAGGCAAGACTATGGTGAACAGTGGTCGTTTGTATTAACTTCAATATACTCAGTATGCAAAGAGTATTGATTGGTGTAGAAGAGACTGTGGGGTGCCAGGTCCTCTTAGGCATAGCATTCTTTGCAACCAGCCCAATCCTAGAGCAGAGAAGCCATTTGTTGAGTCATAAGTGCCAGTGTTGTAGGCATAAAGGGAATGCTCTGTGGTACCTGTAGGGTGTAGAGCAGGTAAGGAGGAGCCTAGCGAGTGACTGGGGTACCTTGCTCCGGTTATCAGTGGGGTTAATGGCTTTAAATGTTTTTTTTTGTTTTTTTTTTTTAAAGCTATATATCTATAATCTATATATACATATTCATACTTACTACCTAGGTGGATACAGCATTGCTCCGATTCTGCATCTGTCCCCCAGCGCCTGTACACTGAGAACCGAGCCATCGAACACTGCCGAGCAGAGAGCTCACAGCTCTCTGCTCCGCCCTCTCCTCGCTCACTGGAGTGATGGGATGTGGAGAGAATGGGAGCAACCGGCTCAGGCTCTCAGCAGCTTGCTGAGCCGTGTGTTCATGGATCTAATCCTGACTCCATGGTCATGACACGGAGTCTGGACCAACTCTGATGTCACCAAAGAACAGACTTCAGCCCGCTCTCTGCTGAAAAGGGGTCACAGGAGTGCAAAATGACCTGAACTCCTGTGATCCACAGAAGTACAGCCAAAAGAGCGTTTTTTGGCGCGATTTTGTTCAGGTCACCAGTGTAAAAGGCAGAAAAGTGCCTGTAATCTTCCCCAAAGAAGCTCATGTTCTTTTTTGAGCTTAGGGCATTTTTTACAGGCATTTTGCTTCAGGTGGCAAAGGCTCAAATGTGAACAGGTGCCATTGAAATGAATGGGATTTTGCTTGTTAAGCGTTTTTTCAGGCGTTTTTATGAGCTAAAAAAAAAAGCTCAGGTGTGACAGCAGTCTTAGGCAGTATAAAAAAAAGGACAAGATGTGTGAAATTGTTTCTGGCCTGTACTATGGGTACAAACAACTAACATACACATGTGGTATCACTGAAATAGCCAGGAGCAGCAGAATTAATTTTGGCTGCTTTGGTGGAAAATTATGATCACAAGAAATAAAAAATCAGGACATGTACGTTACCATTTACCACTAAAAAGCCTAATTTGTCCAGAAAAAAGGGTATAATCCACCTGGATGCACAAAGTAGTTGTGATTTGTACAGTTTTACTAGCACATGTCAAAGATGCAAAATTGAGCTTAGATATTTAGATTTGTTTTACCCTTAGGCGTGAATGGGTTAATTTCTGTGGACATTGTGACTAGTGAGAATGTTGTGCTCTTTAATTTTACTGAATTCTCCCTGTGCCACAGATTAACAGCCTGTGTGGCGAGGAGGCCGCGGCCCAGGAACCCACCGGGCAGGTGGAGGAATGTCTGAAGATGAACCTACTGAAGATAAAGTCCCCTGGCTGTAAGAAGGTGAGAAGTGACTGCATTACTCAAGAAAGCATTCGGACTATATATATATATATATATATATATATATATCGGCCATCATTGCACTTTACACATGTGCATTATGCCTTGCTTGTAGTCCTGGTCAGTTGACCATGTGACCACTCCCTCCCCTGATCACTTCCCTCCACATTAAGCCAAAGTGTCTGCTATCCACTATACATGGCCTCCTCTATATTTTAATGCTTATTAATTTCACTTCAAAATACCCTATTGGGATAGAAATACAGGAACTGTTTTTTTTTTTTTTTTTTTTTTTGCAAATTCTGGGCTGCCGTCCTCATCCTTCACTATTTGGTGAGTTATTGCAGAACAAGCATGTAGCAAGTGAAGTGTCCACACCTGATAGGCACATGCTTATTTAGGTCAGTGACATTCTGACATGTAGGGAAGCCAGGAAAATAATTCAGCAACAGCAGCTCTTTTACTTGTCTGCTTTGTTTTAATGGTATAATACAGGGGTAGCCAACCTTTTTTGAGAGGTGGAGATCTACCTGCACAGCATGGAAAGGATCAAAGATTACCAGCGTATGGCGCCCTTTTTTTAATAAAAAGTAAAGACATGAAGAAAAACTTTGTAAAACTGTCCTGTAGAAATATAAACTTGGCATACCTTCATTTTTTTTTTTTTTTTTTTTTTGCTTTAGTGAAAAACTTGCCACTTTAATGTACAATTTTTTATAATTTTTCATGTTTGGGAAGTAATTGGTTACTCCCACAAGGTTGAAGCTGTAGTTCATCGTGAAAGTAAAACTTCTGGTACTGCAGGCTGGTTTGCATGCTTACATACTTTGAAAAAAAAAAAAAACACCCAGTTCGACTTTTTCCAGGTTGGGCTGTCTGCCCTTATTTCTGGCCAGTGTAGGTAGTATGTAAATCGGGGGTCTCAAACTGGGGGTCCTCCAGCTGTTGTGAAACTACAAGTCCCATCATGCCTTTGCCTGTGCAGGTCATGCTTGTAACTGTCAGCCTTGCAATGCCTCATGGGACTTGTAGTTTCGTAACAGCTGGAGGGGGGCCAGTTTGAGACCCCCTGATGTAAATCGTTTGTGCGGCCTCCGATTTATGGGGAAAGGGTAGGGGTGGGTATCATCATCCTAATTGATAAAAAAGAGAATGGATCCGCATGGATTACTCCATTATAATACCATGCAACACCTATTGTGGTTAATGGACTATCTCCATACCCAAAAATTGAAAACATATAAAATAAAATTAAGTATAATTTATTGGAGAAATACATAAATACATTTGTAGCAAACGTGGTATTATAATGGAATAGTCCATGCTGATCCATTCTCTTTTTTCAGTGTAGGTAGTAGGTGGAGCAGTGCACAAAGGTCAGTAGTAGGTGGGGCCGTGTACAGGGGTCAGCTGTATGAAGCGCAGTGTATTGTATTGTAGAGATCAGTAGGGCAGAAGATAGGTAAGCAGGTCAGAGATCCCAGACGTTCTTGTCTAATGCAGAGTGGTGCAGGGAAGCTGCCATGCCAAAGCTGCTCGTTCAGGCGCTGATCCCCGCCGGGCCTTCCTCTCGCATGATATCACTCGCAAGCGCCTTGGATTCGGAGAGGAGGGTCGGTGTGGATGCGCACACTACACAAGTGGAAGAACTCGCTAATTTGGAGGATTTTCCCACCATGCAGCCTCACGTATGCAAGGGGTCGGGGGCTGCCTCTGCAGACTAGGATTGGCTGAGCGTGTGCCTGCACCACTCTGCAGCTATATGGGGAGAGCACAGGGTCGGCAATAAGGGGACATGTTCGCAATATACCAGTTACCCATTTGCAGTCAACAGGTAGATCGCGATCGACGGTTTGCCGACCCCCAGTATGTCATTGGTCTCAGTGGGATCATGCCCCCCCCCCCCCCCAAGTCATTGGTGTCATTGAAATGGTGACCCCAGGGAAGATCCGCCCCCTGCAGGTAAAGACTGATGAACCCTGCGTACTTCCCACTAATGCCTTTTGTGAATGACGTTTTTTTCATGTGCAGGTGCAACACCATCTGAACTTTTGAAATTTTTCTTAAAGTAATAATGGTATCCTGGTAATAAGTGTTACCCTTTTTTGGTAACGTAGCAGGCTATGGCCCAGCGGGGGATCGGTTGGTGATCCAGTGCGAACATTTTGATAGCAGTAGCTGTCTAAGCAGACAGGGATCTGTGGCCCAGTAGGTGGGAAAAGTCCAGCTTGGTGGTTGCGAACCACCAGTGTAGAGCATATAAAAAATAGCTTAATGCCCCATCCAACTTTGTGTGAATGCCAAAACCCAGGCCACATATGGGAACATGCACTTTATTGTACGCAAGATCTGATGCTTCTATATTCTTTGCCACCTGGTGTAATCCTGATCCTTCCTCTTTTTGCAACAGGAGGTTCTGAACATGCTGAAGGAAAGTAAGGCAGACATATTTGTGGATCCAGTGTTGCACACGGCCTGTGCGTTGGACATAAAACATCACTGTGCCGCCATCCCGCCAGGAAAAGGGCGCCGTAAGTAACACCCCCAAACTGCTCCCATCTTAAACCTGTATGGGCCAGCAGATCATATCTGAATAAGTAATGGTGTTTTCCCATTGCAGAGATGTCCTGTTTGATAGAAGCATTACAAGACAAGATGGTACGACTGCAGCCTGAGTGCAAGAAGAGACTGCAGGACCGCCTGGACATGTGGAGCTATGCAGCCAAGGTGAGCAAGACCGCCTGCAACGACATTCATAGAACAGCCAATCCTTTGTGTCTGCCTCACAAAATCTTTCCCCAGCCTCGGTCACACACTAACGGAGATCTGCTGGTGCAAAAGATTAAGTATATCTGCAGTGCTGGGATGCTTTGTGTAGTACAAAGCAAGAGGGAAATGGCTTGGCAATCAGATATCCACTTTAAAGCTGAGCTGCTTGTATTACAGGCAGTCGAAATACCAGTATCGGCTATTAGCAGACCTTAGAGGGGGGAGGACAAGTGGCACAAAGACAATCGAGTGTGCTGCAGTGCAATGAGCATGGTAGGAGGTGAGAGCAGAGATCAGTCTGCTGCTCCATCTTTCTCTGTCCAGTGACAGTATAGAGTTGGAGACCTGTATGGATAAGTAAACTGCAAAGAAAAATCAGATCCGCTTATCACACAGGATTATGCTGCATGGCAGAGCTGTGTAAATTTCAGGACCAGATGGACTGATTGGCTGTCACACAGTGGCCTCAGGTTTGGATAGACTGTGATTGGCTGTCAGTGATCATGTGATTATTGCTGTGTGATCAGGGGCTTTCAGTGACAGCGCGGTCATAGTGCTTGGAAAACACAGCAGCTACACAGGTCCTACACGTATATATGCAACAGCTTGGCATAAAACCTCTGTGCTGTCATGGACGTATTCACCTGGCATGGAGTTTTCCAGGTTTACTTCACTATATAAAGTTGATTAACCACTTGCCGCCAAATCACATACCTGGTACGTCAAGTGGTTGTACCGGGATGATACAGCTGCAGGCATCACCTCCGGTACCTATTTTAAAACCCGGCGGTCGGCTCTCTTGTAATAGAAATCCAGTGGCTAGCCACTCATTGCTATTACAAGCAGCTGGAGGGAACTTGCATTTGAAAAACCGCTGCGCAAATATCGTGTGACATAAATTGCAAAACCCACCAATTTATTTTCTAGGGCCTCTGCTTTAAGAAAAATGTGTTTGTGGGGTTTTTTAGTTAAAAAAAAAAAAAAACGGATTGTTGCATGTAAAATGTCCCCTCAAAATAACTCAACACACAGCCATTAATGTCTAAACCGCTGGCAACAAAAGTGAGTACACCCCTAATTGAAAATGTCCAATTTGGATCCAATTAGCCATTTTCCCTCCCCGGTGTCATGTGACTTGTTAGTGTTACAAGGTCTCTGAAAGTGGTTTACTCTTTTTTTTTTATTTTTTTCCTTCCAGGTGGCCCCGGCTGATGGATTTTCTGATTTGGCAATGCAAGTGATGAGTTCCCCATCCAAGAATTACATCTTGTCGGTCGTCATGGTTAGCGTGTGCGTGCTTTTCTTTGGAGGCCTGCTGTGTGGTCGCATCACCAAGAAGGTGACAAGAGAAATGAAGAACAGGTAGAGCACCGGACCCCCTCCTACACCTCTCAGCAAGAGCTCTGAGAAGCAGGGGGCTTCTGGGGAGGGAGGGCAGGCCTGTCGCCACATGTACAGCTCTCCCATGCAGTCCTATCCCATCTTCCTCTTCCTCCCAGCTCCCTCCAGTGCTGTGGAACCTGGATGGAGCAATGGAAGAAAAAAACTGGCTCCCATCTCCTCTGCTTCATCTGCTCGTTCTGTCCCCCCAATCCAGAGACTTCAGGCCTCCTGTTGCTGCACAGCTCCCTACTCTCCTAGTGCCGTGTTGCTTTATGTGGACTTTTTTTGGGGGGTGGTGGGTGGGAGAGAGGGGATTTATTATTTTAACGGTATGCCTCCCAGAGTTGGAAGCTGTGCCTCAGCCACTTTGCATAACCCCACGGCAAGATGTGGAAGGGATGTGGAGATTGAGCACTTTGTGATGCTGTCTGAGCCCGGATGTCTGCAGAGATGGATCAGTGCAAACCGCCCGGCTCCCCACCTGCCAAAACTCTACAAACTCTTCTGTCCTTTTCTCTTCCCGAGCAGTGCGGACTTTTCTTAATGATTTCCAGCAACGGACATAGAGCATTTTTAATAGTGCAATCCCGTGGCTCTCTCTTCTCCGGTTCCACAAAAAAGTATTACTGTCCTGGGTGGAAGGGGCCGCCACTGCGGTGGTGGTGGTGTCTTTGTGTCGATAACTTTTAATTCTCAATCTCTGGCGGTTTCCTCACACCTTGGGGGGGTTGTGCCCTTTAAGCTCCTCCTTTGCTTAACTTTTTTGTCTTTAAATTGTGTTTTACTTCTCTGCTCAACCATTGTGAAACGTCTAATATTTATCTATTTTGCTTAAACCGATAGTCTGGCCTCCCGATTTTTCATGCTGATCATTTCATGATGCCCTCTAGCTGCTAGCCATTCGGGTTCCCTGCTGGACAGACTTGGCTATAAGGTTACCCCCCTGAGTGGAAATGTCACGTGGCCAAGAGCAGAGGTTGACGCTCATGGTCTCCATTTTGCACTACTGTACCCAGCAGCCAGTCGTTGCGACTGGACGCTGAGCAATATTTTCTGCAAGTTCAGCACGTGCCACGGTTGATGCTGCCCGGAGACCGGGGCACTTGCTGTACGCTCTACAGCTCCGTTGGGCTTATATCTGTGAACATGGCCAGGTCCTTGTTGTGCTGCTAGGTGGAGCAGGTACATCTAGCTGGGGGGGTTAGAAGTGAACAGAGCTGGATTCTGAGCATTAAACCATTACACTCCGTGCATTAATTTCCTGACAAGTGCGCTTTCCACCTCCAAACACAAGCCCCGCATTATTTAAACCTTTGTCTTCCACTATTGTCCTACATCCCTCCCCAGCACAGGGTCTGCAAGCTGTCGACCCCGTGTCTATTACTGGGGACAAATGCCAACAACATTCCGTATCGTCTGTTAATAGAACTGATTCATAGCATTTAAGTCCTGCTGCTATTGGTGGCCCTGTCCACCCAGCTCTTTACCTGTGTGTGTTAGTGATGACTGAAAGGAGAATGGTGCCCGCTGTCAGTGACTGGTGGTGGTGTAGGCAAATGGTCCTGAAAAGTGTCCCAATATATGCTTTAATCACCAAATCTTTAAAATCTTAATACCTTGTGGCCCCAGTGCATTGTGGATTTTGTGGGACCTCCATAAATTGATGTGATTTTGATCCTGGCTGATCCGGATTTCCAAAAAAATTCTGCTTTGTGTGTGGGTAGCAATGTCATCCTGGGCTGAAGAACTTACAATTGCTTGCTTCATTTCACCCACTCAAAACCTGCTAATGTCAAAACCCTTCACCAATTTTTTTTTTTCCCTCTTTATCAGCTACAGGATATTTTGCCGCTAACAAGGATGCGGAGAACTACTATAGAACATAATCAACCACCTCACTCCTCCCCTCCCTCACCTGCACTCTACAGCCTGGACTGCAGCCACACCCCTCCCTTTGCCCCCTTCCTGTCCCTGACATTGCAGGCCCAGTATGGTCGTGGCATTATACACTGGAGCAGAGCCCCGCCCACACACAATGAATAATGGTCGTAGACTTCCATGGCCTCCCAGTTGTCACACTCGAGTACATTTTTTCTTTTTGTACATTGTTTTTGCTCTGTGTATAGACCCGGTCATCATGTCCTTGCTGTGTCAGAATGAAATGTTACCCAATGTTTCCGGCATAATGTGCATTTTTTTTTTTGTTTTTTTTTTTTTCTGTACAGAGAAATGGGAAGATTTAATAAAAAATAAAAATGCTACCTAAATACAGGTGTGTTCCTGAATCGCTAAAACAAGGTTCAACAGATAAAGCCGACATTTATTCTGTCCATGGTGCCTTCCTCCTGCTTAACATGCTAAAGAAATTTTTAAATACCATATATACTCGAGTATAAGCCGAGTTTTTCAGCACATTTTATTGTGCTGAAAGTGCCCCCCTCGGCTTATACTCGAGTCAATCACTTTTCTGCAGCATAGAATGACATTTTCCGACCCGACTTTGGGGCCCCGTATCTTGGGGCCTCTTGGTGCTAGAAACCCTAAATTTGGTGTGCAAACCCAGATGGGGTCCCTAGCACTAAGATACGGGGCCCCAAAGTCTGTTCGGATAATGTCATTCTCTGCTGTAGAAAAGTACTTGACATTTTCCGAACCGACTTTGGGGCCACTTGGTAATAGGAACCCCATCTTTGGATATTTGTTCGACTGAGTTTGCATACCAAATTTGGGGTTCCTAGCACCAAGGGGCCCCAAAGTCGGTCAACTGTGTCCATCTGCAGCAATGTTATTTCAGGACCCTTTGGACCCAGAGACCCCAAATTTTGGCTGCAGATAGGGGGCATCTAGGAACCCTTTAGTACCAAGTTTGAAGTTTGGGGGACCTATGGCTGCAAATGGGCAAATGGGCATTGTTGACCCTCTATTCCACTTACAGTAGCTGCGCATTTCTCACACTAGGCTTATACTGGAGTCAATAAGTTTTTCCATTTTTTTTTTTTTTGTGGCAAAATTAGGTGCCTCGGCTTGTATTCGGGTCGGCCTATACTCGAGTATATATGGTATTTCCTTTCCTTTTTCATTACATTTCTTATTTTAACCTTGCTATCATCCCTGGGTCTCTCGGCTTTTCTATGCAAGGCAGACAGATCATGGCTGGTGGGAGGGGCGCCCGGCAGGGTGCTAAGATGTTTTCCATGAAGCTTTTTTTTTTTTTTTTTTTTTCTGCACCCTGCCAGCCCCTCCCACCAGCTATTATCGGTCTGCCTCAGTACTCTTAATGTGGTTGTAAACATAAGTGATATTAGCAATCTTAAAACGTTCAAAATGTAACAGTTTAATCCATGCTTATAGAAAAAAATGTGCCTGTTATAATGTTTTTTGATTTCTAATAATCAGTTTACTTGATTTGCTGTTGCTTCCTGAGCGATTCACGGACCTGCTAGTGGGTGTGTATCTAGTGCAGACTGCGACTTCCCCTCCAACAGCTCCTCCTCTCCTCTGACATTTCTGCCCCGCTCTATACACTCATCCCGCGTTGAGTCTGGTCTCATCCATGTAAAGCCGTTGGTGTATACAGTACTGTATGTGGCCAGAGGTCCTGGGGGCGCTGGTGTCTTCCAGCACTTTCTGGAGACCTCCGACACTCAAACAGTTCGGATATTCAGGTGCTCCGAATGCGCATTCCGCCCGCCCCGCCCAGCTGTGGGTGTCTCAGTTCTCCAGGAAGCTTTGGGAGTCACCAGCGCCCCCAGACCTCTGGCCACATACTGTACTGCATACACCAGCGGCTTTACATGGATGGGCACCAGACTCCTTAACACGGGGGATATACATTGTGAGTGCAATTCCCCCCCCCCCCCCCCCCTTTTTTTTTTTTTTTTTTACATTAAAACTGAGATCCTTCTACTGCTCGTCTTGCAAGACGGCGCTCGCATATCAAGGTATAATTTGAAAAAAAAAAAATGTTGCTCATCTTGCAAAAAGCTTGTTGATCACGTTACTCGCAAACCAAGGTATTGCTGTGTATACCATAGTTTGTAGGCTTGTAGGAAGACTACAGATTAAATAAAAACTGATTTGGGTTATTTTCACCAAAGGAATGTAGCAAAATACATTTTGGCCTAAATGTTTTTTGAAGAAAGATTTGTTTGCAAAATGTTATAGCTGAAGCAAAATTATTTTATTTTTTTCCAAAATTTTCAGTCTTTTTTGTTTATTTAGCAAAAAATAAAAACAGCTGTCATATATAGTGTTATATGACTGTGCAATTGTCATTCAAAGTGCAACAGCTCTGAAAGCTGAAAATTGGCCTGGGGGGGGGTGAATGTGCCCGGTATTGAAGTGGTTAAAGGGTAACTATACTTCCGTGAGGAAAAGAAATGGCAAAGAATAAAAATGTATATAGCTTATACAATTGCCACACAACTCCTATTGTAATTAAATGGTCTTAAAAATTACTTTTCAATCTGCAGCAGATATGACAACCTGGAGGTGTTCTGTACACATAATGTATACAGAACGCACCCCAGAAACATTTCCTGCTCATGTGATTGGTTCACCAATTTTCCCAGAAGTCTGCACTAAGATACAAGTCAGATTTCAGGCATCCCCTGCAACAACAATTTCATTTTTGGTGAGATACTCCCAATAGGAAATCGGGCTAAAGGGATGCAGGTAAAGAAAAAAAAAAACATTTTTTCCACATGATTGATCAGTCGGCAGCGCTTCTGCTCATTTATTAAGCTGTGGAACAATTGCAGAGTGCACAGTCTATTTGCCTTTAGTAAATCAACCCCTTTGAGTCTTCTGTGGGCTGGCTCTTGGGAGGAGTTATGCAAATATCAAAATGCCTTGATGGGTGAGTGTCGGTCTGGAGGAATTGATATGCCTAGGCAGGCTACAGGTAAGGACATAATGGACAGCCTATGACAGTGATGGCGAACTTTGGCACCCCAGATGTTTTGGAACTACATTTCCCATGATGCTCCACTACACTGCAAAGTATTGATAGTACACTGCAATATTAAATTATTTACATGTCGTAACATGCAACAACGGTGTAATTTTTTCAGAAACCTCCCTCTGTAAACCTGAACAATGTACTTCTTCTTATTGTCTCTTTTGGTCTGTTAATATTCCTCTGAAGACCTTTATGTCTGAGTGCAAAAAAAAAAGTGTTATCAGACATTCATAGCCGGTTCTGTGTTATCTCCGAGTCTATTTAGTCCTCATTCTTTTCTTGGACTACAGATTGATTAGTCTTTTTTGTTGTTAAAATCCGAGTGATTTAGCAAAATACACTGGGCAGGGCTGTCACCACTCCTTCCACCAAAAGGCAGTGTGTTGTCAGCGCACACAAGGACATGGAAGCAGACTGCATTTCTGGCAGAGCCTCAGGTAGGTTTCTCTACTTGCACTGGCTTTAAAAGGGTCAAACATGGGGAAATGTACATGAATTGCAGAGATGTATGGCTTATGCATTTTATTTTGCCTTAGCAGACACTTTAAGCTTCAGTCAGTGACTTTGTCTAGCCTGAGATGTCATCAGTCTGCTGCAGACAGGAGGAAGCATTACCTCAGTCCCATTCCCCCCCCCCAGTGGTCCTTTGCTTGCCTCTATCTGGTCTTCCACTGACACCAAAGATAGGAGACTAATTCTACCAATGATGGGGGACACGATTCCTCCCACTGACACCAATGAGATAGATCTTTTTTTGTTCCCCACTCTGACCCTCCACCCAGTCTAGGACATTGTTTACTCCCACTGGCCAAAGTCTGGTCCCCCCTAACGTGTGAAGGGCAGTAAACTGGCCCTTTTGTTTCCAAAAGTTTGGAGATGCATGATTTGTGCCATCTCTGAATCCAAGAAGTAGATGGTGACACTTGATGACGGCTGAACAAAGATGGTGACGTGCTTCTGGAGAGAAAAGCAGATGAAGTAAATGTCAGGGGCAGTACTGTAGTCTGAGATGTAATAAATATCGGGAAGGGTTGCGCTGAAGCATTACTTGCCATACAGCCTCTGAGCATTGAAATATGTGATGACAGGTCCACTTCAAATCTACAGATCAGTTCTAGCATATAAAGTGCCTGCATGTTAAACGGTCTCTGGCTTGTTATGAAGATTTGACTTTCTTGCTAGTGAAGGAAGGATAATCGCCCCAAGGGATGCACCATTCTTGTTTGTAACCTGACAGAACTAAATTCATCTGCCTGGAGCCAGCCAGAAATGATTTGTATATCTGTAGGTGTCACCTTCATTCTGGGTGGGGTGGGGTAGGGCTGGCAGCGGCTGGGCTTTGGCAGAACACACCAGGAAGATTTATCAGGCTTCACAATGAAGGTGACAGATCTGCTCATGAATCCCCCCCCCCCCCCCTCTCTACTGAGCCCATATGACCATCACATGATTATTTCATAACTGCCAATCTGTGTATCCGCCCAGCATTGCCGGAGAATGCAGAAACTACAAACCTACAAAATGCCTACTGCGAATCCTTCACTAAAAAAAAAAAGTGTCTTAAAGAGGAAGTAAAGCCTCTTTTAAAAAAAATAAAAAAAACGGAACCTGCAAGGCAAATGCATAATGAGCTAGTATGCATAGCATACTAGCTCATTATGAATGACTTGCCTGAGAACGAAGCCCCCGAAGCGTCCCTCATCCACGATCTTCTGCGCCGCCATCAAACCTGGAGTGACTTCCGTCTCGACGCTCCATCGCTGTCATTCGCTGGAGCAGCGATGATGTCACTCCCACGCATGCGCACGAGATCGGCATATCGCCGTGATCTCAGCATCCTCAGTGCGCCTGCGCCGCAGATAGCGGTGCCTTTTCTTCTCTAAATATCTCCTAAACCATGTAGGTTTAGGAGATATTTATTGGACCTACAGGTAAGCCTTAATCTAGGCTTACCTGTAGGTCAAAGTGGTTTGTAAGGGTTTACAACCACTTTAACTTGCTGCTTGGTAAATCTGGTGCTATAGACCAGTGGTCTTCAAACTGTTACCTGAGGGTCGGATGTGGCCCTTTGCTTTTATCTGGCCCTTGTGGCACGATTCCTCCCAAAGACTCCAACAATGGGGCACTATTCCTCCCAATAAAACCAATTATGGGGTATTACTTACTCCCATTGATGGCAGGGATTTTTTTTTTACTCCCACCAGCCACAGCACAGTCCAGCCTGCCTGAAGGACAGAAATCTGGCCCTTTGTTTAGAACGTTTGGAGAACCCTGCTATAGACTAATATACTCCTATCTGGTTCTTTTTTAAAGATTGCTGTAGTAGCGAAAGGATCTACAACCTTCCAGGAAGACTTCACGTCATTTCTCTCCTCTCCTTATAATGTGTATGGTGGACGCAATGGGGTAGATTTACTAAAGCTTGAGCACACAGACTCTGGAGCAGCTGTGCATGGTAGCTAATTGGCTTTTTTTTCTCAAATCGCCTTTCAGGACAACCCTGGAGAGAGCGCAGCTCCGCCCACTTTTCAGGAAACACATGCTTGACCTTTAAAACCCCTCCTCTTCCACCATGGCCTCAGTTATTTGTGTTTCCTCCGCCATGTGGAAGCACTTGTGGGAACCAGCAGGGCTGCGATCTCTCCAGGGGGAGCTGAAAGGCCTTACCTCGGTGAGGTGCGATTCGCGGCAAAACGACCATCCCAGCACCTTCCTGGTACGTTCGGAGGGTGTTCCGGAGTCCCAGCCTTGTCCAGCTTAGGGGAGCATGGCCGAGCAGGAGGTCGAGGCGTCTTGGACCCGGGAGCCCGAGTTTGAATCTCGCGCGCTGGCGCTGAGTTGGCTTCCGGGTCCCCTCTGGAGGGCGGATGACGCGGCGGCCAGTGACGCGGCTTCCTGTTTGGGCGGGGCGACGAGTGGTTCCGGTCGCCTGACAACGCAGGGGCTAGGGGGCGGGTCCTTAGACCGTGTGCAAGCTTCCGGCCAGCGTAATGACGCAACGCCCGGGAGTTTTAAAATCAGCTGTGTCAGATTCAGTCCCCGCTGCGCTCTCTGCATGATGGAAGAGAGATCGTCAGCGTCGGTGGAGGCAGGCACCACGAGCACCGGTCAGGCCCAGGTAAGAGGGGCACAACGGTGCTCTCGATTCTTACCCTTATGGGCTTATGTTTTTTCCTTGTGAATTGTATTTCCCTCCCTCAGGGGAGCCTGCCCCTTCAGGTTTCTGAGGTTACTGTCACTCAGACCTGTGGGTTTATGGTGGCTGTGTCTTTTCCCCTTTGTTTGTCACAGTGGGGTGTTGTCCTTCTCCCTGTTGGTGGTCGGTGTGAGCACTGTTTGTTTTAGTGGGCCCTCTGCAGTAGCAGTAAGACATTCCTTTTTTGGTTTCTTTTAGGAGACTGTCTTGGGGAAAACTAAACGATCTAACCCTCCAGGCCAGAAGAAATGCCCTTCGTGCAAAGTACCATTGCGGGAATCTTGGCAAAAAGCCCTTTGCAAAGCTTGCATTAGGGAGCTGGTGGAGGAAGAGTCCTCCCAGCAGTACAGGGACCTCTTCTCCTCTGTTAAGGAGATTGCTAGTTCCCTGAGTTCTGTAAAAACCATGTTGGCTCAGAACAGCAGGTCAGAGCACTAGCCAGCAGCCACCTCTAAGTCCTAGACAATCCACCTCCAGACAGCTGGAGATCCTGGATTCCGAGGACGAGGGGACAAGCACTCTTCCTTCCCTCAGGGATTCAGAGGATGAGGGGGAAGAGGAGGATGAGGACCGTAGGTCTAGGTACAAACTTTCCCTAGAAGAAGTAGATGACCTACTTAAAGGTGTATATATACTACCTTAGACATTCAGGAAGAAAAGGTCCAACTGTCAGTCCATGACAGAATGTATCAGGGCCTGGATGACACCAAAACCAGGGTTTTTCCGGTCCATCGGGTACTTTCAGACACAGTCAAAAGGGAGTGGAAGGACCCTGAGAGAGGTCCTTTTTCTCTCCAAAACCCTCAAACGGCGCTTCCCATTCGACGACAAAGAGTCGGAGGTTTGGAATAAAAAGCCGCGGGTGGATGCCGCTTTCTCCCAGGTCTCACGCCGCACTGATTTGGCATTTGAGGACATGGGGGTCCTCAAGGACACGATGGATAAGAGGGCTGATGGCCTCCTTAAAAAGGCATGGGATTCTGCGGCAGCTAGCCTCAAACCAGCCATGGCTTCCACGGTAGTAGCGAGGAACCTAGAATGCTGGGTGGAGAAACTTAAGAGTCATATTGAGGCAGGGACATCTCGGAAAGACCTCTTGGAATCTTTCCCTTTGATCCTGAAGGCAGTAAAATACATGGCCGACGCCTCTGCCGAGTCTATCAAGTTGGCAGCTAGGTCTTCTGCTTTAGTTAATTCAGCCCGTCGTGCTGTCTGGCTAAAGACTTGGTCGGGTGACACGGCCTCAAAGATTAGGCTATGTGGCCTTCCCTTTTCTGGGGACCTACTTTTTGGGCCAGATCTGGAAACCATCTTGGACAGAACTGCTGATAAAAAGAAGGCCTTCCCTACTAAGAAGAAACAGGCACCGAAGAAAAATTTTCATGCTGTTCAGCAGTCCCAAAAAAGTAGGGAAGATAACAGAAGCCGTTGGGCTCCCCAGAGGGGTAGAGGTAGGGGAGGAGTCCTGTTTAGAGCTCCCTCCGACCATACACCCAAAAGCAAATGACGGTCTGGTTCCAGTAGGAGGAAGGCTGTCAGCTTTCCTTCCGCAATGGAACAGGATGACTCCGAGCCCATTCGTGAGGAGTATTGTCGCCCAGGGCTACAACCTAGAGTTTCTAGAACCTCCTCCGAACAGGTTCTATGTCACGACCCTCCCAAGGGATCAAGACAAGGCCTCTGCCATGACGAACCTGCTGCAGGATCTGATACAGCAAGAGGTGGTTGTCGAGGTCCCAAAACATCAACAAGGGCAGGGGTTTACTCCCACATTTTCCTAGTCAGAAAACCCTCAGGAAAATTTTGGTTGATCTTAAATCTAAAGATCCTAAACCGATCGATCCGGTACAAACATTTTCGTATGGACACCATCCACTCGATAACGAAATTGTTAATGCCGAATTGTTTCCTGGCATCCCTAGATCTAAGGGATGCTTACCTACACATTCCAATTGCCCAGACCTCCCAGCAATTTCTGCGGCTGGCAGTCAATCTGGGAGA
This sequence comes from Lithobates sylvaticus, assembly GCA_028564925.1. Classification (NCBI taxonomy): domain Eukaryota; kingdom Metazoa; phylum Chordata; class Amphibia; order Anura; family Ranidae; genus Lithobates; species Lithobates sylvaticus. The sequence goes on from CM053034.1 coordinate 28,023,805, forward strand.
GTCCGTTTGGCACCTGCAATTCAGGGCTCTGCCCTTCGGACTCTCGTCCTCCCCCAGGATCTTCACGAAGATTTTGGCGGAAGCTCTGGAGCCCCTGAGGCTGAAGGGTATTCCCGTAGTACCCTATCTAGACGACCTTCTATTTTTTGCAGACTCCAAGGAGCAGGTAGCTGTGAATTTGCAGGTTGCTCAAATCCACCTCAGAAGCCTGGGGTGGCTCCTCAACTTAGAGAAGTCAAGCCTGGTACCAAGTCAGGAAATAACTTTCCTGGGTTATGTAATCAACTCAGTCCTCCAGAGAGTTTTTCTCCCGCAGGCAAAGCGGGAAAAGGTCCAGGCGGCAGTGAAGCAGGTCCAAACGAACTGTGCAATCTCAGTTCGTTCTGCCATGAAGGTTCTGGGGCTTCTCACAGCCGCAATACCGGCAGTACCTTGGGCTCGGTTTCACGCCAGGCCTCTTCAGGCAAATATCCTGAAGTCCTGGTCGCATCAGGTTTCTCTAGAGAAACAAATCAGGCTCACGGTAAGAGTAAAAAGGGCTCTATGGTGGTGGAGGTGTCCGACCAACCTTTCCAGAGGTCTCCCGTGGGTCTTCCCGTTGGACAAGCGCCTCACAACAGACGCGAGTGCTTGGGGTTGGGGGGCTCATCTGGACGGTTTGACGACACATTCTCTTAGCCCTTCGAGTTTTTCGAGAGGAAGTGAGGGGTCATCATGTCCAGATCCTCTCGGACAATACGACCGCAGTGGCTTATGTACAGCGACAGGGAGGAACCAGGAGCAGTGCTCTTATGGTCCTAGCCGAGCAACTTTTCAGTTGGGCGGAACCATGGGTAGCCTCCCTCTCGGCAGTCCACCTGAAGGGTTCCTTAAACCTTTTCGCGGACATGCTCAGCAGGAAAAGACTGTTGGAGGCAGAATGGGCTCTGAATCAAGACGTCTTTCTTATGATCACCAAAGTGTGGGGGTCTCCTCAAATAGACCTTTTTGCCAATCGGCAGAACTGCAAGGTCCGCAGTTTCTTTTCCCTGCACAGGGAGGACGGAGCCGTGGGTCTGGATGCCCTGGCTCACCCATGGCACTACCACCTGTGCTATGCCTTTCCCCCCTTCCCTTTAATTCCGTTGGTACTGAGGAAGTTCAGGGAAGAGGGGATCGGTATGATCCTGATCACACCCTACTGGCCCAAAAGGCCCTGGTTTTCGGCTCTCCTAGGCTTAGCAGTGGAGCCTCCGTGGAGGCTGCCAGTCAGGGAGGACCTGCTGTTGCAGGGAACGGTGGTTCACCCAGAAGTAGGCAGACTTCAGCTAACGGCCTGGCTTCTGAAAAAGACCTAAAAGCTAGAGGCCTGTCCGATAGTAGTCAGGACTCTCCTGTCCAGTAGAAAGGAGGTGACTAGGGCAATATACTTTAAAGTTTGGAAAACATTTAATTCGTACTGTACCTCTAAGGGATTCCAGGTCAAAGGTGTAGTGTCCGTTCTGGAATTTCTCCAAGAGGGGATGGAAAAAGGATTAGCAGCTAGCACCCTGAAAACGCAGGTAGCAGCTTTATCTGTTTATTTTGAAAAAACCCTGTCCAGGGAGACTTTAATTTCCAGATTTTTTAGAGCTCTGGCTCGAAATAGGCCAGTGGCTCCTACCTTTTTCCCTAGTTGGGATTTATCCATTGTCCTTCAGGGGCTTATGGAGGCACCTTTTGAACCCCTACAGGGGTCTTGTTTAAAAGATTTAGTCTTGAAAACTATTTTTTTGGTGGCTATTACGTCAGCAAGACGTATTAGTGAGCTGCAAGCTCTAGCAGTTACGGAACCTTTCCTTAGAATCTTCCCAGACAGAGTGGTTCTTCAAACAGACCCAGCGTTCCTGCCCAAGGTCTCCTCGAAGTTTCATCGCTCCCAGCAAATTGTTTTGCCTACCTTCTCTACAGCTCCTGCCAACGCAGGTGAGGAGGCGTTCCACACGCTAGATGTAAGGAGATGTCTTCTGCAGTTCCTTTTGGTCACTAAGGAGTTCAGGAAGTCTAATGCCCTCTTTGTGATCTTCTCAGGACCCCGCAAAGGGGAAAAAGCTTCGAAGAGCACCTTGGGCAGGTGGCTTAGGGGGGCTATTGCAGAGGCCTACAAGGCCAAAGGGGAAGTGCCCCCAGCGGGGATTGCTGCCCACTCCACAAGGGCAACAGCAGTTTCTTGGGCTGAAAGGGCCGGTGCTACGCCTGATCAGATCTGTAAGGCGGCCACGTGGTCAAGCTACTCGACCTTCCTTCGGCACTACAGGCTGGACTTACTGTCAGCTGCAGATCAGGCCTTTGGCAGGAAGGTACTGCAGGCAGTAGTCCCACCCTAGGTAAGCTTCTCGGTTATCCTCTCCAGGGTTGTCCTGAAAGGCGATTTGAGAAAGACTTAGTTAGACTTACCGGTGACGGTATTTCTAAGAGCCTTTCAGGACAACCCCTAGTTCCCTCCCTTGTGTTTCTGAATGCATAAAAAAGGATACAAGTATCTGTCATGGTTTTTTGTGTGGTTCTCTGTGCTTTGTTTTCCAGTATGCCGGAGGTCCCCAATAACTGAGGCCATGGTGGAAGAGGAGGGGTTTTAAAGGTCAAGCATGTGTTTCCTGAAAAGTGGGCGGAGCTGCGCTCTCTCCAGGGTTGTCCTGAAAGGCTCTTAGAAATACCGTCACCGGTAAGTCTAACTAAGTTTTTTTTTTTCTTCCTTGGGTTGAAGTGGTTATACTGGGGTGATGCATTATCCCGGTATCTTTTTTTTTTTTCAACAATTCCCTTTTTTGTAAAAGCCATCCTAGCGGCTAATTAGCTGCTGGGTTGTTTTTACAGGCAGCAGGAGGAGACGTCCCCCCCCCCCCTTGCGCAGCCGGCTCCCCCGTGTGATTTGGAAGCCCGGTATATGATCCGAGGGTTCCGCCAGGTTTCCATAGAGCTCTATGATCCTGGGAGGCTGGAAGCGTCTTCTGGTTCTAGCAGATGTAAACACTGCCATTTTTTTTTTTTTAAGAAAGCAGAGATCAACGTTTTTTTGTTGTTCTTTTTTTATTATTATTTTTTTTTTTTTTTTTTATTTACACACCTTCTTTGCAGGGTAGAGGAGAGATCTGGGGTCTTGTATACCCCAAATTTCTACATAAAGAGGACCTGTCATGCTTATTTCTATCACAAGGGATGTTTTTATTTCTTGTAATAGGAATAAAAGTGATATAAAAAAAAATTAAAGCGACCGTGTACAAAAAAAAATATATAATTAAAATAAAAAAATGTTAAAGTGCCACCGTTTCCCCTCATGCAGAAAAAAAAGCATAGGTTTGGTATCGCCACAAACGTTCTAGTGAGAGCAATAATTCTATCACTAGACCACCTCTAACTCTAAACTGGTAACCTGTAATAAGTTTTAAAGCGTTGCCTATGGAGATTTTTTTTTAGCGCCATTAATGACACAATTTTAAAGCGTGATATGTTTCTATTTACTTGGTGTAACATCTTTTTATATTGTACCAAAAGCTTGGGTTATATAATTTTTTTTTATGCATTAAAATTAAAGTATATATATATTTTTTTAAAAGCGTTTTAAAAAAAAAATCATTGCGCAAATACAGTGTGCCAAAAGAAAATTTGAAAGACCCACCATTTTATTCTCTAGGGCCCCTGCTTAAAAATAAATAAATAGGGGGTTTTGGGTAATTTTCTAGCAAGAAAAATATTTTTACATGTAGGAGAGAAATGCCAGAATTGGCCCGGTAGGAAAGTAATTTAAGCTTTGACAATAAAACTCTGGTATGTATGCGAACACTGCTGCATCTCCAGCTTTAACCGCAATACTGAAAAGGGGTTTTCCTTATGCCTAATAACTCTGGTATGCTACTTTGCTTAACCAGCTGTAGACTGTCCACATTGCTTTCGTTTCCTCCCTATGTCTTACCTTTTTAAATGATGGCCTTTTCTTATCTTTATTAGCTGTCCACTTGTAAGTCTGTTTCTGAAGTGAGAATTTTGCTCTGCATAGCCAGACATTTTTTTTTTTTTAATTAATTCCCTGATTGGTAATTAGAAGCACCCACCCCTATCCCCAGCAGTATATAACTAAGCATCTCTTGGGAAAGGCACGTTTGCAGATGGGGTTCTTCATCAAAATGGGGGTATTTCTAGAAGTGACTCTGCACTTCAGCAAATGCACAAAGCGATGGAACGCAAGAAAACACCCTGAAAAATACCACACAGACTACAGGTGACCTTGTTTAAACCTGTTCTGCCTCCCCCTTTTAGGCGTGGGTTCACACCATAGCCGGATCCGTAGCACAGCAGGGGTTCGGTGCATGCTGGTTCACCGTTTCAGGTCCGATTTTAGCCTGAATTATTGGCTGAATTTGGACCTAAAACACCAAAAAAAGCACACGTTTTTTTTTGGTTTTTTTTTCATCAAATCGCACCGGCCTAGCTGCGGAGATATGTGAACCGGCTCCATAGAGATAGTCACATTCTCCTGCTATGCGAATTGTATGCAGAGAAATTTCGCATAGGTGTGAACCCGGCCTCAAAATGCACTGTCTACCACTCCTTCTGACAGCTGTGTCCTCTATCCTTAAACTAACTCTCCTGCACACCTCTCCTCCATCCCACATCATATATATATCACCCTTCCTTCTGTCCTCTCCTTATTACTGCACTAACCAACTCCTGCTAATTCTAAGGCCCCATACACATTATTAGGCCTGATTCACACCTATGCATTTTTTGTGCTTTTTGCACAACAGAACATGTCCCATAGGGAACCATGGCAAATGGACTGTAGTGCAAAAAGCACAAACGGCATAGGTGTGAATCCAGCCTTAGATTTTCTGCAGTTTTTGTCTTCAGATTTACCAAAACCATATAATATGAGGTCAAACCTTAAAGAGTTTTAATTTGTATGCAGTCAGGCAGGCCCTTGCACTATATGGTTTTGGTAAACCTGAAGACAAAAATCTGCAGAAAATCTAATGGTGTGTATGGGGTCTAAATCCACATGCTCAAAAAAAAAAAAAAACTCCAGGACACTGGGGCCTGTCCCTTTATATGAATCACACTCCCACATTACCTCCCTCACCCACCCTTATGCTTCTAACCTCTGGTGATATATCCCCAAACCCTGGGCCTTCTTCATTTAACTGTACTCAAAGCACTCATTACCCTACTCAGGTGCAATGAACACAATCTAGTTCCCATTTTCTCTTCTTCCCAAGACCAGACTCCATTTCTCGTGTGCCCTTTGGAATGCCCGCTCTGTCTGTAACAAACTCGCCTCTCTCCATGATCCCTTTAGCGCTAACTCATTTAATCTACTCGGCATTACCAAAACCTGGCTTCATGAATCCGACAGTGCGTCTTCTGCTGCCTTATCCCACGGTGGTCTTCTTTGTACTCCCACCAACCCAGTGGCTGCAAAGGAGGGGGTGTTGGAATCCTAGCCCTGCATGGCACCTTTCAGGTACTTCACCCACCTCCCTCTCTGTCACTCTCCTCATTTGAGGCGCACTGCATTCGTCTCTTCTCCCCAGTTTCTCTAAGGATAGCTGTGATCTACTGACCTCCCCCTGGACCAGTATTAACCTTTCTTGATGACTTCTCTGCCTGGCTACCCTACTTTCTCTCTTCTGAAACCCCCACTATTATTCTCAGGGACTTCAACATCTCTACTAATACCAAACTTCTCAGTCTACTTCCTCCTTTGACCTGCAGCAATGGATACATGCTTCTACTCACTCTTAGGGCAATACCCTTGACCTGTTTTTTTTTTTTTCCCACCTATGCACTCCGTGCAACCTCTACAACTATCCTTACCCTCTCTCTGATCACTAACTTATTAGTTTTACTCTCTCCCTCCAACCGCCTAAAGGTTACCTGTAGAAACCTTTGCCATCTCAACCCTTCTCTTCTACTGACCACTTCTATGACAAAATCGCACCCCTGTCCTGCACCAATCTAGCCACTTCTGTTTACAACACTTCACTTCTAGCCTCCCTGGACACACTGCCCCCCTCACTACACACAGAATCGGCTCCGTCCCCTTCAAACTTGGCAAATAGATGGCACTAGAAGTCTGGAAAAACATAGCCGCACTCTTGAGCACCTGTGGCATAAGACGAAGTCCCAGAAAGATTTCAGCCAGTATAAATCTGCCTTCCAAAAATACAATTCCTGCCTCCTCACTGCCAAGCAGATCTACTTTATCGCTCTCATTAACACCTTTTCATCAACTCTTCTCTACCTTCAACTCTCTACTTCGTCCTCCATCCACCAACACTGCCCAGGAGATCACCAATCACTTCAAACAGAAGATTGATACATTTTGTGAGATCTCTACTGTTCAGATACCCTCCATGCTTTACACTTCATGCCCACAGGTACAATTATTACTTCTGTCTTTCAACCCCACCACTATATACGAGGTTGCTAAACTACTTACTAACGCCCATCTTGCCACCTGCCCTCTGGATCTTGTTCCCTTGCAAATGCGACGTTCACCCTCTGTCTCTATTCTACACTCTCTAACCCACATCTTCATCTCTCCCTCTCTTCTGGCATCTTCCCCAACTCTCTAAAACAGGGATAAGCAATTAGCGGACCTCCAGCTGTTACAGAACTACAAGTCCCATGGGGCATAGCGAGACTCTGATAGCCACAATCATGACACCCAGAGGCAGAGGCATGATGGGACTTGTAGTTTTGCAAAGCTGGAGGTCTGCTAATTGCTTATCCCTGCTCTAAAACATGCACTTGTCAGCCCAATATGTAAAAAGCTGTCACTGGACCCATCAAATCTTGACAACCTACGCCCCATGTCCTTGCTCTCCTTATCCAAACTCCTCGAACGTCTGGTCTACAACCGACTGAGCGTCCACCTTGCTGATGATAGCCTTCTGGATTTTGTCCTCAACGCTCCACAGAAACTGCTCTACTAAAACTAACAAACGATCTACCAACGGCCAAAACCAATGGACACTATTCTGTACATCAACCGTAACAAAAGGCAGCAGAGGGGTCCAGGAGTAGAACACCCCCTCCGCCTCAAAAAAAAAACCATGCCTTTGGTCTCCTTTTAGCTTTACTTATAATTCTACTTTCTCCTCTCCTCTTCCTTTAGCTGTTGGGGTCCCCCAAGGTTCTGTTCTTGGACCTCTCCTATTTTCAATCTACACCTCCTCCCTGGGTCAGCTGCCAGCCTCCCATGGCTTCCAATACCATCTTTACTCTGACGACAAATCTATTTCTCTACACCTCAGCTCACTCCTTCAGTCTCCTCGCGTATCACTAATTTACTATCCGATATATCAGTCTGGATGTCACACCACTTCCTCAAACATAATCTATCCAAAACCAATCTTATAATTTTTCCTCCTCCACGTACCTCTTCCCCTGATCTTTCGGTCAAAATCGATGGCACAACTATCAGCCCATCCCTGCATGCCAAGGTCCTATGTGTAATCCTGGACACTGAACTCTCCTTTAACCACTTTCAGACCGGACCATTTTGTTGGCTTAAAGTGGCGTTCCACCCATAATTATAAGTTTATTTTGATCTGCATACAATCTCATAATAAAAAAAAAAAAAATGGATAAAAAAAAAAAAATTTCACTTACCTATCTCTCCATGTTGCTATGTGGTTCCACGAAATCTGCCTCTGCACTAGCCTGGGCTAAAAATGTCACTTCCCTCGGCGGCAAGGCTCGCTAAGGCTCCTGGGAGATGTGTGTCACCATTTCCCAGGAGTCTTTGAGCAGCGCCGAGGGCTAGAATCACGTTACTTCCAAACCGCAGATGTGGATGTCGCTCCGATATGAGTCTACTGCGCATGCGCGAGATTTGCAATACAACGCCCGTTGCATGATGGGAAAGCAACGTCAGCGAATCCTGGAAGAGAATGCCTGTGGGTTTCACATGCCCACAGGCAAGATGAAAGCCCTGGATGGCAATTTTAAAACTACATATTTTTGTAAGAAATATGAACGATTAAAGCACCAAAAACGGAAGGTGAGCAGTGATGTAAGTAACTGAGTTAAAATAAACTGAGTTACGTAACTCAGTTACTTTAGAGGGTAACGAGTAATCTAACTGATTACTTTTCCCCTCATGGTAACTCAGTTACCATTACTTTGGCTTAGTTACCCCAATTACATCTACCGCCACTAGATGGCAGTAGTGTAATTCCGGTGTCCTGCCGAAAAAGTTCCCCAGCCGGATAAGGACCCCCTGTACTGCGCAGGCGCAGGGCTTGCGCAGTACGAAGGACTACGGAGCTTCCCGAAAATTGCCGAACCTAAAACAGCTCTGAGTGAACTCTACACCGCGCAGGCGCAGTTAACATGTAATTGTACGAGGCGATGCCGTACGCTCCCGATGCTCGTGCTACTCTGCAAGGGGCGTCTATCGTGTAACTAAGGGGCGGGTCTAGTATTACTGTAACCAAGGGGCGCATTTATTATTATTGTTATATATCGAGCTCTGCCCATTAATTTAACATTCGCCCTCTTCTGTAGCCATCCGCTCCTTACACGATATAATAATAATAGACCCGCCCCTTGCTTACACGCTATAACAGATCTGCCCCTTGGTTAGAGTAATAATAGAGCAGCCCCTTGTGGTTACACGATATATAACAATAATAATAAATGCGCCCCTTGGTTACAGTAATACTAGACCCGCCCCTTAGTTACACGTATAGAATATTTTAAAAAAAAAGTCACAGTTACTTTGCTGAGTAACTAATTACTTTTCCAATGTAGTAACTGAGTTACTAACTCAATTACTTTTTGGGAGAAGTAATTTGTAACTTAACTAATTACTTTTTTAAAGTAAGATGACCAACACTGAAGGTGAGTAACGATTTCATACCTGATTGAGATTTGAATTGTACACAAAAAAAAAAAAAAAAAGTCTCAGGCAGTGGAACCCCACTTTAAGACCAGACCACTTTTTGCAATTCGGCACTGCGTCGCTTTAATTGACAATTGCGCGTCGTGCGATGTGGCCCCCAAACAAAATTGAGCTTTCTTTTGGTGGTATTTAATCACCCCTGCGGTTTTTATTTTTTGTGCTATAAACAAAAAAAAAAAGAGCGACAATTTAAAAAAAAAAAAAAAAACACATTATTTTTTACTTTTTGCTATAATAAATATCCCCAAAAATGTATAAAAAAAAACATTAATTTTTCCTCAGTTTAGGCAGATACGTATTGTATGTGGTTGTGGTCATCCCCTCCGGCTGCTTGTAATAACAGCCGAGCCGTATCGGTTGTTATTATAATGAAGCTGACCGTCCGCTCTAAAGAACGGTACTGGTGTGATGCGTGGAGCTGCATGCATCACACAAGTAAAACCGAAAAAAAAAGTAAATATCGGCCCCACTGATAATCGGTCGATCCCTACTCAGCACCCTTTAAAATGCTGCACAATCTCAAGTCACCCCATTCTAAAATTAAAAAAAAAAAAAAATGAAATTAATGGTTTTACATAACGCAGCAACATCCAGACACATAGGACACGCGATGTTAGAGGTGATTTCTTCAAATGTAACAATTACACATTTTATCAGGTTATTAACCATTTGGCACCGGTGTCCTGACGGATTGTGTCCCCCATCACATACTGTCCGCTGTGTACTGCACATGCGCAGTACACAGGATAAGCACATTCCGAAAATAGCCGAAGATGAACGGAGCCTGCGCCGTGAGTCCAGATTCAAGCCCCACCATCCAAGTGGACATAGAGTTAGAATAAAAAAAGCCGAGCGCAGCGAGGCCGAGCCCGAAGCGTGGCGAGCAAAGCTTTGTGTAGCCCTATGTCCACTTGGATGGTGGGGCTTGCACCTCGGCTCACGGCGCAGGCGCCGTTCATCTTCTGAGATTTTCCAAATGCCTTTGTCCTCCCTACTGCGCAAGCGCTGTGCCTGCGCAGTACACCCCGGACACTATATGATAGCCGCACACATTTTGACAGAACACCGGCCGTATGCATATACGAGTCCCTGTGTAAACAACTTACTGTGCTGAGAGTGCACTCCCTGCACGGTCCCAGCGCGGTAGTTTGTGAGGCATACATGCATAGACAGGGGCGGACTGACCATTCAGCCACTTGGGCACTGCCCGAGGGCCCCCATCAGGGTTGCCAGCCTCAGTAAAAATCAGTTTTTTTTGTTTTTTTTTTTAAACATCTGTCTCTGAAATGTCCCTTACCAACATCCTTTTGGTCTAAAAATCCAGAGATTATAGCTGCCCCACCTCTCCAGTACCTTCTCAGCCAATAGAAACATGTGTGTGTATACTATGTGGCCCCATAATCTCTGATTGCCTGGGGGCCCTATAATCTCCTATTACCCGGGGGCCCCATGAGTTGTCAGTCCACCCCTGTGCGTAGCATTTATTACATGACATGCAGATGATTCAACTAAAGAGCCTCCCATCAATGTTCCCACTGTCAGTCCCCCCCAGTACACAACGGATATGTCGGAGGACACGGACCAGCCGTTACGGGTTTACATTGAAGTCTATGGCCTTCAAGTCCCATGAAAGTCGGACCAAAGTAGTGCAGGTTGCACAGATAAGAATGGTATAAATTGGGGGGGGGGGGGGGGGGGGGGGGGTTGGGGGGGGGGGGGGGGGGGGGGGGGGGGGGGGGGGGGGGGGGGGGGGGGGGGGTCATGTGACTTGTCAAGTCGCACAAGTGTGAATGGGACTTTTTATATACATTTTTTGATTGTGTGTGCCTTCACATCCCCATAGTGGGCGCTATACTGCTAAAGTGACAACAGCTTCACTCTATTCACACAGCAGCGCTAGAACCGTTGTTCTATCACCAAGTGTCCGGCTGTCACTAGGTGTCCGAAGTCTACTGCGCATGCGCAGCGCATGCGCAGTCCGGATCCAGAAGATCTGCGGAAATTGTCTGAAGATGAGCGGCGCCTGCGCCGTGAGTCGAGGAGAAGCCCCCACCATCCAAGCGGACATAGGGTTAGTCAAATTGAGAGGGCCCCTCGCGGGCTCGCTTCGCTCGCCACGCATCGGGCACGGCCTCGCTGCGCTCGGCACTTTTATATTCTAACTCTATGTCCACTGGGATGGTGGGGCTTGAAAGTGGACTCACGGCGCAGGCGCCGTTCATCCTCGGCAATTTTCGGAATATGGGCGTCCTGTGTACTGCGCATGCGCAGTACACCTCGGACACTTGGTGATGGGGGACGGATAATGATACAACACCGTGTTCATTCGTTGGCTCCGCCCCCTACACAGACAGGTTACATTGTATCCACAACGACCCCGCCCTCTTCGCTGATTGGATGCGGCGTCTTCCTTGGATAGGTAGTTTGCGCACCACGTGCGACCACTAAACACAGCCTGGGAGGGCGGGTCCGGCACGCGCTTTCTGATTGGCCGTCCAGGGAGCGGCCTGCGTGAGGACGGCCGTAGCGGTGACGTCACGATCCGGGGTTCCGAGTTCTGTGAGGAGACGGAGCAGAGAGGTCAGAGGTCACAGCGAGAGACCGCCTGTCCCCGAGGGTGAGTGACCCGCTAAGGGAGGGCGATCATTTCGTCCGATCACCGCCCCCTCCTCTCCGGTGTTTATGGGGCTTCTCCCTGCATAAAGAAGACCTGTCACCCCTCTCTCTGTACTGTGTATGTGTGTGTGTGTGTGTGTGTGTGTGTGTGTGTAATGTATGTGTATGTGTGTGTGTGTGTGTGTGTGTATGTATGTATGTGTGTGTATACCCCCCATTATATATATATATATATATATATATATATCAGGGGGAGGGTTGGGGAGCTCAGACATCTGACCCCTCCATATAGAGGACTTGTCACCCCCCCCCCCCTTGTACTGTCACATGGGGGGAGGGGAGTGTCAGCTCCTCTATACTTGTGTTAGGAAGAAATAAAAACATGACAGAGACCCCCCCTCCCTATATACATCACACAGGGTGTAGAGAAGACTATCCTGCTACATGTCCGGCATTGGGTGTCTCGGTGACTCCTCCCATATTGGGTCACATGACCTGTATCGGGTGTCCCAGGGACTCCGCCCATATTGGGTCACATGACCTGTATCGGGTGTCTCAGGGACTCCGCCCATATTGGGTCACATGACCTGTATCGGGTGTCTCGAGGACTCCTCCCATATTGCATCACATGACCTTATCAGGTGTCTTGGGGACTCCTCCCATATTGGGTCATATGACCTGTATCGGGTGTCCCAGGGACTCCGCCCATATTGGATCACATGACCTGTATCGGTTGTCTCGGGACTCCTCCCATGTTGCATCACATGACCTGTCTCGGGGACTCCTCCCACATTGGGTCACATGACCTGTATCAGGTGTCCTGGGGACTCCTCCCATATTGGGCCACATGACCTGTATCGGGTGTCTCGGGGACTCCTCCCATGTTGCATCACATGACCTGTATCGGGTGTCTCAGGGACTCCTCCCATGTTGGGTCACATGACCTGTATCGGGTGTCCCGGGGGCTCCTCCCATATTGCATCACATGACCTGTCTCGGGGACTCCTCCCACATTGGGTCACATGATCGGGTGTCCCTATGGTCCCTCTGAGGCGGAGTCTCATTTTTAGTTGTCAGACTGTTTTGTCATCTCTCCAGTGTGGATAAATCTGATATTAATGGACTCCGCCCAGCTCCCCCTCTTAGCTCTGTGTTGGGGGGACACAGAGTGTGATGTGTATATAGAACCCCAACACAGATCTACAATAGAGGGGGACACGCCCACTGTGTATTGGAGAGTGCCGCCTTATAGAATGGGGCCAGGTCTGATATTCTGGGCATTGGGGCAGAACTCCAGGCAGGTATAAAACCCAAATCATTGAAGCTCTGTAATTATTATTACATCAATAAACAAGCAGCGTAAGTCCCCAAATATGACCTGGTATTGGCCTCTTATAGTCCCTGTAGAGCAGAGCTCAGACTGGCAGAGGGTTATCCAGCACAAGGAGCCAATCAGTGCATGTGCTGACAAGAAGCATTCTGATAGAAGGAGAGAGCAGAGTGACAGATGAGCTAATCACTGTGCTGCTTCTCCTTTCACTGTCCAATCACAGTCTGGAGGGGGGGAGGGTCCAGGATGACCTTGGCTTGGAGAAAGTTGGGTGAATGATGCTGACCATCAGTAAGGACATCTAGTGGCTGAAAACATACTGCGGGGGTCATCTCTGGATTGAAGGGATTCCTGGATTCCATCAGAAGTTTTGTTATTTTACCTTTTAATGGGCTCTTGTTCGAAAATCAGTGAGGAGTGAAATCTGAAATCAATATATTCCACGGACTCTGGAGATTGAAGTAGGGGGGGGGGGACCCTCAGGGGTCACCATATTTGTTGACAGATGAGAGACCAGAAGATACTTGGGGTTATATTTGAAAACATTTTGCATAGCCATTCACCCAGTGAAAGTGCATCGATATTCAATCTGTGTGAATGGGGCAAAAAATAAACAAATGTTATTAGGCAATTTCCTGTACTGGATGAAATGCTTTTCATTGATATATAAAATAATATAATGTCTCCGGCCACTAGATGGTGCCAAGTATCCTAGGAAATTCCCCCGATACTTAGTGCCATCTAGTGGCCAAATTAGGTATTTCCTCATTTAAATCAAGGGAAACCATTTGTCCAGCACAGGGAATTGCCTAATAAAAACATTTTTTGTCCTATTTACACGGAATGAGTGTACATGCACTTTCACAGGGCAAATTGCTATTCAAATTTTTATAAAGATGTCCCCACTGTGGTACATTATTGTTACCTTGACATGAACATCAGATTGTTGGGTCACCTCTGTTATTATTATCAGTGCGTGTTGCACCTCCCCCGATCTGTCAGAAGCAGAGGAGAAAATCCCCATCCCTTCCATGTTATAAGTTGTATCTCTCGTCATTGTATATAGCAGGGTTTCTCAGCTCCAGTCCTCAATGCGCCCCGACAGGTCATGTTTTCAGGCTCTCCATTATTTTGCACAGGTGATTTGATCAGTTTCACTGCCTTAGTAATTACCACAGCCGTTTCATCTGAGGGAAATCCTGAAAACATGACCTGTTGGGGCGCCTTGAGGACTGGAGTTGAGAAACACTGGTATATAGTAGTATAGCCTGTGCTGTGGTTGGGTGATTTGGGTGTATCTCTGACGTTATTTGGGGCCTCAGATCTACAGCCATGGTGGGGGAGGGGTGGTGGTTGTTGATACGATCACCAAGCTCTGTAGTCACTGGTGTCACCTCCAAGGTTGGTGTGTCATTGGTGGGACACATATAGTAACAGATGTGACTCTCCTGTCATCTAGGATTTTACTGTCGGGGGGAGGGGAATCTTTCTACATGTTCACTGATCTTGTCCTTCTCCTTCTGCAGATCCCACGGTGGAATCCTCCTCTGAGCCTCCACAATGCACGCCCGCCTGCTGGCAGATTTCCGCAGCCACATAAGATGGCGGGGCTGGCGGTGCGTGTGTGCACAACAGCGCTCGGCCTCCACGGAATACCAGCCCCTTCCCCCTCGGGCCCAAGTGGTCATCTGTGGAGGCGGCATCATGGGGGCGTCTGTGGCCTACCACCTGACTAAGCTGGGCTGGCATGATATCCTGTTACTAGAACAGGGCAGGTAAGTGAGGGCGCCCTCTGCTGGCATCGTTTATTTCCTTTCTCTTATTGGCTGCAGTACAATACAAAACGGCAGACTGTCCCTGGGACACCTCAGTCTTCTATGTCCTAACATTGTCCTTATTTAGAAAAAACTTTTCCTGTTTACAGGGAACTCTCCGATTTTCTATCTATCTCACCCAAATTCTGGGTGTTTGACTCCTCCCCTTGTCCCTGACTCCTCCCATAATTTTGCAGCATAACAGCAGATTGCTAATCGTATGAAAATCTGCTCCTGCTCTGATCCAGGTCTCTGATTCTTGCAGGTTGGGAGCCGGTTCCACGCGGTTCTGTGCCGGGGCAGTGAGTACCGTCAAACACATGTCTATAGAAACTGAAATGGCCGAATATTCCAACAAACTTTACCAGCAGCTGGAGGCGGAGACAGGAGTGCCGACAGGTGAGCCGGAGATTATAATGTAGACATCAAGAAAAGTGTAGAAATTATTGGTGATACATTGGGGGTTATTTACGAAAGGCGGAACCACTTTGCACTACAAGTGCACTTGGAAGTGCAGTCGCTGTAAATCTGAGGGGTAGATCTGAAATGAGGGGAAGCTCTGCTGATTTTATCATCCAATCATGTGCAAGCTAAAATGCTGTTTTTATTTTCCTTGCATGTCCCCCTCGGATCTACAGCGACTGCACTTCCAAGTGCACTTTCAGTGCAATTTCAAGTTACACTTTGCACTTGTAGTTTGCACTCGTAGTGCAAAGGGGATTTGCCTGTAGTAAATAACCCCCATTGTGTCCTGTCCCAGAACACAGACACTCAGAGACATCTGAACAATGTTTAAAGTAACATTGTTTATATCTCTTGTCTGATCAATGATTTTTTAAACAATGTTACTTTCTATCTTGCTATCTCCTGACACATACCTTGGAGGTGAGACTGATGTGCAGAGGGAGATCTCTCGTACAGCCCTGGCTCCGTAGTCACTGGAGTTGAGACAGTGACCTTAAAGTGGAGGGCCACCCTAAAAAAAAAAAAATTGCATAAAAATGTTTTCTAAAAATTTGGAGGAAAATGTTTTTTTTTTTTATTTTAACTTACCAGAAATGCCTGTTGCTAGGCAGATCGTCCTAATCTGCCTCTTCCTACTCCGCGGTGATCTTCAGTCTTCTCCTCCTCGCGTCGTCTTCTAGTGAATGGGGCGCAGTGTGTTTTGGGAACTGTGTGTGTCCCACAACACAGCGTGCCCCATTCACAAAGAGCTGCGCGACTCGCGCATGCGCAGTAGGAAACGGGCAGTGAAGCCGCAAGGCTACACTGCCTGTTTCCCTTAGTTGGAATGGCGTCGGCGGGACCCGAGAGCCGAGGGCGGCCAACATTGCGGGCACCCAGCACAGGTAAGTGTGCTTATTAAAAGTCAGCAGCTACAGTGTTTGTAGCTGCTGACTTTAAAAAAAAAAAAAAATTCCCGGCTGGCCCTCCCCTTTAACCACCTAATTACTTTGCACTTAAACCCCCCTCGTGACCAGACCAATTTTCAGCTTTTGGCGCTGACGCACTTGGAATGACAATTGCGCGGTTATACAACACTGTACCCAAATTAAATTTTTACCATTTTTTCCCCACAAATAGAGCTTTCTTTTGGTGGTATTTAATCACAGCTGGGGTTTATTTTTTTTGCTAAACAAATAAAAAAAGATGGGGAAAAAAAAAAAGAAAATCATGTTTAATAGTTTGTTATAAAATTTTGCAAACAGGTAATTTTTCTGCTTCATTGATATGCGCTGATGAGGCGGCACTGGTGGGCACCGATAGGTGGCACTGGTGGGCACTGATAGGCTGCACTGGTGGGGACAGATACGTCGGTACTGATGGGCACAGCAAAGATGGCACTGATGGGCACGGATGGGTGGCACGGATGGGCACTGATGGATGGCACTGATGGATGGCACTGATGGATGGCACCCGATAGGTGGCACTGATAGGTGGCACTGATGGGCACTGATAGGTGGCACTGGGCATTGGTAGGGGACACTGATGAGCACTGGTAGGGGACACTGATGAGCACTGGTAGGGGACATTGATGTGCAGCACTGGCACTGTGGGCACTGACATATGGCACTGGGGGCACTGGGGGCACTGACAGATGGCACTAGGGGCACTTTTATTATCTAAAGGAGGGCACCATGGACCCTTGGCATATTGCAGTGAGAGGGACTGATGTCCCTCTCACTGCTGCCGGTGATCGGCTTTTTTTTTTTTCTCCTCGCGCTGTCAACGCGAGCAGGAAGAAAAACCGATTACCGGCTCGGTTACTGTCACATGATCAGCTGTCATTGGCTAACAGCTGATCACGTGGTAAGGGGTCGGGATCGACCCCTTACTCGGATCTGTGATCCAGCGAGTCTCACAGACTCGCGGATCACAGAGCGCGCCCTTCAGGGGGCGCGCAGGCAGCTCGTTGCCGGGACGACGTCAATAGACGTCGTCCCGGCACAACAGATCCGCGCTGTAGCCGTCATTTGGCTATGGCGCGGATCTCAGGCGGTTAAGAGCACAGTGAGGTATGAGAGCCTGCAGAGTTCTCTTGGCTGGAGATGATGGCAGCTGATAGAGACAGGAACCGGCTTAGTTGCTGTGGATACAGGATGCAGGTGCGCTGAGGGGCAGTGGATGAAGATGCAGGCAGGAGCAGGGTCAGACAAGCCAGGTAATACACAGCGGATCAGTCAAGCAGAGACGGCAGGCAAGGAATGGTCAGAGTTCAGGCTGGGCTGGTAACAGAGGACCAGGCAGACAAGTAAACAGAGCAAGGTCAAGGAAGCCAAGGGTCAGGACTGGAGACGGCAGCGAGGTTAGGAAGCCGGGTCAGTATTGGATCAGATGCAGGTTCAGGATCAGGTCACAGGGTAAAGCTGCAGATCAAACAACAAAGAACTAATGCAGCTGGAGCCCTTTTAAAGGCCACTGGGTACCAAAGCAATGTTGCTGTGCACGATCTGTGCATGTGCATTGGCGCACATCTGTTCACCGCTGGATGCCTGTTAGCCGGACTGCGCCTCTGTGAACCTGTGTGCTTCAGACCGGTTGCAGAACTATGAGCAGTGCGTTCATGACATCTTCTGTCTGACCAATGTTTATAAACAATGTTACTTTGTGTCTCTCTATCTCCTGTCTGAATAATGTTTATAAACAATGTTATTTTGTATCAAACTCCTGGGTTGGGCGTTTGGGAAAACGAGGTAGGAGGAACTTTGGGTGTACGGAGATTTGTTGGGCAGAGCTGGGCTGGTGATGGAGGACAATGAGCAGCTCAGGATTTGCACTGTTGCGTGATCTACTTCCTGCCAATCTCTGCCCTGTATGTGCCATGAGATAAAGCTGCTTCTTGTGTGTCAGGAACTGAAACTGCTGAGCAGTGCATGAACTTTTTTGGGAGGGGGTTTCACAATTCAATATTAACTCTTTATCATCGAGACCCAACACATTAACACATGAAATGCAGCACAGACTGGTCTTTGTACAGACACTTAAGAAACAAAATGCCTGTGTGAGAAACCTTAGATGGAAGCTGCCAGTTTCTGACTCCTAGGCTGCAGTGATGCCACTTTCAGGTTCAGCTTTTCTGGCTCAGCCTGTAGATGGGCAGCTTCTATCCCAGTCCTCTCCATACAGGTGTTTGGCTGTAACATAACCTGTGATTTAAATTCTTGGAAACGTTCTTCCATGTTGTAGAAGCGTTTGCTGACTCCCCCTCTTTCTGCAGGGTACACCAGGGCGGGCACCATTCTCCTGGCTCAGACGCAGGACCGACTCATCTCTCTGCGGCGGATAGTGTCACGGCTGAGGTTAGGGTGGCTCTGGCAACTGTCTTAATGTCTTAGAGCTGTTAATGAATTTAAAGTGATATCCTGTCTCCTTTTTTTTAGAATGAAGGGAATACCATGCGAGATCATTACACCAAAGAGAGTAGGTGAACTCCACCCCCTCATTAATATTCATGATCTGGTCGGTGCCATGTATGTGCCAGAGGATGCTGTGGTGTCCACTTCGGATGTGACGCTTGCCATGGTGACTGCTGCACAAAGTAAAGGTGAGAGAGAACAAGGCAATATAAAATGCAGCTCGTTAATTTCCAGCTAATGAGGTCCATGTCGGAAAGAAGGAGGGCCTTGCTGGACAATAAAGGGAGTGCATTACAGTCTTCCATAGGACAGATTGTGATTGTACCAACCACAGGGAGATAAGTGCCCTCTAAGGAGCTACAAACAAGCACAGGAAAGTAATTGTCCTTTTGAGGTGGTATAAATCAACCAAAAGTGCCCTCCAACGGGATACAAACAAACCACAGGGAGATAAGCGCCCCCCAACCAATCACAGGGAGGTAAGTGCACTCAGAGGCAATACAAACCAGCCAAAGTGAGGTACTGTATATACTCTAGTATAAGCCGACCCGAATATAAGCTGGGAAAACTTATTGACTCGAGTATAAGCCTAGGGTGAAAAATGCGCAGCTACTGTAAGTGGAGAAGAGGGTCAACAATGCCCATTTGCAGCCTCACTGTGCCCATTTACAGCAATAGGTCCCCCGAACTTCAAACTTGGTAGTTAAGGGTTCCTAGATGCCCCCTATCTGCAGCCAAATTTGGGGTGTCTGGCCCCAAAGGGTCCCGAAATGACATTGCTGCAAATGGACACAGTTGACCGACTTTGGGGCCCCGTATACTTGGTGCTAGGAACCTAGCACCAAGTGGCCCCGAGATACGGGGGCCCCAAAGTCGCTTCGGAAAATGTAATTCTCTGCTGCAGAAAAGTGCTTGACTCGAGTATAAGCCGAGGGGGGCACTTTCAGCACAAAAAAATGTGCTGAAAAACTCAGCTTATACTCGAGTATATACGGTAAGTGCCCTCCAAGGGGGTACAGCCAAGCATTGCTGTAATTGGGGCATCAGAGATCTTTAGGATGATTGTTACCACTCAGTGATTCAAGAGACTGAATACATTGTGTATATCTAGACCGGAATTTATAATTCAGTGAATAAATTGGTGTAAGAATTGGTGATTACGCTACTTGCGAGCCGGGAATTCAGTAAACGCCAACAATTTCTCAATAGTTCCAGAGATGTGAATATTTAGTAAGACAATAATGTCTAAAGGTAGATGTAAACCCCAGTCTGTAAAATCTCATAGAAGCGGTAGCATGTTGCTGACATTGCAAAAGTAATTTTGAGTCATTTTACACCTGCAGCTTTCGTTATAATAATCCCTGGTGATCCTGCCATGGAGGTCCTTGTTCTGACACTTCTATGTGTATCGTTGATTGGCTACATAATATGGGAGGAGGATGAAGTGTCTCTGGGATGTATTGTAGCTGGTTACTTAGTATGGAAGCCGGATGAAACGTCTTTGGGATGCATACAGGGGGTCCCCGACTTACGAACACCCGACCTACGAACAACCCCTACTTACGAACGGGGTGCTGCGGGGACCCTCCGCCATTTTTCGCTCTTTTTCTGCGTCTTTCGGCCGTTCTGCGCATGCGCGGCCATACGGAGCTTCGGAAAATGCCGGAAATGTCCGTAATTTGCCGCGCATGCGCAGAACGGCAATAGACGGAACATCGGAAATGTCCGTAAATCTCCGTATTTGTTGGCCTGCGCATGCGTGGCCGACTTACGAACATTTCCGACTTCTGTACAGGCGGGCAGTCCCTAACGAGTTCGTAACTCGGGGACCCCCTGTAGTAGTTTAGTACATAATAGTATGGAAAGAGAAGGCATCATCTCTGAGATGTATTGTAGTTGGGCACATAGTATAGAAGGAGGAGGAAGTGTCTCTTTGTTGTGCTGTAGCTGGTTACATAGACAAGTGTCTCTGCTCTTGATGGCCATTGCTGCTTTTGTTGCCCAATCTGCCTCTCCTTGATGGCTCTCCCAGTGCAGTATGGGAGAATGAAAGGCAGAATCCAGCACGTGGGGCATAACGGACAGTTCTTCTTTTCAAATGTATAGATTGACGTTATATGCAGATTGCACTGACCCCATTGTACTCCCGTCTGTCTGCCAGGTGCTCAGGTCCATGAACTCACCACAGTCAACCACGTTCTGGTGGAGAAAGGCCATGTCAGCGGAGTGGACACAGACCGAGGTCAGGTCGAGTGCGAGTACTTTGTGAACTGCGCAGGACAGGTAATTGGGAAGTCTGCAAGTTTCTGGGTTATAAAAGTGCGGTCACTTAACCATTTGATGACCGGTCTATAGCAGATTTACTACTACAGGGGAGCTATATAGATATATAGCTCCCCTGTAGCAGTAAATCTGCTATAGAACATGTATATGTGTGTGTGTGTGTGTGTGTGTGTGTGTGTGTGTGTGTGTGTGTGTGTGTGTGTGTGTGTGTGTGTGTGTGTGTGTGTAGTTCTGCACTTCTGGGTAGGGGGTGTGCCGCTTCTGCTGTGATTAGTCATAGCAGAAGCTGAGCAGCAGGTGCCAGCTATTGGATATCTGCCGGCACCCGCTGATCGGAGAGGAGACACACTAGACGGAGCTCTGCATTTGTAAACCATGCAGATCTCCGTCCTGTCAGCAGGGATGTGATGGATTGTGTTTCCTTGCCAAGCAGGGAATATAATCCATTACTTGCCCTAGTTAACCACTTCAGCCCCTGAAAGTTTATCCCCCCCCCCCCTCCTGACTTAGCAGGAACACAAGATCTCCATCTTCCCCACTGACAGAACGGCGATCTGCCTTGTTTACATTGGCAGACCACCGTTCTGTCAGCCTTGGAACGATCGCGGGGTGTTGGCGGAAATGGGGTTTGCCTCCCCCGCTAAATGGAGCTGGTCGCTGGTGGACCATACCCCAGACCTCGTGCACGAAATCACGTACAGGTACGTGATTTTGCACAGCTGGGCCACCTTGCCGCAGTATATGTATGTGGGGCAGTCCGTAAGAGGTTAAAGCACCTATCTCAGTACACCAAAACACTGGCTAGGCACACATTTAATCCTTTGATTGCCACTAGATGTTTTAACCCCTTCCCAGCCAGTGTCATTAGTACAGTGACAGTGCATATTTTTAGTACTGATCACTGTATTCGTGTCACTGGTTCCCACAAAGTGTCAGTGTCAGATTGAAATATCGCAGTCCCGCTATAAGTCGCCGATCGGCACCATTACTAGTGTATATATAAAAAATAAAACACAATTTCGGTATATATACATCGTTTGAAGACTTTTGTGCAAACCAATCAATATACGCTTATTGGGATTTTTTTAACCAAAAATATGTAGCACAATATCTTGGCCTAATTTTATGAAGTAACTAGATTTTTTTACATTTTGTTATTGGATATATTTTATAGCAGAAAGTAAGCTAAAAAATGCAGAGATGATCAAATAGCACCAAAAGAAGGCTCTATTTGTGGGGAAAAAAAATTACATACATTTCATTTATGTACAGCGTTGCATGACCGCGCAATTATCAGTTAAAGTAACGCAGTGCTGTATTGCAAAAAAATGGCCTGGTCATGAAGGGGAGTACATTTTCCAGAGCCAAGTGGCCAAAGGGGTCCTCCGTCTAAGACTATTGTGTTCTAGATCAAAAGTGACCATAGGGGGAACACAGACAGAAGTGGAGTAATCTGATGGGAATAAAATGCAATGAAATGTTAGTGATGATGAGCTGGTGGTGTATAACCTGATCCATGTGTTCTTCCATTGCAGTGGGCCTATGAGCTCGGCCTGTCCAATGAGGAGCCTGTCAGCATCCCGCTGCATGCCTGCGAACACTTCTACCTCCTGACCCGCCCCCTTGCCACGCCCCTGAAGGAGGGCACACCCAGTACGTATTCTCCACATTGCAGCTTCTTACACAAGTGAGGTCAGGTGACTGAGCAGCCAGGCAGATGCATCATAGCACCATGTACATAGGAATGGCCTGCCGCATCGATGACATCACACCCCGTGTTCTCCACATTGTTGATAATCAGAGTGCAGATTCGACTTTGAGCCGGCCTCGTCTTTACAGGAATAAAAATTTGTTCTGTGTGAATGGGGGGAAATTGAATGTTCACAGGCTATATTCTCTGCAGATCGAATGTGTGAATGAGGAAAATACCGAAATTATGACCACTAGATGACGCTGAAGAGCATATCTATTTCCTATGGTAATCAGTGCTATCTAGTGGTTATAATGGGGTATTTTCCCTATTCTCATAGTTTCTTTTACAATGAATACCATTCAATCTGCAGAGAATGTAGCCTGATAATTCACACATAATTGACATGCAGTTTCAATGGATGAACAGCAAGTTTTATTACTGTCATTTATATTCTTTTAGAAGCCTGAGCAAAAATGCTGGGCTGTAGTTATGACTTTTTTTTTCAAGTGATTGTAAAGTCTCGTTTTTTTTCCTATAAAAATAACAAACATGTTATACTTACCTGCTCTGTTGCAGTGGATTTGCACAGAGCAGCCCGGATCCTCCTCTTCTCTGGGTCCCTCTTCTGTGCTCCTGGCCCCTCCCTCCTGTTCAGTGCTCCCCACAGCAAGCAGCTTGCTATGGGGGCACCCGAGCCTAGTCACAGCTCCCTGTGTCTATTCAGACATGGAGCCCTGACCTGGCTCCACCCCCCCTCTCCCTCCTGATGGGCTAGCTGACTTTGATTGGCGGCAGCCAATGGCGCCGCTGCTGTGTCATAGCCAACCAGGGAGGGAGAATCTCGGACGGTTGAGACACTCGTGGACAGATAGGGACCTCAGGTAAGAGGGTATTGGGGTGGTTGAGGGGGGCTGCTGCACACAGAAGGCTTTTTATCTTGATTAATAGAATGCATTAAGATAAAAAACCTTCTGCCTTTACAACCCCTTGTAAACCCACCTTTTGGACTTTTACCTATAGGTAAGCTTAGAATAAGGCTTACCTATAGGTAGTGGAAATATCTCCTAAACATGCGCAGGGAAGAAACAAAACTAAAGGCCGTTTCTTCCCTAGCATATGCCGCAGGTCGCATATATATAGTGACGTCACGTGGCTCCGGAAAATCACAGAGCCGGAGTCCGCGGCCCCGAAGGAAGAGGGCAAGAAGATGGACGCTGCCCACACAGGGGACGTCGCTGTATTCTTTTGCAGGTAAGTGGTACATAATGGGCTAGTATACGATGCATACTAGCCCATTATGCTTTTCATTTGCAGGCTATACAGGGAGCAAAAGAGGAAGTAAAACCCATCAGGGTTTACTTCCTCTTTAAGCTTTCAGAAAGTGCATGCTTGTACCAGGTCAGTGGTTTTACCAGGAATTATACCCAGAGCCAGGATAACACCCCGTCCCCCATGTTATACTCGCCCACCGATGCTTCTTTGCCTCCTTCCTGCTGCCCTGGGTAGAATCCGGTGTCGGAACATACCCAGCAAAAAGATGTCACTGCCCCTCCTCATGTGACAGTGTTCAGGCTTGGCAATTGGCTGACTGTCCTATGTGGGAGGAGGTCACATGAGCCCCATGCCCTGAAACCTTGCTCTGTTTGTGAGGGTCTCAGCTCACAGGGAGGAAGCAAGAGTGCCCAGACTGGTAAGTAATAAGTTACTGGTGGGGGAGCAATCAGCAGACACTCTTACTTTGCCCTCAATGGCAGGATCTTTTTAAAGAGACGCTGCAAGTCTGTCAAAGATCATCTGAAGTTCCCAGCGGCGTCATCTGTAACATCTCACACTCATGTTTTTTGTCCTCAGCTGTAGTGGATCCAGACGGCAGGATTTACATCCGCAACTGGCGAGGTGGAATCCTGTCTGGAGGCTTCGAGAAGAACCCCAAACCCATCTTCACCGAGGGACGCAACCAGCTGGAGATTCAGAACCTGCAGGAGGACTGGGACCATTTTGGTAAACCCATACCTTCTCTTCTCCATGAAGGGTGATAGAAGGATAGATGGAAGGCTCGTGGTTTAGGAAGTAGCCTGTGATATCACCTCCACACTGCCTGATGAAGGGGAATTTAATGTATTTGTTATTTCCTGATTTGGATGTTTGTGTCCTATTGGAAGTGAGGATGGACGCTGTTAGGATGTGGAGGTGTCAGGGGAGGAATTCGGAAGGGGAAGCAATGTGGAGGTGCAGGGAAAGGAATTCTGAGTGAGAGGGTTTGCGGAGAGGGAGGTGTAGAGATGCAGGGAGAGGGCTGCAAAAGTGCAGAAGAGGAGAGATTCCAAAGTGCATCAGGGAGAGGGGTGGAGGTGCAGAGGGAGGAGTGCAGAGGCACAAGAAGAGGGAATAAAAGGTGCAGAGGAAGGCGTGCAAAAGGAGGGATTTGGAGGTGCAGAGGGAGGGATGCAGAAGCGCAGGAGGAGGAGTGTGGAGATGCACGAGGCACAAGGGAGGGATGCAAGTTGTGGTCTTTGGGCTTTTTTTTTTTTTTTACTTGTCTCTGACTTGTTTGCAGAGCCTCTACTCAGCGCTCTGCTGCGTCGGATGCCATCCCTGGAAGCACTGGAAATCTTACGCCTTGTCAATTGTCCAGAGTCCTTCACACCCGATATGCGGTGTGTGATGGGTGAGAGCCCTACGCTATCCAAGTATTTTGTGCTGGCCGGGATGAACTCTCAGGGTTGCTCACTGGGAGGCGGTGCTGGCAGGTGCGTACCGCTTGTAAATTCCCCTCCCATTTCTTGTACCCCCTGCTCCCAGTGAGGTTACTGATGTGTCCAAAGTATGAGATTCCTGCAGCCAGCTCTGACGTTTGTCCTCTTAATCCCCAGATTCCTTGCAGAATGGATGGTCCATGGTTACCCTCAAGATAACGTATGGCCTCTGGACATCAAGCGTTTTGGGGCCCTTCAGAGCAGCAGGACCTTCTTGCGGCACAGAGTGATGGAGGTTATGCGTAAGTATGTAGGGTAAACATGCATAGAATGGTCACGTGACCATGTCTCAATCACGTCTGCATCTAAGGAGTCTATGCTGCAGGTTTCCTAATTTCACAGCTAAAATCCATTCCAAACAATTGTGCCATTATAAGGAGTGCTGAGACTCCTCCCAGCACCTTGGCCCCACTAAGGAATATTGCTGATGCACCAAATAGCGGAGAGTTATGTCTTGTGTCATTCATCCCTGAACCATGAGATCTCTTAGGCCCCTTTCACACTTGTATGACTTTGCAGTAGTCATATGACAAGTCGCACCCCATGATTTCCAATGAGTACCATTCATATCTGTGCAACTTAAAGATTAAGATTACACAGGCATTGCTTAACCACATGCCGACCGGGCCATAGCCGAAAGACGGCTACAGCGCAGACGGCTTATTCTGGGTGGACGTCCTACGGGCGCGCACTTGGGAACATCCGTGACCGGCAGGTCTCGAGGACCCGGAGCATCACGGTAAATGGCCGCTGATATCGGCTGTTTAGCACGTGATCGCTCCGTTAAATGACAGAGCGATCACATGTACACAAACCGGCATCACGTCATGATGCCGGTTCCTCCCTCCCCTCTCTGTACCGATCGGTACAGTTAGAGGGGAGAAGCGGAAAGGGGGAGAGACGAGACCAGCGCTGTGGGCTGGATGTGTAGTGCCCACCGCGCTGGTCAGTGACAGCTACACTGCCCCCACTGTACAATACTCTACCAATACTGTGCAATACTTGCCAATACTCTGCCAATATTGCCAATACTCTGCAATAATTTTTAGTAGAAACAAAGAATTATTTTTATTTTTTTTTTACCAAATTTTTTGTATTTTTTTATTTATAGCGCAAAAAATAAAAACCCCAGCGGTGATTAAATACCACCAAAATAAATCTCTATTTGTGTGAAAAAAAGGACACAGAATTCATTTGGGTACAGTGTTGCATTAATGAGTAATTGTCATTCAAAGTGTGAGAACACCAAAAGCTGAAAATTGGTCTGGTTAGGAGGGGGGTTTAAGTGCCCAGTGGGTAAGTGGTTAAAGTCGCATCAAAATTGCATTACTTTAAGGTCGCACAGATGTGAAAGGGGTCTTAGTGTGTGGGCACTTTAAGAAATCAAAAATTCCTCTTAACCGTTGTCTTGATATTTCTCATCTGGTCTCTTCCAGCACTGATCTATGATCTAAAAGTGCCACGATGGGACTTCCAGACTGGACGGCAGCTGCGCACCTCCCCCCTCTATGACCGATTGGATACCCAGGGGGCCCGATGGATGGAAAAGCATGGCTTTGAGAGGGCCAAATATTTTGTACCTCCTGGAAAAGGTGAGATGCACCAATGCTTGTTCTCCTTCCTCAGGGGTTGCACAACTGTAGTTGTACTAAGGTGGGGCATGTTGGACTGCTTTCATACAGACCTCGGCAGTCTTTTGCTTACCTTTCTGCATTGACAATGGGGTATTGCTGCACTGTGAGTTACAGAGTTATAGGAACAAATCCTGGTTACATACGCTCAAAAACACATAAAGAAGAGAAATGAAATGTAGCTCCAGAGTGTTGGGACACCAGGTCCTGGGCCGGCCCTCCCACCCTCATCAGAAGATGTTTGCCCCTGTCTGCATGTTTTGGACTTTTTTCTGGAGCCAAGATAGTGGGGTAGAAGAATTTGGGCATAGTACATACAATTTTTTTCTAGTCTTTTGTAGTGTAAGAAGACAATAACATTCTTATGCCCTGTCTCTGCAAAGAACAACTAACACTGACTGATGGAACATGGAAAAAGCAGGGAGGGTCTAGCTAAGACTGGACTAGCTAACACTAAACAGGAGGGAATAACAGAGGGCATTATCAAATCATATAAGCAAGTTGGAGTGGCCCTAAACCGCCACTAGATGTCAGCATACATTAGAATAATAGTAACCTTAAAAGAGAAGTAGGGTTTTTTTTTTTTTTTTTTTTGGCCAAATCATACTTACCTCGTGGATGCTGCATCTGTCCCCCACCTAGCGTTGCCACATCATCCCTTTAATCTAGGACAAATATATGAATTCCACAGGTTCTGAGGCTGATTTAATGCAGATAAGGCACCTTAATCAGCCACAGAACCTGTGTAATTAATGCGTGTCCTGGATTAAAAGGATGATGTGACAACCCTACCCCCGGCACCTCTGCACTGAGAACCGAGCGATCGAACACCGCCGATGGCTCGGTTCTCAAAGATCCCTGAGCAGAGAGCTGCTGCCTGTCAATCAGCCGCTCTCCTCTCTGCTCCTCCACGCTCACTAGAGCGCTGAGCTGTGGAGCGGCTCACTGAGAGACTGAGACGGGCATCAGTCCTGGCACCTGGCGGATTCCGATTTTCCATTGTCGGGATGACTCAGTGCCTGGACTGATTCCTGTGATGTCAGCAGAGAGCGGACTTCAGTCCACTCTCCGCTGAAAACAGGTCACAGAAGTGCAAAACGAATTGCACTCCTCCTAGGAGAAGTACAGCCAAATGAGCTCAGGCTGGATTTCTCCTTTTAAACAGTTCAATGCAACACCAACCCATGCGGATGTGAGAACTGGCATTTAAGGTAGTTAAGTATATTAGAGGGTCAGTAAGGCTCAATCTAAATCTCCTGGGGGGTAGTGTTCAACCCATGGGGGTAAAGACTTGTTCAAACTTTTGCATAACATCCCTTAGGATCGCAGCCATCTTCTCGGCTGCCATGGTTTAGCTAATATTTTGTATAGCTGCAGGAAGTAAAATTGTGAATTTGGACTTTCTGCTGGTTTTACAGCTGCACCGTGAATTTATATACAGCCATTAAGCTTCAATTTGGCATTTGCTAAACAGTCTTTAAGGCCCCTCCTACCACCCAAGGTGCCATATCAGGTAGGCGGAGTCACTGATTAGCACCATTCTTTATCCGCAGATCTGCTGGCCCTGGATCAGAGTAAAACCTTCTACAAGCCGGACTGGTTCGATATTGTCGGCTCGGAGGTGAAGTGCTGTAAGGAGGCCGTGTGCGTCATCGACATGTCATCCTTCACTAAGTTTGAGATCAGTGTGAGTTTCCTCCCCCCACCGCGCTCACATCTCTGACCGCACTTTTTGTCTGTTTGCTGATTCATCTTTTTCTTTCTTTCTGTGCCGTCTCGCTCACTAGATTCATGTAAGTCATTATTTTCAGCTGTGAATGTTCTCCTCCCCCTACTCTCCCTCCTCCTCATTTTCTTCCTCATTGGTGGCTTACTTCTCGGTGTAAAAATATGTAGAACACATGAGGAGCAGGACACACCCACATTGTATCATTTGCATATTATTGGGTGTCGCAATTGAAGCCTTTTAGGTTGTTTAAGACCTCATGTGTTTCCTTCTCATTACTTAAATATATTACTTACCCGGCCCGCAGCTAAGGTCAGTGGGGGATCCTTGACTTGCACAGACTGAGGATTCCGGTAGCGGAGACTGTTCATGATTTTCAATTCTACTCCCCTCTGCAGTTTCCAGCTCAGGTCCCTTCCGATGTTATTATCTCCGCACTGGTTGTTAGGACCACTGCAATGACGCCAAAATTCATAGGACAAAA
Source organism: Lithobates sylvaticus (assembly GCA_028564925.1). Classification (NCBI taxonomy): domain Eukaryota; kingdom Metazoa; phylum Chordata; class Amphibia; order Anura; family Ranidae; genus Lithobates; species Lithobates sylvaticus. The sequence goes on from CM053034.1 coordinate 28,052,918, forward strand.
CTTCCTCCATCCAGAGCTGCTCAGCCTCCCGGTTACCACCCTGCAGCCACAGCCCTGCCTACATTAGTATGGGGTACACTGAAAGGGAATCTGATCGGGGCTTTTAATGAGAGCCCTGATGTGAGGGGGAATCTGATGGGAACCAAAATGTAAAGGGGAACTCTGAGGGGCCATAATGTAAGGGGGCGGGTCACTGATGAGGACCCCGATGTAAGTGGGGACTGATGTAAGAGAGGCTCTAAGAAGGACACTGATGTATAGAAGACTCTGATTGGGACCCTGATATAAAGGGACTTTGATCCTGAGGAGGGCTTCTGATGGCAGGCCCTGATGTAAGGGGAAGATCTGAAGTAAGGGGACACTGATGAGCACCCTAATGTAAGATGGGACTCTAATGTAAGAAAGGCTATGATGTGGGGACAATGTTGTAAGGGGAACTCTGATGAGGACCTTGATATAGGGGGGACTCTGATGTAGGAAGGGCTCTGATGGGGACACTGATGTAAGGGGGAATTTTGATAGAGACCCCAATTTAAGGGGAACTCTAATGGGGACCCTGATGTAAGGGGAACTCTAATGGGGACCCTGATGTAAGGGGAACTCTAATGGGGACCCTGATGTAAGGGGAACTCTAATGGGGACCCTGATGTAAGGGGAACTCTAATGGGGACCCTGATGTAAGGGGAACTCTAATGGGGACCCTGATGTAAGGGGAACTCTAATGGGGACCCTGATGTAAGGGGGACTCTAATGGGGACCCTGATGTAAGGGGGACTCTCATAGAGACCCTGATGTAAGGGGAACTCTAATGGGGACCCTGATGTAGGGGGGACTCTGATGGAGATTGTGAAATATACAATGTGGCCCTCATACTAAAAGGTTTGGAGACTTCTGAAGAGTGTCTGTCATGTTCTCACATTTGCACAATGCTTTCTGTGCTACCAACAAACCTTGATCAGTCTTCTAGCTGACTCGTGTATTTGAATGAGACCCAGTTTAGGAGAGTTGGCCCAATTCTGGTTCTGGGACTTTTGAGAATAATCCATTTAGCAACACTGCCAATGACATCACCACCCCGGGAACACGAGGCATTTAGCGCTATAATTGTGAAAGATGTGGGAATATCTCTTTACCTTGGTTACACATCAGATTGGGAGCAAAACATGACCATTACTTGTCACTGTTAGGCTGGTTTCACACTGGGGCGGTGGGGGCAGCGGCGGTAAAGCAGCGATATATTTAGCGATGCTTTACCGTCGTTTTAGCCGCTAGCGGGGTGGTTTTAAGCCCCGCTAGCGGCTGGAAAAGGGTTAAAACCCCCCGCAAAGTGCCGCTGCAGCGGCGCTTTGCCGGCGGTATAACCGCGGTATCCCTGCGGTATCCCTGCGGTGTCCCATTGAATACACCGCTCCAAAGTTGCTGCTAGCATGACTTTTTTTACCGTCCTGCTAGCGCACCGCTCCAGTGTGAAAGCCCTCCGGCTTTCACACTGGAGTTAAAGGACCCGCTTTTTTCAGGCACATTACAGGCGCTATTTTTAGCGCTGTAGCGCCTGAAAAACGCTTGGGTGTGCAAGGGGCCTTACTGTTCTGAAATTGGCCCTATTTGCATATATGCAGATAGCCTGGAGATGCTCCCTATTGGCAGAGGGGTCAGGAGGACAGATTGGGCTTTATGGGTCCACACAGCACACTAGGCATGGTGAAGTCTACAAGTTAATGACGTGTTCTCTTAATTCTTGTCTCTGTTGCACCCTCACTATCCGACTAATATTCCACCTAGCTTCTCCCCCACGTGTGCACAGGCTGAGATTCTGATAGGTCGCTTCTGGTTCAAGGACCATATTCTATTCATTGTCTGCAGTAATAATATGTGACATTTCTGTCAGTCTCCAGGGGACCAGGCGCTGGATATCCTGCAGTATCTCTTCTCCAATGATCTGGATGTCCCCGTGGGGCACATAGTTCACACCGGGATGCTGAATGAGCGCGGAGGATACGAGAACGACTGCAGTATGGTGCGGCTCAATAAGCGCAGGTGAGAGGCTCTTCTCCTATGTGACGGAGAGGACTTACTGACAACGAAAGTCTAAATTAAACCTATTGGGGAGCTGATTGTAAAAGTTGTAATTACTCTACCATATTAAATCTGACCTCCATTCTTCTTCAGTCTTGCACAGCTGAACAGGCTTCTCTCCTGTACGAAAATTACCTACTCTGATTTCAGTGCACACTGTGAGCTTCTCACAATGTGCATTAGAAGCTGCAGCAAGTCATATAGAGCCCGTCTCATTTCAGATTAAGCAGATTAAACTTCGGTTTTAAGAATTGTTGATTGGGAGGACTCCGGTATCTAAAGCCAGATTTTTGGGTTTCACTTTCTGTCCTAGTTAAAAACAAAAAAAACGACTTTTCTCCCAGTAGGGAGATTTCTCTTCACTTCCTGTCCTAATGATACAACATTTAATCTCTAAAAAGTGAAAAGAATCTAATCCTGTTCTGTTACAATGTGGATTCCCTTTAAATTCTGTCTTGGTGACACCAGGACGAATAGAGAGGGTAAATCCCACCCAGCAGGGACACAGACGATAATAAAAACCTGGCAGGTATCTGACTTTGGAGTGTGCAAAATGAATGCTCTATTGGCACTTTCATTTCTGTTTTCAGCCACTAGGGGGGGCTGTATGTTCTCTTTAGTGAACTCTATGCAGTTGTAATGTACAAAACAATAGAAAACAAATAGGCAATTACAGCTTCCAAGTTTGCATTCTTTTATGAATGTTTATGGAACATGTATGCTTGAAATAAAATAAAACTTCTGATTTAAAAAAAAAAAAAACCCTGGCAGGGGTTTTAATCTTTTTTTTTTTCTTTCTTTCTTTCTTTCTTTTTTTTTTTTTTTCTTTCTTTCTTTCTTTAGGCTAAGGAATAATATATAAAAAAAAATGTGTGTGTGTGTGTGTATGTATATGTGTGTATGTGTGTGTGTATATATATATATATATATATATATATATATATATATATATATATATATATATATATATACAGGGGGTCCCCGAGTTACGAACTCGTTAGGGACTGCCCGCCTGTACGGAAGTCGGAAAAATGTTCGTAAGTCGGCCGCGCATGCGCAGACCAACAAATACGGAGATTTCCGAACATTTCCGATGTTCCGTCTATTGCCGTTCTGCGCATGCGCAGCAAATTACGGACATTTCCGGCATTTTCCGAAGCTCCGTATGGCCGCGCATGCGCAGAACGGCCGAAAGACGCCGGAAAAGAGAGAAAAATGGCGGAGCACCCCGTTCGTAAGTAGGGGTTGTTCGTAGGTCGGGTGTTCGTAAGTCGGGACCCCCTGTGTGTATATATATATATATATATAGATATATATATATATATATATATATATATATATAGATATATATATATATCTATCTATCTATATATATATATATATATATAGATCTCTCTCTGTCTCTAATTATAATATAAATTATATTGCATTCCAAGCTGCGTGCGGTCTTCTGGGCTGGGCCAGGACTGGAGGACAGGTCACGGTATTGTAAAATCCATGTGTGTCTCACTAAGATGACTCGTCCTTTTCTTGCAGATTCTTTATGATCTCCCCTACAGATCAGCAGGTCCATTGCTGGTCTTGGTTGAAGCAGCACATGCCCAGTGACAGTGACTTACTGCTGGAGGACGTCACCTGGAAGTACACAGGTATGGCACACCACGTTTTATGAAGCTGATGTCATTGGGGGCGTGTCCCACTGTGTTGGCTTCTTTTATGAAACTTTAAGCTTTTTGTACATTTTGTGAAGTACAAAACTTTTGGTTGATATATATATATATCATGTGTGTATGTATGGAGCTCAGGAGATGCTACTTGCCTTCATGTACTCAGGGATCTCACTTCTGCCTCCATTCATCATGGCTCTTGTTTTGCAGCTCTGAACCTGATTGGTCCACGTGCCATGGATGTACTGTCTGAACTGTCCTACACTCCCATGACACCCGACCATTTCCCATCTATGTTCTGTAAGGTGAGGTGAGGTGAGGGGCGTGTCGTCTCTGATTCAGGACTTGCTGTCTGTTCCCTAAGCGTCATGTCTTTATTCCTGTACAGGAGATGAGCGTGGGCTACGCGAACGGTATCCGCGTCATGAGTATGACCCATACCGGAGAGCCGGGGTTCATGCTGTACATTCCCATCGAGGTGAGTTCTGGTGACCCATCTCTGTGTGTGGATCCCCCTCCCAGACACCCATAGGACACAACAGTCACTGCAGTCTTATTATGACTTGTTTACATTTTATACAGTTTCTGTAACCAATTTTTGTCTTTTTTTTTTTTTTTTTTTTACAATGTTTCCATTGAAGAGAAATCGTGGGGAAAAAATCTGGTTTTGTAAATAGAGATTCCCAATTTATAAAGACTTTCTGACAGGCCTGGTTTGCACTAGTGTGACTTGAGTCGCACAGAATTGCATGACAAGGGAAATCTTATTGTTTTCAATGGTGCCCACCCTGATAGATGCAACTTAGAATGGTGCGATTTTGGAAAAGGTTTCTGCACTACTTTAGTGCGATTTACAGTGTGACTTGGCCACGGAGAATATGCAAAGTCACGCTGCAGAATCACACTGTATATCGCATCCAAGTCGCTTCACAGTAGTATGAACCGCGCCTTAAGATGGGAAAAATATATCTAGCAGCAAACCTCATTTCTTTCCAAGCCTGCTGTCCCGCCATGTCTACAGAGACAGCCATTCAGTGTCCGAAATTTCCTGCTATAGGATGGCTAGGCTGCCTTGCAGGGTCCCCCTGGAGCCCCTATGCAGCCACCCGTACATGCATACTCCTGGCTGGGACTAGTGCTAACACTCAGTGGCAGGCAGCTGCCAAGAATGCATTCCTGTCCACTCCCTTGCCCTTCTTCCAGGTTTTGACTGTCATGTCTCCCTGCATTCTAAGCCACTCCCATGCCCCTCTTCCAGGCATTGATTGACAGCTGCTTTTATGCCCTTGCTGCACATTAAGCTACTCCCTTGCCCCTCCTGCAGGCTTTCAATGACAGTGGCTACCATGACTCCATGCATTCCAAGCTACTTCCCTCCAAGTCCTCCAGGCTTTTATTGACGATGGTTAAAATGCCTCTCTGCGTTCCAAGTCACTCCTCACCCCTCCTCCAGGCTTTGATTGATGGCGGCTATGGGGGAGTATAGTTTGTACCTCTTTTATATCTCACTTGTTGCTTTTCTCCTACCCAGTACGCATTACACGTCTATAATGAAATAATAAGTGTGGGACAGAAGTATGGAATCCGTAACGCCGGTTATTACGCCCTGAGGAGTCTACGCATTGAGAAGTTCTTCGCCTTCTGGGGTCAGGACCTTGACGCCTTCACCACCCCGATGGAATGTGGGCGTGAATTCCGAGTGAAGCTGGACAAGGTATCTGTCTTTTTGTGCCTAATTTCTAGTATAGTTTTGGGTTAAATGACCCAAAGATTCATTGACACTTCTAGTCCTCATGCACACTGGGCCAATGTGTAAGATCCCAGCATTTAGGTGCAGGTGAAAGGCATTTTTTTTTCCTGAGTATTGTATATCGATATCCACTTGGTGCATCATCCAGCAACAGCAGCTTTCAGTCTTTTTTGTACTTTTACTAGCTGCTGGACGGTGCACCTGTGCCTTCCACCCACACCTAAATGCCGGAGTCACATGCATTGGAGCCAAACACCCCCAGTGTACATGGGCCTTCTAGTTCCCACATTGTTTTGGGGGATATTGTGTGGAAGAGTTGTGGACAGTTATGTCATCTCCATTGACTGTATTATTCCTTGTGTTTTCCATCAGGTAGCTTGACCATTTCATGTCTTCATGTTTCCCGAATTTCTATAACTTTGGTGTTTTGTCACTTTTTTGCTGTTCATTTTTGAAGAGATGAAAATCGTGGATGTTTAGCCAGGGATTTCAGATATTTTTTTTGTGTGGCATAGGATTGCACCGCCAGAAATCTGCAGCTTGTATGGTGCATCCTCAGTGGTGTCAGGGCAGCGGTCTGGGGGAAGAGACGTAGTTGGTTCTGCTGTAAGAATAATTCTCATTATGATGTTCTGTTCTCCCCGCAGGGATATGACTTCATCGGCCGGGACGCCTTGCTGCAGCAGCGGGAAGAGGGCATCTCAAAACGGTTCACTATGTTCATCTTGGAAGATCATGACACAGACCTGGACTTGTGGCCCTGGTGGGGGGAGCCCATCTACCGCAATGGGGAACTTGTGGGCAAGACCACCAGCAGTGCCTATAGCTACACCCTGGGCAGACACGTGTGCCTGGGCTTCATTAATGGCCAGAACCCCGTTACCCCCGAGTTCATCAACCGAGGACAGTACGAAATAGAAATCGCTGGACAAAGATTCCAGGCCAAAGCCAAGCTTTACCCCTTCAGTTCGCTGTTTACCCAGAGACGCCGGAAAGAAGACCTTGAAATAGGGTACTGAGCTGGCTTTGGGCTCGCCAACAGACACAATGAGCTGGAAGAAGGGGTATCCAGAGCTGCGGCTCGGCACAGAGATGTTATGAGCACAATCTTGGCCTCTGCTCCCCCTTGTGAAGTACGGAGCGTGCTCATATAAACCCTTCTAAGGTCAGAGATCAGCAGGGAGCCACCCGTCCTAAAATTTGGCCCTTGGGAGCCAGGCAGTGCTTATTGCTGAATATAATTGGGTCACTGATGAGCACAGAGTGGGAATAATACACCTGCAGCAGCTGTGAGTTCACCATACAAAGTTCAAGATGTCCATAGCTCTTCTGTGCGCAATTTCCAACCTTGCGCAATTACCTCTGCAGATGCCAAGAGGAACACCATAGGGCTGATGCCATTTTGCAGCTAGAACTCCATTTTTATGAAAATCCTTTTCAGACAAAGTATGTTGGAATATCAGCCAGCTATGATCATAAAAGGGAAACCCTCGCTGTCCATACCATGGCAACATTTTGATATCCTTCTGCATCAGTCAATGGCTCCCAATCATTGCTCGGTTATTCAGTAATTACATTCAGTACAACTTCCCTGTGCTCTGGGGCTCTGCTGGGCAGATTCTCCCCATTCCTGGCTCAGCTGTGACTGGCTGAGAGTTCAGCTCTGCGGCCGGGTGACTGCTGTCCCCATCTTTATCTGTAGAGATATATGGAGGGTTTAGTCACTTAGCTGAAAAAGTTAAAGGTCAGCCAGTCATAGCTATACCTGGGTGGAAGCAATGGTCAGCAGTAAAGGCTTCCCCCTCTGCTGCAGGCTACTTTCACACTTATCCACCACAAAAACATGGAAACCGCGTTTTCCATTGCTTTCAATGTGGAGGTGTGTTTTTGATGCGTGTTTTTTTTTTTTAACTATTGAAGGACCCAGCCTTTTTCTGACATTTGTTGTGTACAAGTAAAAAACATCTGTATTTTTTTGCTAGAAAATTACTTAGAACCCCCAAACATTATTTGATTTTTTTTCCCTAGCAGAGACCCTAGAGAATGAAATGAATTTAAAAAAACAAACATAATATATACCAATTCTTTTGTATAATATGAAAGATGATGTTACGCCGGGTAAAAAGATACCGAAGATGTCATGATTTAATGTTGCGCGTGCTCGTGGAATGGTGCCAAATTACGGTACTTAAAAATCTCCATAGGAGACACTTAAATTTTTTTTACAGGTTACCAGTTTAGAGTTACGGAGGAGGTCTAATGCTAGAATTATTGCTCTCGCTCTGACGTTCGTAGCGATACCTCACATGTCTGATGCAAACATCATTTACATATGAGGGCGTGACCTACATATGAGGGCGTGACCTACATATGGGATCACTGCACGTGAGCACGCGGGGACAGGGGCGCTTTCAAATTTTTTTATTATTATTTTATAACTTTTTTTTTTTTTCACTGTCCCTTTAAAAAAAAAAGAAATTTGATCACTTTTATTGCTATCACAAGAAGTATAAACATCCCTTGCAATAACAATACAGCATGAAAAGTACTCTTTCTGGGGTCTAAAAGGCCCCAAATTACTCCTTTACCGTTAAAAAAAAATAAGGTTTGCTTTTAAGAAAAAATATAAAACGAGTGTATGTATGTATGTATGTATGTGTGTGTGTGTGTGTGTATATATATATATATATATATATATATATATATATATATATATATATATATATATATATATATATATATATATATATATATTACATGGCCCCAGAACCAGAAGTGACGTCATGACGTCGCTCCAGTCCTCATAGGGCATAGAGATGAGCGGTGGCCATCTTGCCATCGCTTATCTCTATGGAGAAAAAACTGCCAACGCAGAGGGGCACCTCTACCGCCACTTCTAAAAGTAATCCTGCGGCTAATCCGCCACAGGGGCCCATTTAATCTGAAAGCCGGCCGCCTAAGGGAAAAGAAAATACCCGGGTTTTGGCATCTAGCTGCAGCCATAACCCCGGTATTTAACGTCAAATTCATGATGTAAATTTCCAGTTAGGCGGTCGGCAAATGGTTAACTGACCAAACATGCTCCAAAAATGGGGCAAGCAAGATTTTTTTTTACACTACAACAGATGTACAACACCCCAGTGTGAACAAATGCATAGAATTTAAAGGGAAACAATTTTCTTGAGCTTTTCTTTTGTTTTATTGTAAAAGTGCTTCAAAAACTCCCTAAGTTCTGTAAAGAAAGTAACCCCTTCATGTGTACGACTCCCTGTATTCCTCCACATCAGAGGACGCCAGTATCAGAGCTTGGCACAAGTTTTCAAACATTTCACACGTATTCTTATATTCCATGATGAGGCTTCCTCACTTAGCAGCCATAACTCCACTAAGACCAGTTTTTCTATTTTCAATCAAAGTTTAATCACGGCGGGTCTTCGCAGCTCACAGAAAAGCTACCCTTTCATCTGAGCTTCCGGTGTCACACGTGTAGGAGGATGTTTCAGTAGAATGGCCATATTGGACAGCGGTCCCTCCCTGCTGAGTTCCTGAAGGGCTGTAAAGACCTGGCAGGAATGGAACTCCTTCCGAAAAGGAAGAAAGAGCATTGTTGGCCACAAGACTTAATCCATAATGTTTACTCACACTTACTTTTATTATACCGTTTTTCAAATCCATTTTTAAATCCCCAACCTCTGCCGCTGAGAATGTCCTGAAACCAAACCGAACTTGGACTGCAGATAATGCACTTTAATTGTTGGATGCTGACCCTGGACACGGTCTTATGAAAGCACTTCTCTAGGCACTGAACGCACCATCCGGTGTCGTGGACCTGACCCGGGACGCTCCGCTCTGTCCCATGGTGGGACGAGGATGCCTTCTAGCAATGGACAGGACAGACATCACTCCAGGAGTGGCTTCATGTTACTTTATATCATTTTTACTGTATATAGTTAACAATAAACAGATGTTAACATAGCTCTGCGCGTGGACAATTATTTTCAATTGTTGTTACACATGTGGTAAAATACTCTGGGTCACTGAGGGGTTCTGGATCCTGAAAGTCTGCAATTAGTTTGGATCAACCCTTTTACCCTGGAGGAACCCAGGGTAATAGTTTACAGGTCTCAGATTTCAGCAGGTGTCAGTGGGAAGAATGCTTTGTGTATGAGTGATCAGTGGAATTCCATTGGCATTAGTGACATTAAAGTCTTGTTTAAATAACATACTTTCCTGCTCTGTGCAGTGGTTTTGCACAGAGCAGCCCAGATCGTCCTCTTCTTGGGTCCCCTGTCGGCGCTCATGGCCCCTCCCTCCTGCCAAGTTCCCCCCAGAGCAAGCATCTTGCTCTGGAGGCACCTAAGCAGCCGCGGCTCTGCGTGTCCATTCACACACAGAACAGCAACTCAGCCCCGCCCCCCCTTCTCTCAGCCTTGGCTCACTGGGTGCCAATTGCTCCCACTGCTGCCTCAGCCAATGAGGAGTGAGAGTCCCCGAATAGCCGAGGCTCTCATGCACATCGCTGGATCGAGATGGGGCTCAGGTAAATATTAGGTGGGACTGGGGGGGCTGCTCCACACAGAAGGTTTGAAGATAAAAAAAAAACCTTGAGCCTTTACAACCACTTTAAGATGTTCTATTGCAATATTCAACATGACTTCCAAAAAAAACGTATGGGGGGGCCAAGAACAGCCAAAAGCCCACGGATGAAACTTTTCCCACTGATGGGCACACAAATGAGATTCCACATAAGCATATTGGTGTCCTAAATGTCCATGCAACATAGGATAGGAACCACTTTGTACATAGCCTGACGCCAAAGATCCGGCCCCTGTCTACTCTTACCCCTTTTGAGAAGATATGCGCTGACAGTGCCCCGGTCCCTCACTCTATCTCTATTCTATATAAGATGCTGCAGGTAGTTCCGCCACCTACAAAACCCTTTTATATCTGCGAGTGGGAGAGAGACCTGCACCATGATTTTAATGAGATTCAGCTTGACCACCTGTATTGGGTTGACTCATTCCAGCTGTCGTGATACGAGTATGCAAGAAACAAATTATAAGTTGGTAACACGCTGGTATAGGGTGCCTTCTATGTTGGCAATGATTTACCTCTCACAGTCTGGCACCTGTTGGAGGAACTGCGGTCAGCGTGGCTCTTTCCTACATATTCGGTAGGACTCACTGATCACAGAGCGCGCCCATCAGGGGGCGCGCAGGCCGCTCGTGCACGGCACTACGTCAATTGACGTAGTCTCGGCAAAGCAGGTCCACACTGTAGCCATCATTCGGCTATAGCGCGGATCTCTAGCGGTTAAAAATGTTATATCCAATCTCCCAGGACCAGCTGCATCAATGGTTGTGGATCGCACAGAGATATGCTCGTTTCAGATCATAAAGAAAGGAAAAAAACACATTCCATAGTGTAATCCTGTTAAAACGATTTATTTTCTCACAAAAACACCCCCTTTAGGTCTTGCACTTACATCAATCATAAAAACATAAAGCATTGCATCATACTAGATTATATCAGCCAGGCTCGAGCAGAGATGACACAGTGTCTCCTACCGCAATGTGATGTCTTTCCGGCGGTAGTGAGCGATGTGTCTTCGTACGGCTTGCTGAAATTACTGATGGTCGTCGTTTAGCCACAACTTACGCGTTTCGTCATCAACATCATCCGAGGGCTGACTTAGCAACGTGACGGCCCAAGTTATATACCTCTGCTGATCCACAGTGAATTAACCCGTGGAGTAGCGCGGTGCTGCAGACTAAATCCGGACATAGCTATCTGGACATATGGCAGGTGGACTGGGAATGCTGCAATCGGATAAACCCTGCAGTTTTTCTAGTCGCATGGACTGCGCCATGTTGTTGTTACTACATGGTGAAAGGCTGAAGTAATTACTATATTCATTATCTAAATAGTTGTATACTAATAATGCGGTAGATCCGGGCACCACAATATTTACCTAATTTTCACCCTTCTGGGAAGACTTTCCACAATATTTTGGAAGGTGTCTGTGGGAAGTTGTGCTCATTTTGAAGTCGCGTACCGATTTCGGATGATCACAATTGGTGTTCCAATTCATTCCAAAGGTGTTCAGTAGGGTTGAGGTTGGGGCTCTGTGTAGGACACTCCAGTCCCCGCTCTTTTCCTTCTTCACTCTTTTTAGTGCTTCCAGGACACACCAGAGCAATTCATTGTGCAGGTACCAACCAATCGGAAATGCTCTGATCTGTCCTGGAAGCACTGCAAAGAGAAGATGGAGCAGAGTAGGGATTTTAAAATCCCTGGACTGGCAATATTGGCACAGACAGCTCAGCATCCCCAGAGGTTAGTACAGCAGGGACCAGGGGAGTGGGGAGAGTGTAATGCCGCGTACACGCGACCGCACTTTCCGTCAGAATAAACTCCGACGGTCTTCCCGACGGAGTTCCGAACGAACGGGCTTGCCCACACACAATCGGACCAAAGTCCGTTCGTTTCGAACGCGATGGCGTACGACGGGACTTGAAAAGGAAGTTCAATAGCCAGTAGCCAATAGCTGCCCTTGCATCTTATTCGGTCAGTCGGACCAGCAAAGAGACAAACGGTTTTCCCAATAGAAATGATTCCGTCGGAAAGATTTAAAGCATGTTCTATTTCTAGGTCCGTCGGAATTTTAAAAGAAAAACGATCGGATTAGCCCACACACGATCAGAATATCTGACTAATTCCGTCGGACCTTTTCTGCTGGAAAGTCCGGTCGTGTGTACGCGGCATAAGGCGTTGGTTTACCTTTAAATTTTTTCTGTAACGGTGAACACTTTAAGTGTGCCATGAGCCCAGACCCTGTATACAACCATTGTATCACAGCACTGTACATACAAGATGATATATTCCATATCGGCCAAACAAAATGGAGCGGGTTAATCTTTTGTACAGGGTGTCCGAAAACAGCTTCATCTGTGTTATGTACAGTATGTTATTCCTGGATTCAGGTTCTACCTCGAGTTGTTTACCTGACTAATGACAGCCGGTTCTCTGCATCCACTGCACAAGCCGCCCTTTGTAAGCCGCCGTCTCCTCCTTGCACTGCGGATTTGTGATGTACTCACATTTCCCCAACAGCGATCTGTACGACCCTTCCTGACCCCCCCCAGCCTCTTCCTACAGCTAGCTGTGTGGCCCTACGCAAGCCCAGCTTGGCCCCTAGCTGTTATAGATTTGCTCCCTATATGAAGTGACGCCATACGCTGGCAGCAGCAGTGTTTTTATGTGCGGTAATGCCATACCTGCGCTGCCAGCAGACGCTCCATAAACACCCCAACCGACGGCAACAGACACATTTCTCCAGCACAGTAAACATGTTTATTTCCAGAAGAGACATCAGTACATGCAGAGCTCAGCTAATTGGCTCCAACTATTAACTCTTAAAATGTGTGTAAAGGCAACATTGTTTTCTTTAGTTTCTGATAGCATTGGGAAGGGTTATGCCCCGTACACACGGTCGGAAAATCCGACCACAAAATCCATCGGATTTTTTCCAACGGATTTTGTCCGACACTGGTGTTGCATACACACGGTCGGACAAAGTTGTCGGAAAATCCGATCATTCTGAACGTGGTGACGTTTGTTGCCTACGACGGGACTACGTAAAGGCTAGTAGAAAATAGCTTTGGTCTCGTAATTTGATCTGAGCATGCGTGGCACTTTGTCTGTCGGAATTCCCTACACACGATTGGAAAAAGTCCGATAGGACTTTGTTGTCGGAAAATTTGAGAGCAGGAGATAAAACTTTGTCCGTCGGAAAATCCGATGGAAAAAGTCCGATGGAGCCCACACATGGTCGGAATTTCCGACAACATTGTCCGATAGGACATTTTCCGTCGGGCATAAGACTCAACTTTTTACTACTCTGGTGCATAGATTCACCCTCTCCGTTTCCTGGGGGCACCAGGACAGGAAGTGATGGGAAATCCAAAATGTTACAGAACTCACCAAACAGGAATACAAGGGAAATCCTCTCGTGGAGGCAGATTTTATTTTTTTATTTGCATTGGAGAGATTTCCTCTGACTTCCTGTTATGTCTCTGGGACATGAAGTGTAGGGAAATCGCCCCTCTGGTGCACACAGTACAGATGGCATAAGAGCACCGCAAAGGGTTGTAGCCCTTGCCTACATAATCTATGCCATGCATACACATGAAAGCAGGTCATATAGTCGAACATATAAGTTCTTGTACTAATATATATTAAAAAAAAAAAAAACTTTCAAATTTCTAAATAAAATGTTATTTAAAAATAAAATACTCATCTATATAAATCTAGACTGATCTCATCTCACAAGAGAAGGACAATTTTTACTTTGCAGGGGAAAAAAATATCTAATTTATTCAGGGAAGCCTATCCCATCCCCCCCCCCCCCCCCCCCAACAACTGTCCCCGAGCCACCCCCATCAAATCATTCTCTGCAGCTATTACCTTTTGTACCACCACCCCTTACCTTTAGAATGTAAGCTCTACGAGCAGGGCCCTCCTGTACCTTTTGTATTTAACTGTACTGTAATTGTGTTGACCCCCTATACATTGTAAAGCGCTGCGTAAACTGTTGGGGCTATATAAATCGAGTATAATAATATCTCTAAACGACATGCCTATTTATAGAGGCTGAAACGATGGCCATTATCTATCTAGAGAGGCTGAAATAATAAGTATACCCTATTTACAGAGAAAATATTTTCAGATAGATCATTTATTTTCACATTTACTGTAACAGTAAGTAGTTTGTTTGGGCCAAACTTGTCCAACCACCTATTTCCATTGCTAACTGATCCGGCTGCTGTGTGTTATAATGTAATAGCATCAGCCATACACAGTATGTGGCGCTGTGTTCTGGCAGAAATAATTGCAACGTCATGTTTGCTGCCAGAACTACATTGAATCGGGGCATAGCGCTTCTCCCTCTCATTCAGGAGAACCCTTGTATTTTTAAAGGTAGAATTTGGGATGTCATCCACTTGCCTCTCTACCTCAGCCACTCAGAGAAAGCCTTGTATCCACTGATAAAAAATACAAGGCTTCTACTGAATGGCATTCAGGCTGGATTCACACTAGTGCGAATTGGCTGCGGTTTCTCTGCATCCAATTTGCCTTAACAGGAGATCATGACCAGCTCTCTATGTATCCGGTTCACATATCTCCGGAGCGGCTTGCACAGGAGTCCTGTGCATCTTTGGCTCTGTTTCAGGCAAAAATTTGTCCCTGAACAGGGACGCACTGGACCCCCCGCTGCGATCCGCGGCCGTCTGCAGTGTGAACGCAACAGGCCAACTCGACTCAGTTCTGGCAGCAGATGGAACACAGTACCGTATACTAGAGATTGCCTCTGAGGGGGCAGGACGAGCGCCGTCAGATTACATACAGTAAGAATCTCCTATTCACGTGGCGGCCTCTGTAATAGGAAGTCCCGTCTCCTGGGCCACCATTGGACTAATGTTCTGTCTATCATAGGAGATTCTCACTGTATGTAATCTGTTGGCACTCATCCCGCCCCCCTCCCTGTCCCCTCATAGCTGCAGATGGGCATCAATCAGGCTGCATTGATGTGGACTGATGAGGCTGCATTGATGGCACTTGTGAGGCTGCAGATAGGCATTGATCAGGCTGCATTGATGGCAAATTGGCAATGGTGAGGCTGCAGATGGGCACTGACCCTTATTTTGCTTCAAAGTTCCTTATTTCAAATTTTAGTTTTTTTCCTGAAACTTCCCTCTTAAAATGAATATGCGTGTTATACGCCGATTAAATACGGTAATTGTAACATGCAACACTGTACCCAAATAGAGCTTTCTTTTGGTGGTATTTAATCACTGCTGGGGTTTTTAGTTTTTGCTAAACAAACAAAAAAAAACAGAAAATTCAAAAAAAAAAAAACAAATACATTTTTTTTTCTCATAGTTTGTTATACAATTTAGGTAATTTTTCTCCTTCATTGATATGCGCTTACGAGGTAACACTGGAGATAAGGCACTGATAGGTGGCACTGTGGGCACTGGTAAGAGGCACAGTTGTGCACTGGTAGGTGGGACAGATCACTCGGCGGCGGCTCTCCATGATCGGGACTGATGTCCCTGTGATAGCTGCCGGTGATCGTTTTTTTTTTTTTCTCTATCAGCGCGAGGAGAAAAATAGCCAATTGCTGGGTCTGTTTACATCACATGATCAGCTGTCATTGGCTGACAGCTGATCACGTGGTAAGTGGTCGGTATCGACGCCTTACTCCGATCTGTGATCAGCCGAGTCTCAGACTCGGCTGATCACAGAACGTGCCGCGCCTCCCGGCAAAGTAGGTCTGCACTGTAGCTGTCATTCAGCTATAGCGCGTTGAAGGGGTTAAAGAAAACAGTAATTTTCGGTTTTGGCCAAGTGTACCCTGAATTTCCGGTACCAAAATTTCAATTCGGTGCACCTCTACCGTATACTCTATGCAGCTGAAACTACTATAGTCCATTTAAGTACACACAGCGTGCTTTTCAGTTGGTGATGAAAACAGTTTGTTTGGACTAGCTTGGCCCCAACCAAGTATTTAAAGTCAAAATAAGTGTGGAGTTCTACCTTAAAGAATGTTCAGCCAATTATGTACCATGGAGGGAAGGTGTCGGAGGAATAAGCACACTCTAGTCAAAACTAAATTTAAAGTCTAGTGATGCAAACAGATTATCCTTCCTGTTCTTATTCAGTCCTTCATCCACCCCGCCCCCGTCTGCCTGTAACTAGGTGATCCCGGAACGCACCTACTATTTGCTTCTGTCTAATTCTCACATGCAGAAAGCCTTAAAGTGGAACTTTAGTCAGAGAATTACGTCCGTTTAGATCACTTCACGCTGGCCCCTTTTGCAGGTATAGCTATGTAAAGCATTAAATATAAGTGCCTACACTGTTTAAAATCCAGCAATACACCGTCTCACCCTAGGACGTTTGTGTATAAAGTGAATCAGAAAGCTCCCACCTGACCTCATTCGCAGTGCCTATAATACTGCAGAGTGCGGATCACTCCTCTCCTCACCAGAGTCTAGAATGGGTACTGAGATACAAACAGAGTGACGGTGAAGATGTGCCTCCCGAGAAACCCCTGCCCAGACATTTCCGCCATCTCCACGTCCACCTGTATCTCTGCCGGTCCAGTCAGTGGTTTGGTCAGGATCAGTTCTCCCCGGTGTCTGCCAGCTTGCCGCACCTCCAGGCCACGCTGACCTTTGCCTCTTGTGATGGTGAAGCGCTGGCCATCTCCTGGGGACCGTGGTGCCGTCATGGTGAACAGGACTCGAGGAACCGGCAGCTGGGACTGTACGCCAATGTAGTGAAAGGAGACAGAATGGGGGGCTTCCAGGCATGCGGCACTGCCCACGTGGCATGGCGTCCGTTCACACTGACTGCAGAAACAGGAGGAGACCAGGTGAGAGGACTGAGCAAATACAAGATGGAGGAGCACAGGTCACATACATTTATAATGTGATGTCATCACCCAGCCCCCTCCACCTTGTCCAATCAGAGAATGGCTTGCATTCATTGAGAAAAAGGTGAATGGTGCCTGTGCTGTGCAAGTGACTTCTCTGTGTATTCTATGCAGCTGCTCAGCATGGGACACAGAAGATAGCGGTCATTTTAACAGCAGTCCCAAAGGAATGTAATTTGCATATTTACGTTAAAGAGGAACATCACTCCCCCCTCCTTTATTTATTTATTTTTTTCTCTTTTTAACTCCCGGTTAGTTCTAGATTCAAATACTCACCTGCCCAGGGAATCCAGGGTTGTCCTGCTGCAATCTCCCTGCTCTGTTGCCACAGCCCAGGTCCTGTGCATCTTCTTCTGTGATGTCATTGGGAGTCGGCTGCCTCTTCCGAGGCAGACAGCTCCTGATGTTGCACCCCAGCTCCACACTCCGGCCGCTGGGTGTCCCTAGTGCTGCAGCCTTCAGGAATATGTTATGTGCATATTCCAGGAGGCTACAGAGAGGAGGAGACGTAATACTTGCCTCGGCGAAAAAAATGGTGGCAGGTGGGCAGGACTGGCTTAACAAGAAACCATATAGGGATAGGAATGCAATAATGCTTTGTGCATCTCTTGAGTAAAAGTTTGCTTTTACCAGCCCTTTTAAAAACAATGCCCTCCCTGTGTGACAGATATCTTATCTCAACAATTGTTAGGAGACAGCGTTATTGTTTTTTAGCCCTGAGAGCTCCACCTAGAGGCCAATCCACACATTTCAATTACTGTCATTATCACATCATATTCTCTGGCATTTCACAGCTAAACCACTCTTCCTGTAAAGGACGCCCCTTTCTAAACCCATCGTAAAATCTTCTTCTACAGCTACTCTACGTGCCTCTGTCCTTCGAGCCGAGGAATTCATTTATTTGGCTTCCTCCTGAAGCTTTTCTAATGGAAAAAAAAAAATCGGATGTTTTTTCCGACAGAATTCCACTCAAGCTTGTCTTGCATACACACGGTGACAAAAAAGTTTGCTGAACTTTCGACCGTCAAAAACGCGGTGCCGTACAACACTACGACAAGCTGAGAAAATGAAGTTCAATGCTTCTGAGCATGCATCGAATTGTTTCCGAGCATGCGTAGGAATTTTGCGCATCGGAATTGCTACAGACGATCGGAATTTCCGACCGAAAAATTGAGAACCTGCTCTCAATCTTTTGCTGGCTGGAATTCGGCCAGCAAAAGTCAGATGGAGTATACACACGGTCGCATTTTCAGACCAAAAGCACTTTCTGTAGCCCTTGAGGAGGAAATCATACTCACTATGCAGAGGTCTTCATGTAGGTTGTGTTGTGTTTGGGTTTGGGGCACTCTGGGCGGACGCACGTGAAGCCGCCATACAGATTGACGCAGGTCTGTCCTCCAGCACAGGCGCTCTGCTCTGACACACACTCATCGATATCTGAAAGGAAAGGAATCGGATGGTGAGGCGGTCATGTGATAACCGTCTGGGTTTTTGTGTCATAGATGGAGCGCCTTACCCTGGCAGCTGTTCTGTGAAGAATCCAGCAGATACCCCTGTGGGCAGACACATTGGTACGATCCAGGAGTATTGACACATTCATGGACACAAATCTTCACAAGTGCACTTCCATGGAACAAACTGCATTCATCGATGTCTGCGGGGGAGGGGGGAGAGAAACGAATATAAACTTACGTTAATCCTATTATACCACAAATTGTGCTGTTTGGGATTCACTGGGGAAATTTTGTTGAGTTTTCCTAAAATATACATAAAGCCAAAACGTTCTTTATCTTTTGGATAGAATAGGTCTAAATGGTTATTTTACTACCTGTGTCCCATTGGGGAGATTTCTCTTTACTTCCGTTCTTGTAGGCACAATAGGAAGTGATGCGTAATCTCCTCATAGATAGTTGTCACCAGGACAAGCATTTCCATTGGAAAAAGTGTCCCTCACCTCCAGTTTCGTTGATAACCATACCATTTTAGATTTCCCATCAGTCTTTGTCAACAGAACAATGTAGAGGGGCTCGCCAGTGGGAACACAGACAGCAGTAAAAATCTGATAGGGGTTCTGATCTTTCCACACTCCATCCAACACTAAATATGTTTTGTATAGACATGCAGTTTAATAACCCATACAATCTAAGGCTAAAAGGTATGGGAACCCCCCTCCCGATGATGGAGTTCAGATATCCTCAGTAAAAAGTTCTGTTAATAAAGCACCATACAAAGACATTGTAGATGATTGTGTTCTTCCAACTTTGTGGTACCAATTTGGAGAAGACCCTTTTCCATCCCAGCATGACTGTGCTCTATTCTATTTTTATTTTTTATGCACCTGTGTTTGTGGGTGTTATATCACCACTAGGGCCTTTAAAATCCCATAAGGGGGAACCCTGTTCTCTGTATCCTATAAAGACATGGTGTGACCAGGTTGGTGTGGAGGAACTCAACTGTTCTGCACAGAACCCTGACCTCAACCCTACTGAACACCTTTGTGATGAATCGGAATGCTGATGGTGAGCCAGATCTTCTCATCCAATATCAACACCTGACCTCACAAATTGGCACACATTTCCACAGACACACTCCAAATTTTGTGGAAAGTCTTCCCAAAAGAGTGGAGGCTGCTACAACCACAAAAGGGGCAACTCCATACAAACGGTCATGGGGTTGGGGGCAACCCCATTTTACTGGCCATGGATATTGGGGCAACCCCATTTTACTGGCCATGGGGATGGGGGCAACCCCATTTTACTGGCCATGGGGATGGGGGCAACCCCACTTTACTGGCCATGGGGATGGGGGCAACCCCACTTTACTGGCCATGGGGGCAACCCCACTTTACTGGCCATGGGGATGGGGGACAACCCCACTTTACTGGTCATGGGGATGGGGGACAACCCCACTTTACTGGCCATGGGGACAACCCCACTTTACTGCCCATGGGGATGGGGACAACCCCACTTTACTGGTCATGGGGATTTGGCAATTCCATATTAATGGCCATAGAGGGATGGGACAACTCCATATTAATGGCCATAGAGGGATGGGACAACTCCATATTAATGGCCATAGAGGGATGGGACAACTCCATATTAATGGCCATAGAGGGATGGGACAACTCCATATTAATGGCCATAGAGGGATGGGACAACTCCATATTAATGGCCATAGAGGGATGGGACAACTCCATATTAATGGCCATAGTGGGATGGGGCAACTCCATATGGATGGCCATGGTTTTGGAAGTGGATGTCCAACAAGCTCATAGAGGTGTGATGGTCAGGTGTACATAGACTTGGCCATGTAGTGTATAAACTAGTCTATATGTGATGACTAGATGAGGAATGGAAAGTGCCTAATAGTGGAGTGTTTCTGTTCCTACAAAGACCATACCTTCCATACTGCACTGTGAACATGATAAAAACATAATTGCTGTTAAACAAAACCAGCTCTTCTGAAAAACACTTCAGATCCAGTAAAATGCTAATTTGGATGTTTTGTTCCTTTTATCCTTTTATTCACAGTCCTCAAACTCCTGGACTGTCAATGACCTTCTCTTCTAGAAGCTTTGTATGCCAACATACTACGCCTGGCACACCTCCGGCCACTGCCACCTGCTCCAAAATCCCTGTGGACTTCTGTAGGATTGGAAATAAGAACAGAAGGAGATTGTAGAGCAGTGCACAATGGGAGGAAGTCTGCAGGATATCTGCAGACTGGTGCCAGAAAGGGTAGTGTCACTAACACCATTACACTCACATTGCTCAACGGTGGGGTCAACCATGTTCACCTAATACTGATGAGGCTCCCAGCAGGGGTCCTGTGCGTCCCTCTTCAATGTTTCAGGTCCGATTTCAGCCAAAATTATGGGCTTAATTCAGACCTGAAACGGACCAAAAGACGCACAGGGCTCCTGTGCAAATTTGCACTGGAGCCACAGCGGAGATATGTGAACCGGCTCCATAGAGATCCGGTCAAAAATCTCCTGCTATTGTGAATTGGATGCGGGGAACCCGCCTGCCCCTTTCATTCACTAGATTTACCTTGTGGCCTTTACCAAGGGATGTCTGCATGTAAATGCAATTTTCCTAGGAACACCCATGTCCTACAAGGAAAGGAGGAACCAAGGAAGGTAAAATATAAGCAAATTCAATTTCATCTTTAAAGTGCAACTGTTATATACAAAGATATATAAAACTAATAAGTATCTGAAAGTATGCATCACAAGGTGCCAGCTGTGCACCCTAGAAGCCCCAAACCTGGGCTCTCTCAGGATGTATTTTTCAGCTGACTGCTGGAGAAATGCCCATAATTCAGTTCATTTTTAGCTCATTAATTACCTTTTAATTAAATAACTGTTGAAGGTTAGATCCCCAGCAAATCTTGCACTACATTCTGTAAATTGAAGACCTTCCCTCTAAACACACATTCTGTTTTGGAACATTGTGAGGGCACAGTCCTCTCATGCAGATTTGGCAGTGCGGCCAATACTCACACATTACCCCTTACCACCATATACCCCCCTCTCTTCCCCCACTGGTTACCCTGACAGGCGCCTCCTGCCTGGATCACATAGCCAGCATCGCAGGTACAGTGCTGAGTCCCATGAAAGGAAGAACACTTGGCGGGACGAAGAAGGGTCGTGTTGGTGGCAGACGGTGATTCTGTGGACAGAGAAACTTGCATTGACACAGGGCATGGTGAGATTGTGTTGCAGCTAAATAATTAACAAACCAGAGAGACAACACCAGATATCTGTATCGGGGTCAGTCTGATAATGCAGAGATCTCCAGATTCCAGAGCACAATGCCAGAATAAAACCCATGGCTGTGTGCCTACAACAGGGATCAGGTGGAAAGCTTGCATGTACAGGCCCAAGCTCTAATGTCACAAAGTTATATATGGCTACTCATAAATTGTGCAAATGTAGGACTTTTAAGATCTCCAAACACAATGTTGCTTATATAATGGAATCTAATTGGATATGCTATTCCGTGGGACAGAGGACCAGTAAGACAGGCATTTTTTAGAAGGAGGTCAGCAATGGCAGCGTACATATTTCTTAAATGACAGGTTCCCCTTAAGGATGCTGTCATTATCTTTTTCTAAAGAAAAAAAAAAAAGAATTTAGGGTGAAAGTGAGCAAGTTTGTAAACTGATGCAGGTTTTAAGTGAACTTGGATGGGACTTTTTAAGCATTCAGTGTATCACACGTATACATCCATTTCATTCACATTAAAAAAAACACACTTGATTGTCTGCCTTCCTGCTACCAATTAAATACTGCAAACCTCTCAGAAGGGAAGTGGTTTTCTCCTTTTTTTTTCTTTTTTTTTAGCTGGGTTTTGTTCATTTATTTATATTTTTGTTATATATATATATATAATGTGTATTTTTTTTTTTTATTTTTTTTTATTTTCTGAATAGAATACTTTGAGATGTGTATAGAGAGTTTTTGATATTATGCAAATGTCACATATGGACACATGTTTTTGCCTTTGATTGTTAAGCTGAATTTCAATAAAATAAAAATGTAATAATAGAGGAGCAAACCTCTCCTCTGATACTCACACATGAAGGTATGGCGTGGTCTCTTTTTGGGCCATATATACCTTGCCCCTTTTTTTTTTTGCTTTGTAAGGTGTTTATACACACACACTGTATACAGGTGCATCTCATAAAATTTAAATATCATCAAAAAGTTAATTATTTTCAGTTATTCAATTTAAATTTTTTATAGATGCGTTACACACAGTGATATATTTCAAGCATTTCTTTCTTTTAACTTTGATGATTATGGCTTGCAGCTAGTGAAAACCCAAAATTCAGTATCTTCGAAAATTTGAATATTACACAAGACCAATAAACATAAAAATAAAAGAAGGATTTTTAATACAGAAATGTTGGATCACTGAAAAGTATGTCCATCTACAGTATAGTATGCACTCAATACTTGGTCGGGGGGTCCTTTATGAATTACTGCAACAATGCGGCGTGGCATGGCGGCGTCAGCCTGTAGCACTGCTGAGGTGTTATGGAAGCCCAGGTTGCTTTGATATCGGCTTTTAGCTCATCTACATTGTTGGGTCTGGTGTCTCTCAACTTCCTCTTGACGATACCCCACAGATTCTCTATGGGGTTTCAAGCACAGTAATCCCACGGTCATTAAACCAGGTATTGGTACTTTTGGCAGTGTGGGCAGGTGCCAAGTCCTGCTGGAAAATGAAATCAGCATCTCCATAAAGCGGGTCAGCAGAGGGAAGCATGAAGTGCTTTAGAATTTCCTGGTAGAGGGCTGCACTGACTTTGGACAATGGCCCAACACCAGCAGATGGCATGGCTCCCCAAATCATCATCACGGACTGTGGAAAATGTTGCATTTCATTTGGAAATCAAGGTCCCAGAGTCTGGAGGAAGAGTGGAGAGGCACGGAATACAAGTTGCATGAGGTCCAGTGTGAAGTTTCCACAGCCAGTGATGGGGAGACATGTCATCTGTCGGTCCACTGTGTTTTATCAAGTCCCAAGTCAGCACAGCCCTCTACCAGGAAATTCTAGAGCCCTTCATGCTTCCCTCTGCTGACCAGCTTTATGGAGATGTGGATTTAATTTTCCAGCAGGACTTGGGACCTGCCCACACTGCCAAAAGTACCAATACCTGGTTTAAGGATCATGGTATCACTGTGCTTGATTGGCTAGCAAATTTGCCTGACCTAAACCCCATAGAGAATCTGTGGGGTATTGTCAAGAGGAAGATGAGAGATACCAGACCCAGCAATGCAGACGAGCTGAAGACCGCTATCAAAGCAACCTGGGCTTCCATAACACCTCAGCAGTGCCACAGGCTGATCACCTCCATGCCACGCCGCATTGTTTGTTATTTGGATTGATGTCCGTTCTTGTGATGGAGAGGACCTTGATACCTGCTGGGGGGACTACACTATAACCATTTAACATATGGATTGTTTTTGATGGCACATACTTATGTGTTGCAAGTTCATTGTGATGTTGACCTGTGCCTGTTTTGTATGTTTTTCAGTGTGTAGGAATTCTCTTCTCACCCAAAGATGAAAGAAAAATTTTGAAACGCGCTGGAAAGAGAGAGAGATTTGTACATACCAACTATGACTGTATATATTTTTTTTTTTTTTTAGACCTCTACAGAAAGAACATTTTACCAACTGGACCTCAGATTTTAAATTCAGTACCCCTGCCATAAAGTGTACTGAGCATAGGCTGTGCTGCATCATCTTGGAGAATACTGCATGTCCGTGGAGTGCATTGCATGACCATAGACTATATGGCGGACTGCAGTCCAGACACGGACTGAATGACAATCTTGTCCATACTGCAGCTGCACCACTTAGCAGCCTGAGTGGACTCCTCTCCTGCCGCTGCTGCAGTGGGTAAAAGTCACAGACACAAAATTGCAGAGGGTGGGAGGAAAGGCAGGGCGGACTCCTCTTCTGTATATACACACCTGCCTGCTGCTGCTGTTAAACTCACAGCAGGGAAGAGGGTTGGAGGCACGAGAAAGGTCTGCAGGAGCTGCCCAACACTTCTTGTTAAAAAGCAAGTGACCCGCTTGGTAATATGGAAGGTTGGGCAGCTCCTGCTCCCCCTGTAGTCCTGCAGGTTCACTCGCTTTTTAAAAAGAAGAGTTGGGCAGCTCCTGCAGACCTTTCTCGTGCCTCCTGCCCTCTTCCCTGCTGTGAGTTTAAAAGCAGCAGCGGTGGCAGTCAGGCAAGTACATACAGAAAAGGAATCCACCCTGCCATTCCCACCCTCTGCAATGTTGTGCCTGTGTGACTTTAAACGGCTGCAGGAGAGGACTCCACCCAGGCTACTAAGTGGTGTGGCCGCAGTCTGGACAGGACTGTCACTCGGTCCGTGTCCGGACTGTGGTCCGCCATATAGTGACGCCTGCTCTATGGTCATGAAATACAGTCTAGAGCAGGGGTCTCCAAACTTTTTAAACAAAGGGCCAGGTTACTGTCCTTCAGATTTTAGGAGGGCCGGACTGTTGGGAGTAGAAAAGGTCCCGAAATCAGTGGGAAAAAATAATGCCCCATTGTTTGTTTCAGTGAAAGTAATTGCACCTCATTATTGGTGTAAGTGGGAGAAATTGTGCCCTGTCGTTGATGTCATTGGGCCCCATTGTTGGTGTCATTGGGAGGAAATGTACCCCCTTCATTGGTGGGGAATTGAGGGGAATCCCCCATTGTTGGTATCAGTGGATGAAATAGTGCTCCAAGGGCCGGATAAAAACAAGCAAAGGGCTGTATCTGGCCCCTGGGCCACAGTTTGGAGACCCCTGGTTTAGAGTAATGTAGTGTGGTTCTGTCCGCGGCTGTGCAGTCCTGCCTATGGTCATGCAGTACCATCTGCAGTCAGAACACTCTATAGTCATTCAGTATAGTTTATGGTCGTGTATTACAGTCTATGGACGTGTAATACCGTAAAGAACAGTCTGGGGTCATGAAGTTATTCCAGTTCTGAAGGAAAGGAGCACAAAGATCAGCTGTTCTCCTGGAAATGTATACTGTGTGTCTGGGCTTACACCTGTCCGCAGAAGAGAAGAGACCAATTAAATTTCCCAGGTCATCCCGGGACACACAGATGCTCAGAAAACACTTTCTGTATCACATATGTGTGTGGGAGTGAACGCAGCCTCATACCTCCTTATGGGAGAACTGGTCAATATCTCTTCCAATATTCTCCGACTCCCCAGATATTGTGGTCCTGCAAGAGCCAGCACAGCCTGAACATAGTGGGCATGCTGGGATTTACAGTTCACCAGTAGCTGATAAGCCAGAGATTGTTTGCCAATGTTAACAGTTGATGTGTAAATATTCACAGAACCAAAATCTGTAAAATGTAAAAATGCAACCAGCCAATCAGAAGTGAGCATGTGCTGTGATCCATACCTGTGCAGCTGGCTGCTTGTCCGCTCCAGGTCTGGTTGTCCAGGCAGGTTCTGGTCTCAGAGCCGAGCAGGTGGAACCCCAAATCACACAAGAAATGCACCTCATGTCCTACTTTCAGCTTTCGGCCCAGCATGCGTCCATGACGAGGAGGCTTCAGAAGAGGGCAATTGTCTAGGGTGAGAGAGGAAAGCAGGGTGATGGGTATAAATTAATACTGCATAAGTAGGTTTATGAGGGTATTAGGAGGGTATTAAACAGGTGACAAATATTGACAATGAAGTTTAGCGGGTCAGTCAGAGCCAAGCTGGCCATACACTATACAATTGTACAATTCCCTTTAGATTTGATACAATGTGGCCCGTTAAGGTCTGCCCTCATATTACATTGTTTCCGTAAATTCAACCCTTTACAACAGTAATACACATTTATGTGGCTGTAGGGCCAGTCTTGTTCTGGGGAGATCTCACATCAGTGTCATGTCCACTACCAGCAATTATTAGCCAATAGAATGAACTCTTAATGAAATTGGGACTGTGCAGCCGATCACAATGGTCAGGAATCTTACTTACTGGCCTCGGCCATAAAAGGGTTAAAAAATATCGTAAAATCCGACCATGTATGGCCAGGTAATGTAGAGGTGCAGGAAATAAGAGAGAGGGTCCCCGGAATTGCACCCACCTTTCCCGTCTTCCTTCTGCAGATGGGTCCTCAGCTGGTTCAGCCTTCGGCTTAGGGTCCTCATTCCTCGCAGGTAGGACGCCTCATGGTCGGTGAGCAGCTTCTGGACCTGGCGCAGAGTTCGGAGAGCCTCTCGCTGCTCTGAGCAGGTCTGGGGAGGGGACAAACCATATACCAATCATCACAGAACTCCAACAGCCTGGAAACCCCCTCCAAGTCTAAGAAGTGGGGGTGGGGGGGGCCTCATCGGGGAAGATAACAGAACTCACCTAACCTCAGTCAGTAAAACTTGAGGGCTTTGTGCTGGGAAAAAATGTATAAAGCAGCAGCAGGTGCTCAGACAGACAGAGGCTGCCATTGATCACTGTATTAGGAACATCTACCCTGGTGTGGTTGCAGGCCTCCATTGTAGATCTGTATATTGAAGGCCAGTGGCAGCTGGTGCTAAGAAAATTGTGGGGGGGGGGGGACGCAGAGGACGTCGTGAGACTTACCTACAAATGGAGCCCTCCAGTGGTCATGGCTCCCCTGATTCCCGACGGCTTCCGTGTTAACCCGGTCTTCTTTCCGGGTTCAAAATCTTTGGCCTCCAGAAGTGACGCGATGGCGAATATTGATTCGCTAAAAATCAAAAAGTGGAAGGGATTCGGGGCGCAGAGGACAAACTAAAAACAAGCCAAGTGGAGCCTCAGGCCTGTTCACACAGTATTTAGCTTGAATAAGAGCGGTGTGAACAGCAAGCTTTGACAAAGCAATTACAGAGCTTTCCGCAAGCTTTCTTGAAGCTTTTAAAATACCATTCAGCTGCAGTTTGTAAATGCTGAACACAGATCCTAATGGGAGTGCTGATTGCCACTTTAAAGTGGTTGTAAAGTCTCAAGGTTTTTTAACATCATGCATTCTATGTATGAAGGTAAAAAAACTTTTTTGTGCAGCAGCCCCCCCCAATACTTACCTGAGCCCCATCTCGACCCAGCGATGTGCATGAGTGCCTTGGCTCTCCAGGGACTCTGCCTCCTCAATTGGCTGAGACAGCAGCGGGAGACATTGGCTCCCACAGCTGTCAATCACAGCCACTGAGCCAAGCAGGAGAGAGAGGGGGTGGGCGGAGCTGTGGCTCTGTGCGTGAATAAACATGCAGAGCCACAGCCTGGAAACAAGCAAGCTTGGGTGCCCCAATTGCAAGCGGCATTCTCTGGGGGCACTCGCAGGAGGAAGGGGCCAGGAGCGCTGGCGAGAGACCTGAGAAGGAGGACGATCGGGGCTGCCTTGTACAAAACCACTGCACAGAGTAGGTAAGTATGACATTTCTTTTGTTTTTGTTTTTTAAAAAGGAGACTTTAAAATCACTTTAAACAAGCTGCTAGCAGGCTTCAGCAGGCTTTCAACAAGCTTCAAATGCTGAAGTCTGCTAGTAGCTTGTTTAAAGTGGCAATCAGCATTAGGACCTGTGTTCAACATTTACAAACTGGAGTTGAATGGTACTTTAAAAGCTTCAACAAAGCTTGCGGAAAGCTCTGCAAATGCTTTGTCAAAGCTTGCTGTTCACACTGCTCTGATACAAGCTGAATCCTGTGAAACCAGCCAATCTCTTCCCTGAGCCGATTCAGAAAATGGAAAATCTGCAACATTGTACAGATCTCCGAGGAGAAGGAAACATTGTATATGGCAATTTCCTTCCAGATACATAATAAAATAATTTCATCTGCTTTTTATTTTTCAGGCAACTTGCAGACCCTAGGACTGTCCTCCTGACCTGAAACAAGCATGCAGCCAGGGAAGTCAGAACACCTGACTCACCCATGTTTGTTCCTACGTAGTAAAGGAAGTCGGCTTCGGAGTCTACATCCAACAACTTGGAAGAGTGGCAGTTCCCATCCCATATTTCTGAACTAGCGTTGAAGGGGAACCGCCCGCTGTGATCAAGGGGAGGTGTGCCCGCAGCGATCAAGGGGAGGTGTACCCGCGGCGATCAAGGGGAGGTGTGCCCGCGGCGATCAAGGGGAGGTGTGCCCGCGGCGATCAAGGGGAGGTGTGCCCGCTGCGATCAAGGGGAGGTGTGCCCGCTGCGATCAAGGGGAGGTGTGCCCGCTGCGATCAAGGGGAGGTGTGCCCGCGGCGATCAAGGGGAGGTGTGCCCGCTGCGATCAAGGGGAGGTGTGCCCGCTGCGATCAAGGGGAGGTGTGCCCGCTGCGATCAAGGGGAGGTGTGCCCGCTGCGATCAAGGGGAGGTGTGCCCGCTGCGATCAAGGGGAGGTGTGCCCGCTGCGATCAAGGGGAGGTGTGCCCGCTGCGATCAAGGGGAGGTGTGCCCGCTGCGATCAAGGGGAGGTGTGCTCGCTGCGATCAAGGGGAGGTGTGCTCGCTGTGATCAAGGGGAGGTGTGCCCTCTGTGATCAAGGGGGGGGAGTACCCACTGTGATATCCCACAGTGACTTGGACTCACCTGGCTAGCGGAGGGGCCCAGAAGATGGAGGGCGACGCAGAGCAGCAAAACCACCTTCACCATGGTGACAACCTGCAGGGAGGAAAGCAGAGTCAGATAACGGGTGACCCTTTCCCCCACATTAAGTATTGATACAATGTTTCATCTTCATAGACAAATAAAGAATAATTTGTATAAAATGTCACAAATTTTGGAAGTCGGAGGATCTCGGTGGTTGGTTAAATGTTACAATTACAACATTGTATGTAGGTCTCTCCATCCACTGGATTCCGTTTGCTTAATATCATAAAAACATTTCAGAATATCAAGCGGGGACGTCCGCCTCCATCACTTTCATTTTGTTGTCAGGGAATAAAAATAAAATTAAATAAAAATCCAAAATGTGGAAGGGGTGCAACGTGACAAAATTTTTTTTTAGATAAAATATTAAAGAGAGAGGAAAGAAAATCTGCAGATCTGAGCGGATAGCCACTGACTGTCCGGAGATCTGCAGATTATTCCACCTACATAGATGGACACTCCTTGTGGGGTCCCCCCAGTTTATAGCATTGTACTAGCTGTCCCCCCCCCCCCCCCCCCCCCCCCCCCCCCCCCCCCAACCACCCCCCCCCCCCCCCCCCCCCCCCCCCCCCCCCCCCCCCCCCCCCCCCCCCCCCAGACACTTACCGTATGATGAGCTCTGCGATGATCCGGCTACTATGTGACTGCGCAGGATGTGTGCTGTGCAGACCTCATTACCTCCACATTCCTCTCCGGCCACGAGTCGCCTCCCCGCACAGCAAACACAGCAACAGGTCTTGTTTGTGAGGGGCTGAGTCATTCCTGCAGAGCATCGCACCGCAACAAATTACAGAACATCACACTTCATCATATATAGATGCAGAGCATCGAACCACATCACAACAAATTACAGAACATCACACTTCATCATATATAGATGCAGAGCATCGCACCATATCACAACAAATTACAGAACATCACACCTTATATATATATATAGCTGCAGAGCATTGCATTACATCAGAACAAATTACAGAACATAACACCTGATCACACACATATATATATATATATACACACACACATACACACACACATATATACATACACACATTACATATGCACACAGTATCTCACAAAAGTGAGTACACCCCTCACATTTTTGTAAATTTTTTATTTTATCTTTTCATGTGACAACACTGAAGAAATGACACTTTGCTACAATGTAAAGTAGCTGGTAAAATTAGGTACACCCCTAACCTCCATCCTCTGGATATGACGCTGAGCATGTGCACTCAACTTCTTTGGTCGCCCATGGCGAGGCCTGTTCTGAGTGGAACCCGTCCTGTTAAACCGCTGTATGGTCTTGACCACCGTGCTGCAGCTCAGTTTCAGGGTCTTGGCAATCTTCTTACAGCCTAGGCCATCTTTATGTAGAGCAACAATTCTTTTTTTTTTCAGATCCTCAGAGAGTTCTTTGCCATGAGGTGCCATGTTGAACTCCCAGTGACCAGTATGAGAGAGTGAGAGCGATAACACCAAATTTAACACACCTGCTCCCCATTCACACCTGAGACCTTGTAACACTAACGAGTCACATGACAGCGGGGAGTGAAAATGGCTAATTGGACCCAATTTGGACATTTTCACTCAGGGGCAGCACAGTGGTGAAGTGGTTAGCGCTTTCACCAAGCAGTAATAGGGTCGCTGGTTCAAATCCTGACCACGACACCTTCTGCCGGGAGTTTGCATGTTCTCCCTGTGCCTGCGTGGGTTTCCTCCGTGTACTCCGGTTTCCTCCCACACTCCAAAGACATGCTGGTAGGTTAATTAGATCCTGTCGATAAAAATTGGCCAAATATATGTATGTTGTATGTGTTTGTAAGCGTGTCGGGACCCCACAGGGCAAGGACCGCACTATACCACCGATGGACACCAGTGGCAAAAGCGCCCTGAGGCGATTCAGTTTGCATAGGTAGCGCTATACAAGTCATTCATTCATTCAGGGGTAGGGATGCGCCGATACCATTTTTTTTTTACAATGAGTACGAGTACCGATCTTTTTTTTTTTTTTTAGTACTCACCGATACCGATTACCGATACCTACCGCAACTGTTTTGTTTGTCAGCAATGGTACAAAGCATTGAAAGTCATTTACAAATTAAATAAATTGATTTTGTTTTTTTAATTTTGCGCTTTTTTTTTTATGCGAAATGTGTAAATATGTTTGTTAATATATGTGTGAAAATATTCACTAAGCAAACAAAAAAAAAGTTAATGGTTTATTGTTTATAAAATAAAAAAAAAAGCAGGAAAATAATTAAATGGAGTAGAATAGGCAGTTAATTAAGGCTGATTTGAGTAAATTAAGGGTTAATAAGGGGTTAAACAGAGGAACATTTGTTCATCCCCACTGACAGCTCAAAGAATCGAGCCTGAAAGTATCGGTGCATTTGCACGAGGATCGATACTTGTGCAAATACTCGTATCGGTGCAACCCTACTTCTTAGGGGTGTACTCACTTTTGTTGCCAGCAGTTTAGACATTAATGGCTGTGTATTGAGTTATTTTGAGGGGACAGTAAATTTACACTGTTATACAAGCTGTCATTTCTTCAGTGTTGTCACATGAAAGGATAGAATAAAATAGTTACAAAAATGTGAGGGGTGTACTTACTTTTGTGAGATACTGTGTGTATATATATATATATATATATATATATAAAATGAAGTGTGATGCTCCCTAATTCATCTGATGCAATGATCTGTAGAGTATCATACAGCCTTCCGCACACCCTAAATACCATCCCGCCATGTCACATACAATATACCTGAGCAGAACAGTTCAACCGATATATATTGCAGACCATTACACCTTATTAGATATAGACTGCAGAGCATTGCACTTTATCAATGTTGAATGAATAGCATCACACCTCAACAGATAAAGACTTCAGAACATCACCAGATACACAATACTGGGTCAAATCCTTTATGAAAATAATTGAGAGTTGTGGCCCCCTGTAGAGGGGGGAGGTCATACTGGGAGTTGTAGTTCTCCTGTGGACAAGGGAGGTCATACTGAGAGCTGTAGTTCCCTCTGAGGAGCGGGAAGAGGGGGGGTCAAGCTGGGAGTTGTAGTTCCCCTGTGGACAAGGTAGGACATGCTTGGAGTTGTAGTTCTTCTATGGAGGAGGGAGGTCGTGCAGGGAGTTGTAGTGCCCTGTGGAGGGAGATCATGCTGGGAGTTGTAGTTCCCCTGTGGAGAGGGAAGGAGGGGGAGGTCATGCTGGGAGTTGTAGTTCCTCTGTGGAGAGGGAAGGATGGGGAGGTCATGCTGGGAGTTGTAGTTCCCCTGTGGAGAGGGAAGAGTGGGAGGTCATGTTGGGAGTTGTAGTTCCCCTGTGGAGAGTGAAGGAGGGGGAGGTCATGCTGGGAGTTGTAGTTCCCCTGTGGAGAGGGAAGGAGGGGGAGGTCATGCTGGGAGTTGTAGTTCCTCTGTGGAGAGGGAAGGATGGGGAGGTCATGCTGGGAGTTGTAGTTCCCCTGTGGAGAGGGAAGAGGGGGAGGTCATGTTGGGAGTTGTAGTTCCCCTGTGGAGAGTGAAGGAGGGGGAGGTCATGCTGGGAGTTGTAGTTCCCCTGTGGAGAGTAAAGGAGGGGGAGGTCATGTTGGGAGTTGTAGTTCCCATGTGGAGGGAGGTTGAGTTGAGAGTTGTAGTTCCTCTGTGGAGAGGGAAGGAGGACATGCTGGGAGTTGTAGTTCCTCTGTGGAGAGGGAAGGAGGGGGAGGTCATGCTGGGAGTTGTAGTTCCCATGTGGAGGGAGGTCAAGTTGGGAGTTGTAGTTCCTCTGTGGAGAGGGAGGTCATGCTGGGAGTTGTAGTTCCTCTGTGGGGAGGGAAGGAGGTCATGCTGGGAGTTGTAGTTCCTCTGTGGAGAGGGAAGGAGGGGGAGGTCATGCTGGGAGTTGTAGTTCCCCTGTGGAGAGGGAAGGAGGGGGAGGTCATGCTGGGAGTTGTAGTTCCTCTGTGGAGAGGGAAGGATGGGGAGGTCATGCTGGGAGTTGTAGTTCCTCTGTGGAGAGGGAAGGATGGGGAGGTCATGCTGGGAGTTGTAGTTCCTCTGTGGAGAGGGAAGGAGGGGGAGGTCATGCTGGGAGTTGTAGTTCCCCTGTGGAGAGGGAAGGAGGGGGAGGTCATGCTGGGAGTTGTAGTTCCCCTGTGGAGAGGGAAGGAGGGGGAGGTCATGCTGGGAGTTGTAGTTCCTCTGTGGAGAGGGAAGGGGGGGAGGTCATGCTGGGAGTTGTAGTTCCCCTGTGGAGAGGGAAGGGGGGAGGTAATGCTGGGAGTTGTAGTTCCCCTGTGGAGAGGGAAGGAGGGGGGTGTCATGCTGGGAGTTGCAGTTCCCCTGTGGAGAGGGAAGGAGGGAGAAGTCATGTTGCAGTTCCTCTGTGGAGAGGGGAATAGGGGGAGATTGTGCTGGGAGTTGTAGTTTCTCTGTAGAGATGGATGGAGGAGGGTGGTCATGTTGGGAGTTGTAGTTCCTCTGTGGAGAGGGAAGGAGGTCATGTTGGGAGTTGTAGTTCCTCTGTGGAGAGGAAAGGAGGTCATGTTGGGAGTTGTAGTTCCTCTGTGGAGAGGGAAGGAGGTCATGTTGGGAGTTGTAGTTCCTCTGTGGAGAGGAAAGGAGGTCATGTTGGGAGTTGTAGTTCCTCTGTGGAGAGGGAAGGAGGTCATGTTGGGAGTTGTAGTTCCTCTGTGGAGAGGGAAGGAGGTCATGGTGGGAGTTGTAGTTCCTCTGTGGAGAGGGAAGGAGGTTATGGTGGGAGTTGTAGTTCCTCTGTGGAGAGGGAAGGAGTGGGAGGCATATTGGGTGTTGTAGTTCTTCTGGAAAGAGGGCGGAGCCATACCAGCAGTTTCCCCGCCTCTCTCACACTCCCCTCAGCGTCTTCTTGCGCGGTCCGCCCCTTTCCCCGATCATGTGACCCGCCTTGCTTTTAGTTGCATCAGCCGCAGCCTCGCTCCCGGTGAGTGACAGCCGATTCAGGCAATTAGAAACGAGAGCCGGCTCCCGGCGTCCAATCGGCGAGAGGGGCGGGGTCTGAGGTGTCAGGGCCGCTCAGTGAGCAGACAACGTGTGAGGGAGAGAACCCGGGGCAGGTGAGAGGGGAGAATACTCAGAAAGGGGGCAAATATAGTGACAGCGGGAGGAGATGAATGGCCGCTGTCACTTACCTTGCAGTAGAAAGAACTTACCCCTGAGGGAGGGAGTCATTACCCCCCAGTCAGTGTTATGTTGTCTGGGGGAGGGGCCGGGGGGCATGTGGGGTGTCATGTTGGGGGAGGGGGGTAGTGTGATCTTTGGGGGTCCTTTGTTGGAGAAGGGGTATATGGGGTGTTTTTGGGGGGGTTGCTTTCGTTGGGGGAGTTAAGGGGGGTATGTGGGGTCTTTTGTTGGGGGGGGCTGGGTATCTGGAGGTAAGTCCTCACATATCCTGTTCTCCATCTCAGGTCACCATGACGACACCACTGAGCGCCGCCGCCATCCGGGAGAAGTTCATCGACTTCTTCAAGCAGAATGCGCACACCTATGTGCACTCCTCGGCCGTCGTCCCCCTGGATGACCCCACCCTGCTCTTCGCCAACGCCGGCATGAACCAGGTACCATCTGCAGCACATAACATTGGATGGGGGAGGGGTGGGTGGCCAGAGGTAATCTCTAGTGGTGTGCACTTCGCAGGGTGTCGGGATCCACGCCGGACCCTCATTGGTTGAACAGGCTGCCCTATGCGTGATGAATGGAAACGCTCCAAAACAGCCGTGTGAGGGGACGCCGGTCCCTGCTACACTCAGATGTGAGCGGGGTCTTGGTGTTCCTCCCACATCCTCCTGTATAATAACTTTCCTAGGGTCGGTGTTTCTATAGTAATGATCATATGGCAGCACTACTTTGCATGAAATGCCCCTTGAAGAAAAGACGTAGGTCCAGAAACGCGTCGGGCTTAACATTGAAGAATTTGCATTTACATATGATTCTGCTTTTGTCTTTTTATGCTATTGATAATGATGTATGCACCACATATTTTATATCAATTCATTTCTATTTTCTAAAATTATTTTGCTGATCAGTTGCCCTTAAAGCCCCCTAGTATTTCCTTGGGGGTACTCCATGTATACAAGTGTTTGTATAGTAATGAGCATGATCTCATGTGGGAGTGTCTGGGGATGCTGATTGGCTGCTCTGAGCATTGCATTGTGGGACTGGGGATGTCAACACTGTTTAGCTTAGTGCAGACTTTCTTAACCGGAGTGTCGCCCGGATCATCAGGAGAGATGTCCAACAATGATGATGTCACCAAGAAATTCAGCATTATGGAAGTCGGCTTTCTTTCAAGGCTCAGCAAATGTTAGTGCTGGAAGTACACGTGATTGTGCGCCCCCAGCGCAGTGATTGGGCTGTCACTGATATCTCTTGGTCTCATCTCGGAGTAACAATTAGTAACTGGTAAAATCAGCCTCTGATCACTTGCCCCACCCTATTAGATTGTAAGCTCTTATGAACCGTACCTTCTTTGACCTTCTTTTTATTGTATTGTCTCCCTTTTTATATATAAGGGCTATGCAGACTGTTCTATATAAATACTGAATGATAATCATTGTGATAGCCAAGTACAGTGGGCATTACTGTTAAAGTGGAGGTCCACAGAAAAATGGAACTCCGGTGTCACATTTGGCACCTTTCAGGGGGGAGGGGGGTTCCGATACCTGTATTAGCACCCACTTCCGGGCATAGACCCCTTGCGGGGGTCTACGCCACAAAGCAGGGAGACACACTGGTCCCAGAGACAGCAGGGACCATTCAGATTGCGCAGCGCGACTCGGGCATGCGCAGTAGGGAACCAGGAAGTGAAGACGCAAGGCTTCACTTCCTAATTCCCTTACCGAAGATGGCAGCTGCCGACGTCGGAGGGGCGCTTCGGCCTCGGCTGCCGACATCACGGGCGCCCTGGACAGGTAAGTGTCCTTATTTTAGAAGTCAACCGGTTGCAATATTCGTAGCTGCTGACTTAAAAAAAAATAAATGAATAATTCTGTGGACCTCTGCTTTAAATCCCGCCCCCTGTACTGATCCTCCACTAGCAGGAGAAAAAGATACATTGTATCTATGGGAGAAGTCTGCAAACAAAAAAAAAAAAAAAAGATAACTAGATACATCGGGGCTTAATCCAGGTCAATGATGGGACTCATCCACATGGGCATCTGGGGATCAATAGAAGCAGGTAGTCAAGCTGCATTTTTTTACTGCCCACCTAAAGATGGATAGGCTGCTACTCTGGGCTGTACACATGGCACAGCCATAAAGCCTTTGTTCCCAGACGCAGCAAAGATTAAATGGCATTGGCGGGTGGTACCACCACCAAGCGCAACCCATTCCAATGAATAGGGGCTGTGCTGCAACCTGAAATACACAAGTTTGCAGCACTGTGGGTCGGCATTTTTGGTGTTAAAACAGGCAGTGGATAATGGGGAAATATCGCCTCCTCACCACCTGTCAAATGTAGTGGATCACTTTTCAGTGGGGCTGCAATGATGAGCAAACGTTTGAACGAGTCCTTAGTGTCAGGTGGCAAAAACCAGGTTAGAACGCTACAGCTGGTGTGCGACAGTCTGACAGCAGCGCCAACCACGAAACATCGCACTGTTCACGTTTTATAAATAAAAAAAATGTATTCAAATATTCGCTGGATAAACAACAAAGGTTACATAGGAAACTATTTAGTTTTCTTTGTGCCCCATTTACACGCTGGTGTGATGTGCTGTGGAATACGTGCCACATTGTGCTGCAGTGAGTTGGATGGCACCACATCACTGCAACGCACCATTCTGCTGTGCAGAGATGTGTATGGAATGTGTCTGAGACACTTCAAATAAAGAAGGAAAAAAAAAAACTAAAAAAAGTAAACCACATACCGCTGCAAAACTCGCATTGAACCAATTCCTGCCGGCGCTCACAGCAGCCCGCATGGTAAAAAGCTGTATTTTATTGTGTAGGATGTTCTGACCCAGGCCTCAGGCGCCTTTCACACATAAGCATACTGCTGCCCTGAGCTTTGTTTTTGGCTTTTTTTTTTTTTGTGGTGCATTTTTGGAGCGGCACCATTCATTTGATTGAGCCTCCCTCTGCTACAAAGAAGCTCATGTACCAAAATTTGGCACCAAGCAAGGCCCGTTTTTGCGTTTTTTTTTTTTGTTTTGTTTTTTTTTTTTTGCTGCGATTTTAGCAGGTTTTGTCGCTCAACAATTGCAGCAAAATCGCACTGTTTGGGGTGCCATTAAGAAATAATGGCATCGCAAACGCGTCCTGGGATTTGCCGCAATTCTGGAATTACGATTCTGCCCACAATTCCAGTGCGCTCAAGTGTGAATGAAGCCTAACGGTATGTTTACTAATGATAAAAAAAAAAAAATGCATGTTTGGGTACAACAAATAACTCACACATTTTGTG
Source organism: Lithobates sylvaticus (assembly GCA_028564925.1). Lineage (NCBI taxonomy): Eukaryota > Metazoa > Chordata > Amphibia > Anura > Ranidae > Lithobates > Lithobates sylvaticus. Next base: position 28,090,474 of record CM053034.1, read on the forward strand.
GTATATATATATATATATATATATATATATATATATATATATATATATATATATATATATATAGTGCCGTGAGGAGTTATTTGTATTTAACCCTTTTTTATTTATTTATTTTTGATGGTCAGATTGACAAACTGTTGAAAGGTGTGTGTCCAGCAGGGCTGTAAGATAATCAGCTATGTAGGTTGTATTTCTTATCTTCCTCAAACGCGGGATTTATGTTTGGCTGTGGTTGTGTTAAAAGCCCCGCCCACACTGTCATATCTGCAGCCTCCATGACACCGCACTCCTCCCCCCTCCTTGTCCTTACTCAGCATTTTCCAGCACTCCGTCCATGTGCTGATTCTGAGCAGCTTCAACACTTCACTGCATCTGCAGACCCATCACAGGTCCCCAGACCTTCCCCCACCGATCTGGCTGCAGTATAGTAATATTGGGTTGCTATAGTTTACTGCACATGACTACATCACCCCCCCCCCCCCCCCATTTAACTGTAGTTTATTTGCTGATTTATGAGCGCGGGGGGTGGGGTAAGGGATTGCAGATGAGGGATGGAGGCAGACAGTGTTCAGAGGAATGCAACAACCTAAAATAACTCCTCGGAATCTGATTTCACTGACGACATCTGTGGTGATCAGATCTCAGGGTGGGGAATCCTTTACTGGTCACTGCTGCAGAGCCCCCCCCCCCCCCCAGATAGGGGGTCCTGCCTTACTTCCTCTCCCTCCTTCCCCTATTATGTGCACTTGGCCTATTGCGTTTAGGAAAAAAAGAATCCGTCATGGAGGACCATCAAATCACTCCTGAGCCATCATCTATTCTCTGATCACTATGGCCGATTTTTTTTATTTCTTTATTCACTAAAATCTCAATCGTTGACATAAGATTATTGTAAGGGTCCGCTCACCCTACATGTTGTGACCCGTGTTTTATTTCTGCAGAAGAAAATGCAGATCACTGCTAGGGCACAGAATGCAAAGTCTTCTATGTGCAAGAGTCACACCACAACACTGATGTGAGCTGCAGTGCCGTGTCATGCTGCTATTTTCCAAATCGCACGGCATATCGCACTCTGCGGTGCAACGCTCTGTGGACATCTGAATGAAGTGACGCTACAAATAAAGTTAAAGTAAAGCATTTCAGTGCATCGCACAGCTCCCTGTTGGATGTTGCACTGAATTGGATCTCTTTCCAGAGGGCAGTTGACAGGCAGCTGGGGAATGACATGTTGTCTCCTCACTGCCTGTTTTAACCCTTGAAAGGCAGAACTTTCAATAAAATCTCTGGTCATCCATGAAGGCCTTTGTTTAGGCAATGCCTGTTATTGGGTGACAACGCTCTGTCCTTGTCTTCCAGCTCTGGTCTTGCAGTGTCACCCTGTCATGTGGGCTTCTGATTGAAACTACCAGTGGCCAGTTCAACACACGTTATACTTCACATCTGAGGGTGTCAAATGATTGGCTTGTTCTGTTCAAAAACATTCTTTTGCATTTACTTTTTTTCATTCTTTTCGGATTTTTCTCTGTTTCAATCTCATCACCATGAGAAATTGTTTTGATTTATTTTTTGGGGGGGACTGGCCCAAAAATAGCTGTACTTTTGCTACTACCATAACCTTCCACCAAAGAAAAACCAAAACAAAAACCTGCTGCTCCAGACGATCACCTCGAAACCACGTATGTGTACCCATAGTACAGGCCAAAAACAATAGTGCGCATTTTAGTGTGGGTGGTTTTATATTTTTTTTCTTTTTATTATTCTACCTAAAACACACTGATGCTAGTGGGGAAAAAAAAAATGATAATATAATATTATTTATAATAATCTATCTCCTGTACTGACCTTGACCCCCCAACACGAACCATAGAACTGACCTAGATCAAACCAATCAAAATTATATATTTTTTAACTATTCTTAGGTTTTGTATAGAGTGGAGAGGGATTAGACCCCCTGTCAGTTTATATTGCTGTATGTGTCCTCCATTAGGGAGATTCATTCTCTATATTTGTCCAGTTTTACCATTATCATTGAAAGTAAAAAAAATTCCCAATTTTTGGGTTGTCCCCAGAAGAGTAATAGGGGAGGGGAAATATTCCAATGGCGACACTAGTTCTGGTGACCTGGGGGGACCCAAAGGAATTCCCTTAATTTTGCAGGGATTTCCTCCCACTTCCTGTTTTGCTATGGGACAGGAAGTGAAGAAAAATCTCCAATGGGGGCACAGATAGCGGGAAAAATCTGACAGGGGTTATAACCCTCCCTTACTCTATCCAAAACTAAAATTCCAGGTTCCGATCATTAGTACGACCTCATGAGGTCTCTGTGCTGGGAGCGCGCTGTGCGGTGCACTCCCAGCACAAAAGGAGATACGCAAATATGCAACCCCATGGAAAAAAAGCCCAGTCCAGTGGGGCTGCATATTAGGTCAGCGTGAAGGGGTTAAAGCACAATAAAGCTCCCTTCCATGTTCAGAAATTGGGACACACTCACATCGGCGTTCTGAGGTGCTGCAGCATGGGTGACATGATCATCGTTTTGGAGGTGGCAGTGTCACCGTCATAGATGGGGTTTTGACAAATGTTGGAGGTTTAGGCCTCGTTCACATGAGTGTACTATAGCATATGTCTGTGCAAGGGCCGTGTTTGCACACTTGTGGATGCACAGGTGATCGTGCATCCCAATTTATGTCAACTGGGCATTGGCAAAGCCACAGCTCCCAATTTGACAGCAACGTAGGTGCATGGTCCGGAACCCACACTCTCTGCACTTGGGGCCGTGCGGCTGTTAGATTGGGAGCACCGACTGTCCGTACAGCTGCTGCATGCCAGTTGACATGAATGGAACTGCCTGCATGGGGATGTTCGGGGCACCTGTGCATTTCCACACGGGAATACGCTATATTATTGCCGTGTAAACGAGACCTTATAGAAAATGGAGGTAAAAGTGGAGTTTTCTTGTGCTCATGACATAGAAGCCAATCGGTTGTTTGATTTGCTTTAGGAGGAAAGGCAAAGATCAGGTTGACACATAACATCTGCCCCAACACATGAGGATCTTGCATGTCCTAGACAGCTGTGTCCCTCTCCTGTCCATCTTGTAACATCCTCTCTTCTGCAGTTCAAGCCGATCTTCCTGAACACAATTGACCCGTCTCACCCCATGGCCAAACTGAACCGAGCTGCCAACACGCAGAAGTGTATCCGAGCTGGAGGGAAGCACAATGACCTGGACGATGTGGGGAAGGATGTCTACCATCACACTTTCTTTGAGATGTTGGGCTCTTGGTCCTTCGGTGACTACTTCAAGGTGAGGCTGTCTGTGACATGTGCGGGTAAGACCAGGTCTGTCTTTTAGTAACACTTTACTGCCCCCTGCAGGAGCTGGCGTGTAAAATGGCACTGGACCTTCTCACTAAGGAGTTTGGCATTGACATTGATCGTCTGTATGTCACTTATTTTGGGGGCAACGAGGCTGCCGGCCTTGAACCTGATCTGGAGTGTAAACGGATCTGGCTGAACCTGGGGTAAGATATATATCTCATTCATACATATATATTCTATTGTGCATAGTAATTACTGACCAACATTTCCAGGGCTCTGTTAATGTATGATGTCTTCGTCCAGACTACCCGAGGGGAGAATATTGCCAGGCAGCATGAAGGACAACTTCTGGGAAATGGGGGATACCGGCCCCTGTGGACCTTGTAGTGAGATGCACTTTGACCGCATCGGTGGCCGGGATGCAGCCCACTTGGTGAACATGGACGACCCCAATGTGCTGGAAATCTGGAATCTTGTGTTCATCCAATTTAACAGGTAATAAAAACAGGACATACTGGCAGATCTTCCGAAACATTCACCAAGGAGACACGAGCTGCAGGCAGGCAAGGGGCGAGTAATTGGAATCCAGTTTTTAGTCTCACTAAAGGCAAGGCTCTCTTTACCCAGCAGGTGTAAAGACCTCTTAACTCAGTGCAGGAATAGTGAGTACCAATGCTAATAAACACAGCAGGTGTGCAGACCCAGGACCCCAGTACAGGGTTGGTGGGCTCTTCTCATAATGGGCACAGCAGGTGTTCCGACCCAGGAACTCCACACATGGATGGTGGGCACCCCTTACAATCGGAGCAACAGGTATACAGAGCTGGGAACTCGGCGCAGAGATGGTGAGAACCTCTCATAATGGGCACAGCAGGTATACAGACCTGGGAACTTGGCACAAGGATAGTGAAAACCCCTCATAATGGGCAGTTCATAGCTGTTCTGCTGCCAATCTTTGCCCTGACTGAAAATTCTTTAGCCTCCTACACCCTTCCAGTTTTGTAGGATTTCTGGTCCCTCTTGGGTGATTTTGCCAAAACCTATATCACTACAGGGCATGGTACATGGCTGGTAACCACGTCTCTTAAAGGGGACCAGGCATGAGACACTCTTGGAAGTGTTTTGGTTGCTGAAGAATTCTAGGCAATAGTGTAAGGAGGGCCCTGTTCGTGAGAGCTTACAATCTAAAAGCAAGGGGCAGGTGATGCAAAATGAGGGATGGGAGAAGGTAAAAGCTCAGTTGTTAGGGGCAGAGCAGAGATTCGTTTTCATGGATCGCCTTACAGGGGTAGGGAGTTCCAGAGGATAGAAGGGGCTCTGGAGAAGTCCTGGAAAACCAACTTGGGAGGTGTTAATGAGGGAGCTAGAGAGAAGGCGGTATTGGGATGAGTGAGTGAAATGGATGGTTTGTGTGATATATTGAGATGACGCTGGTGATGTAGCTTGGGGCTGAGTTGTGGATGTCCTATGTTATTACTCTGAATAAAACATCAATGGGGGTTCAGAAGCCAGTGGAGTGATTGGCAGAGTGGTGTGGTGGACCCTGAGCAGTTGGTGAAGTGGATGAGTCTGGCAGCTCCATTCATGATGGACTGAAAGACAGGGGTGGTTTGTGTAGAAGTCGGCCAAGGAGGAGGGATTATGCAACAATCCCGGGACTGCAGAGTATTCACTCTTTTTTTTTTTTTTTTTAAACAACATCTTTAGTCCCCTTTCACACTTATACGACTTGTCCCACGATTTGGGACTGCAAAGTAGCATGACAAGTCGTTCCCCATGATTTCCAATGACAGCCATTCATATTAGTACGACTTCAAGTCGTTCCGACTTCAAAGTAGTCCCTGCACTACTTTGGTCCGATTTTGATGCCACTTACACAGGCATTCCTTGAAATCGCGGCAAAATCGCGTGACTTTGAAGTCACACGAGTGTGAAAGGGGCCTAAATGAGCATCAGTCACATTAACTCTCCACCAGCCACTAAACACAGATTTTGGTTTCGGGTGGACTGACACTTTTAATGAAATGTGATGGATTGCTCCTGAAACTTGGCACTTCATCATAGCCGAGTCTTGGCACAGTCACCACCTTGCTTAATAAGCTCCAGAGCAGGGAAAGAACCCAATTATTAAAGTCACAACTTAAAATTGTGAAGGAGCAGAACCAAAACATCTTTTGGCAAATGATCATGCTTTAATTGAATTGGTAATGTTGGTGTGTCCCAATCTATCAAGTACCTTTAAACTTAAATGCAGAGTGCACTTCTCCCAAAAGCTAGGTCAGTTTCCTCTTGGAGACCTGGGTGCTTGATGCTAACAGAGGCGTGCCCTATGAACTTTCCTGGACTTTTCTCATTCCTAGATTAATGTGACTTATGGGGCAAATGCTAACATCAAGCAAAGAGTCTCTGCCTGATGCATCGTCCTCGTAAACACATTTCATCCACAAACCAGGGCTAAATTGTAGAGGACACAAAAACTCGTTAAAGGTTGGGGTAATCTTTGCTTGTCTGTCCAGAACAATAAAGTTGCCAGTGTTTGGGACTTTCCGGCTTTTTCTTGGTTCAAGTGTCTTGCTTATACTCTTCCTCACTGTATACCATTTCTATATGATTGCACTGCCCTAAAGAATACAATGCAGTAGTCACACCAGGTGCCACCTATTCACCATCCGACTTTTGTAGGGAGAGTGATGGAAGCCTGAAACCTCTGCCCAAGAAGAGCATTGATACCGGCATGGGTCTGGAGAGACTGGTATCTGTACTGCAGAACAAAATGTCCAACTATGACACTGACCTCTTTGTTCCATACTTCGAGGCCATCCAGAAGGTATGTCTCTTGCACAGCCATGTCTGAAGATTAATTTGCATGTGTCCCACCATAAGCCCATGTTCACATCGGGCCGATTTGACATGCAATTTTTCATGTCAAATTGGAGCCTATTGCCGGCAATGGCCCTGTCCGAATCGGTGTGCCAAAAGTATTTTCTGCACTACTTTTGGGGGCGATCTTTCAATAAACCTCTGTGTATGAACCCTGACCCTACCTAACCCCTTGTTTGCATCACTTGTATGATGTGATCAATATTCTGTCATCACAGGGCACTGGAGCCCGTCCTTATTCTGGAAAGGTGGGTGCTGAGGATGAAGATGGCATTGACATGGCATACAGAGTGCTTGCTGACCATGCCAGAACAATCACTGTGGCACTGGCTGATGGTGGACGACCTGACAACACTGGGCGCGGGTAAGAGTCCTGGCTATAGAATGTCAGTCTATAGACCTACTTAACAAGGAAACCTTTAAGTTTATCATTATTGGAGCTTATTTTATTTATTTATTTTTTCTGTAGTTATGTCCTGCGTCGTATCCTCCGCCGAGCTGTCCGCTACGCTCATGAAAAACTTAACGCTTCTAAAGGATTTTTTGCTACTCTGGTTGACGTGGTCGTCGAATCACTGGTAAGTGACGCCACGTACAGTTTTTATAAATTATCAGATGACTGGCTGGAATGTCAGGATAAGGAGAGTAAATGGAAACCAGAATTTCATGAATACAGGCTGACCGGTGAAAAAAAAAAAGTTGTTATGGTATTTGGTGCTTGTTACAATGATCTTGTATGGAAACTTGTCGGCCATATTGTATTCAGACCTAAATTATATCTATCATTTTCTGGCTAGTACCATTCTCCGGTAGTGCTGTGTATGCTCTCCTTTCACACTGCCTTTTTTTTGTATAGGGAAACGCTTTCCCTGAGCTCAAGAAAGACCCCGATATGGTGAAGGATATCGTCAATGAGGAGGAGACGCAATTCCTTAAAACGCTCACCAGAGGGCGCCGCATCCTGGACAGGAAGATCCAGAGCTTGGCAGAGAATAAGATCATCCCAGGTGAGAGGGGACCCTTCTGCCTCTTCCCTGAAGATTGGGTGAAGGAATCACAAGGGATTACACTTTAGAAATTTTAGCAGCTTGCAAAATGGTATATATCCAAAAACTACAAGTACCAGCATGCACTGGCAGCCATATGTTGGCCTATTGTTTCTCCACTGGTACATTCTACATTTAATATTGCTTTCCTGCCACTAGCCATCCATAGACCAACTGTGGAGGGGCGTTGGAGTGCAATCTACTCTGATGTGTTCTCTGTACAGCACTGTGTTTGTCAGAGCTATATAAATGTATAATGATGGTGTGTGACTGTAGGGAGACATTAGAGTGTAAGCTCCTGTGGTGCAGAGTTTGATGCAAATTGCTCAGTGTTCTCTGTACAGTGTGTGTGTCAGTGCTATAGGAATTACTAAAATGTATTAAATTTTTTTTATTTTTTTTTTAACCTCCCATTGTCTACTCACTAGGTGACACGGCATGGCTGCTGTATGACACATATGGTTTTCCAGTGGATCTGACAGGTCTAATAGCAGAAGAGCGTGGTCTGAAGGTGGATATGGAGGGCTTTGAAAATGAGAGGAAAGCTGCTCAGGTAGACCATATACTATACTGTGTTTGTTATCCATGTCCCATAAACTTTTTTATTTTATTTATTTTTTCTCTCCTGTAAGGCTGTGATAAGTTAATCAAACTCTCCCTCCATGTGTGGGTCTTGTTGTAGCTCCTCCCTATCTCTGGGACTTGACGCTGCAGTATTGACCCGACCTCACTTGCATTTTCTTGGCCATTCATGTATGCTCCTACACGTATGTTGCCTTTTCTCTAAATTATTTGTATTCTTTGACTGACCTCTCCTTGTCCTGTTTCAGCTGAAATCTCAGGGGAAGGGGGCTGGAGATGAGGACTTTCTGATGCTTGATATTTACGCCATTGAGGAGCTGCGCTCCCAGGGCCTGGCGCCCACAGACGATTCCTCGAAATACAACTACAAATCTAATTCTGAGGGTGTCTACGGTAAGATGCGTGTCTGGTGCTCTAGTGGCATCTTCTTGGTGGGAGGGTTCCATGGCTTTTTTTTTTAACTCTGGGAGCCCTTCAAATTTTTCAGGTCTTAGGAAACCTTTGCTAAAATTCTTAGATCTACAGATCCTGGTCTAGTACATATGTGTGATCAGTAGGTTGGTGATGGTCAAGTGTGGAAGTGACCCCTTACAATGGTGGTGGCACCCCTGCAAGATCAACATGTTTAGTGTAGAATTGATCCCACTGCTCACATCGGTGGTCAGTGTCAGCAGGGGGTCAATCTGCCACTGCTCTCATGGGGGCCCCTAGCAAACTCTGAAGAAAACGTGATAGATAAAGGATAATGTAGAATCGTTTTTGTGTTATGGTGCATATAATCTGATATTATGTCCTCTCAGAGTTTGAAAGTGTGCTGGGCACAGTGAAGGCGATCCGCAGAGAGAAGACCTTTGTTGATGAGGTCAGCACAGGGCAGGAGTGTGGCATCGTCCTGGACAAGACTTGCTTCTACGCTGAACAAGGCGGACAGACTTTTGATGAGGGATATATGGTCCGAGAAGATGATGCCAGTGACGATGTGAGTCTGTATAAGTGTTCTCCCTGACATTTCTTTTTTAACAGACTGGGCTGATATAACACCACTCTGAGCTGTGATGGCTGCGATTTGTGTGTCTTACTTTGCCGTGTGCCTTCTATACCCTCTCCTATGTGAGTAGCTCTCAGTTGAGGCCAGACTGGGATATGTACATCCCCCATAGTCAACATCTACTCATCAAAATGTTGCGGCTGGAGAATAGAAGTCTAAATTTGTCTGCTTTGAGAAATGAGGCCCATTGGGTTCCTAGCACCAAGTGGCCCCGAGATACGGGGCCCCAAATTTGGTCAATTGTGTCCATCTGCAGCAATGTTATTTCAGGACCCTTTGGGTCCAGAGACCCCAAATTTTAGCTGCAGCTAGGGGGCATCTAGGAACCCTTAACTACAGAGTTTGAAGTTCGGGGGACCTTTGGCATGCAAATGGGCACAGCGAGGCTGCAAATGGGCATTGTTGACCGTCTTTTGCACTTACAGTAGCTGCGCGTTTCTCACCCTAGGCTTATACTCGAGTCTAAGTTTTCCCATTTTTTTTTTTTTTGTGGTAAAATGAGGTGCCTCGGATTATACTCAAGTATATACGGTATATGATTAATTTTGTAATTTTTGTTTACATTCTTCTGCAGAAAACAGAGTTCACAGTCAGGAATACACAAGTACGAGGTGGTTATATTCTCCATATAGGGACTGTGTATGGAACCTTAAAAGTTGGGGATCGTGTTCATCTTTACGTTGATGAGGTGAGTGCTGGCTCCTCCCTGAACCTTGTTACTATAGGGTGAATCCTGTACCATTCAGTCACGTCGCCTGTTTCCTCTGTTCCTCAGCCAAGAAGACGCCCGATCATGAGCAACCATACAGCCACCCACATTCTGAACTTCGCTTTACGCTCTGTACTCGGAGAGGCCGACCAGAGGGGATCTCTAGTTGCCCCCGACAGGCTGAGATTCGATTTTACAGCTAAAGGTGCCATGACCACTCAAGAAATCCGTCAAGCTGAAGAGATTGCAGACAAACTCATCCACGAGAACAAAGTGAGTGTGGAAATCCCTACCCCCATCAGTGTCCCAGCCTGCCCTCTGCTCTTCTATATTGCTACATTTTTTTTTTTTTTTTTTTAATTGGTTCCCACAGACTTTTTTTAATTTTATCTCATAACCTCTCAGTACACCCAACACGCCAATCGTTTTCCTTGTAAATCTCAGTACTATAATCTCTGCAGTTTTACAATACATAAATGCCAGCTTCCAAATACAACAAATTGGTGATGCCTCATTTACTGAATGTGGTCAGAGCTTGATCCCTAAATTCTGGAAAGCCGCCAAATGGGCACTAAGTGTTGACAAAATCTGCTTTATGGAAGGGATTACTATACTCCAAAAAAGGCCAATTTCCAAGTGTTTCATACAATATGGGTGGGTAGGTTGGCTTGTTGCAACTCACTCTCATTAATTCCAAAAGGGATGTTTGACAGGTGGTGCTGCCTCTCAAATTCAATAAACCAAGGTATATTTGTTGCCAGTTTGCAACTGTGGCATGTGTACCAACCCTTCTTTAGATGAGTGGTTGGTGATGAAAAAACAACTCGACTCTGTCTTTTTTTTTTTTTTTTCCTCTCCCCCCCCCCATAACCCCCCCCCCCCCCCCCCCCTTGCTGCCCATGGAAAAGAGACCTTGGTCTTCGCAGGGCTTTACTCCCTCAACTGATAATACCTACGTTGACAGGACTTGGTTTATCTTATGTTGACTTTATTTTATCTTTTGTCTGTTGTATGGAAACATTTTAGTAACTTTAAAAAATAAAAACCCACAGGCCATGACCTAGACAGGCAAAACAGAGTTCCTGGAGTAACTGATCAATAAGGGTCTTTTGGGTCCCTGAGCCACCTTGTCTCCCTATCCCTCCCATCATTGATCAATAACTGGTACATTATTTTCTGCAGACAGTCTATGCATTGGATTGCCCACTGGCAGCTGCAAAAGCCATTCAAGGTCTGCGTGCTGTGTTTGATGAGACCTATCCTGATCCTGTCCGTGTGGTGTCTGTGGGAATTCCTGTGGAGGACCTCCTGGCTGACCCCTCAAGTCCGGCTGGTTCAGTCACGTCAGTGGAGTTCTGTGGAGGAACGTAAGTGGCTTTTGTGTCAAGCTGCCCTTACTCAGGATGGGACAGTTCTAATATTCCTCTCCAACCTACCCCCCCCCCCCCCCTTACCTCCAGGCATCAGAATTTATAGGGGGAACAGAACAATAAATAAGCAATCTGAATGTTTCAGTCCATATTTAAGACGCTGAGCACACAGCATGGAGTATGGGGTTCATGGGTTTGAGGTTCGCTGGCCATACAAGAACCCTGTATGTAGAACAAACTCTTTACATTCATCTCTTGTGATTAGTATGCAACATTTCCTTTATACCAAGTAACACCAGTCATTTTTAACGAAGCTTCAATATGCAGCATCAGTGGCTGGAAGTTTGGTTCTTGTAGTTAATGCAAAATTGTATCCCAACAACCAGTGTTATCTTTCCAGGCATCTCCAAAACTCTGGCCATGCTGGAAAATTTGTCATTGTCACTGAAGAAGCCATTGCTAAAGGAATCCGCAGGATAGTGGCCGTTACTGGGGCTGAGGCACAGAAGGTGAGTTGGCACATCACCAATAAACAACAACACAACATAAGGTCACACTGACTGTTATTATTCATCACAGGCTGTGCGCAGACAGGAGGCCCTGAAAGCTGTACTTAACCAGCTGGAGGCCAAGGTGAAGCAGCAGACGTCGCCCAACAAGGATGTACAGAAGGAAATAGCAGATCTCAGTGAGGTATAATAGTCTCATGACCTGCAGTCCCCCCATCTTGGTACCCTCGGACATTCTGTCCTATCACCTCCCAGCCTCCATCTGCTGGACCTTTCACCCTCTGTACTCATTTCTTCTGGAACTCTCACCTCCTTGCCCTCTGTCCTCACTTTCTTCTTCTTTCTTTGCTTCTGTCATCCTTCACCCTCTGAGGCTCTCACCCTCTGTCCTTTCCCAGACTCTGGCCACTGCCGTCATCTCTCAGTGGCAGAAGGATGAGCTCCGGGAACATCTGAAAGTCTTGAAGAAAACCATGGATGACCTCGACCGTGCCGGCAAAGCTGATATCCAGAAGCGGGTGAGGAAAATATGCAAACTAGGTTTTGTTTTTTGCAGACATGAAATTGCAGTATTTCTATGACCATGTCTGGCAGTACAAGAACACCCAAGTAATAAGTCTGGCATACAGTTCATGCACAACCTAGTAAGGAAACGGTCAGCTTGCTTCCTTAATATTCCTTAAATATCGTTCTTTGCCTTTCAGGTTTTGGAGAAGACAAAACAGCTGATAGAGGAGAACCCCAACCAACCGCTTCTCATCCTGGAGATGGAGAGTGGAGCATCCGCCAAGGTCAGTATTCTAATCCTTCTGTTTATTGAGCGACTTAATAGGTATATCGCAGCACTGATTATTCTGTTCTCTCCTCTCAGGCACTAAATGAATCTCTGAAACTGCTGAAGTCTCAGTCTCCCAAGACTGCCGCCATAATATTCAGCGTGGATAATGATGCCGGAAAAATCACCTGCCTCTGCCAGGTTCCTCAGGTAAGTGTCCACCTGGTGTGGCCATTACCAGGGCTCCACCTTTTTAACTGTTTTCTCATTAGCTTAGATTGAAAAGCAAAGCAATAGGTCCACTCTAATGCAGAGATTTATACTTGCATTTCTTTCTGTATTGCTTAGTTCAGCTGCTGGGGGTGGAAGAAATGCCTTGTGCAAGGTATACATTGCCAGTCACCGCTCACATGAGCTTTGGGTAATCTTTGTGATTGCTCTAATTGTCCCAGTGCTGTTGCATGCTTCCCCGCCCCCCCAGCCAGTAGTATTACCAGCAAGTTACTCATCCAACCAGTCTCCACCCAGAACTGAAATATTTTAGGGCAGACTGACCCTTACTTTTCCTGATCAGTAATTGAACACGAGACAAAAGCATGAAGTACAATCAATAAATGATTAGAGTCTTTAATGTGGTGATTGTCTGTCTGATCTGCAGGAAACCGCTGACAAAGGTCTGAAGGCCAACGAATGGGTGGCACAAGTGTCCGAACTGATAGACGGGAAGGGAGGTGGAAAAGACACATCTGCCCAGGCCACGGGGAAGAATACCTCTCGTCTGTCTGAGGTGCTCAGACTGGCCGAAGACTTTGCCAAACTAAAGCTGGAATCCACGAAGAACTGAGAGAGACGTGTGTGACTTAACCCCATTCTGCCAGCGACAACAGGCAGGCTTCTTGTCATTCCGTCCGGGAGAAGCCGGGGATCGGCTTAGTGTTATGATGTCGCTGGCCACCCCGTGAATGTTTTCATCTAGTCTCATCTTCATCCCTCACCGCCTGTCCCCCTCCTCTAATTTGTCCAGACTAACACGACTATGTGCGTTTTCACTGGAGCACCTGGGACCTAGCTGCTAACTCTCCCTGTGTGGTTCAAAAGGGAACTCTAGTCATGGAAGGGTTAACCATTGGGCTCCTCCACCCTTCTGTGTAACCTGTGTCTGCTTCTTTTAGCTACAGGGGGGCTGATCATGTCCCATAATGTTCACCACTCATAGCATGTAGTAGGTCGTTCATTGTTACAGAATTGTTTTACGACCGAGGAAAATAAAAAGTTGCAGAATGAAAAGATTTGACTCGTGTGCTGTGTGTTTTTTTTTTTTTTTTTTATTATTTTTTTTATTATTTTTTTTGATAGACATGTATAGCCAGCCATAAGGTAAGATGAATATTGGCATATAGTACATCCCCATACAAAGTGTTTGGCATAGCTTAGAGCAGTGGTTCTCAACTCCTGTCCTCGGGACCCACTAAGGCCTGATTCACACCTATGCATTTTTAGTTCTTTTTTGCATTTTGCAGATTTGCACTACAGTCCATTTAAGATGGTTTCCTATGGAACACGTTCTATAGTGCAAATCTGCAAAAGGCACAGAAAATGCATAGGTGTGAATCAGGCCTAACAGGCCAGGTTTGCAAGATAACTGAAATACATCACAGGTCATATCATTTGCTGCTCAGTGATTGCAGTATTCCAGTCTCCATCTCCCCAAGGTAATGCATAAATTCTGGCCTGTTAGTGGGTCCTGAGCAGTGGAGTTGAGAACCACTGGCTTAGAGATATTACTATTTAAAATCCATTTAGGGTGACAATCTAGGAAATGTTGACCATTTAATTGCCAGTTGGATGTCCTATGCCTCACCCGGTCAGATATACGCCAGTTTCATGATGCGAGAACGGTTATGGTATATGAGTGTGATATGTGAGATTCAGTAAGGCATTTACAATGCATCTCTGGCAGTGTGGATTTAATTGGAAGCCTTGCACCACATTTATGAAACCCCATGCAATGTTTTAATTGGATGTATGAGATTAATTCATGTAGTCCAGTTACTGTTAATAGCTCCTATTCTGCTAGATGGCTAAACAATCTGAGGGTGGGAAAGTGCACAACTGTATACATACTCCCGGGAAGGAAAATAACTCTTGTAGTCCATTGTTACTTCCTTCAGCTTCCATCCTGAGCTGGAGGAAGAGTATGCAGCAGGCAGAGCTCTAAGTGAGAAAAAAATAAGAAATGCACCGTTTTGCTTTTTGAAATTTGGGTCTGTTTTTTTTTTTTTTTTTTTGCAAAAGATGGAACATCAGTGAGATTTTTATGATGCACATGGTCATCTGCACCCTTCCTGTTTTGTTGTCCTCATTCTGTCCCCATACTGACCTCACTGTCCCTGTACTGTCCTCGTTCTGTGCCCACACCGATCTTGTACAGCCGTACTGCCATCATTCTCTCACTTTACTGACTTAACTTTCCCAATATTGTACTTGTTCAGGTCCATAGTAAAAATTGTACTGTCCTCTATCATCGTATTGTTCCAATAATGACCTCATACTGTCATTATTCTGACCCTATACTGCCATAATTCTGTCCCTATACTGACTCCCTACTATTCCTATACTAACCACGTAATGGATTTGTTCTATCCCTATTCTTACCCTATACTATCCTTGTTCTGTCTCCTTTTAATTAGGGTTGTCTCCATGCGTGGGCACTGCTTGGGGACCCCGGGTGCATGGGAGCCCCATGATAACCTTGCATAAGGCTCCGCCACTATAGGCCGACAGAAGACATGATAGCAGTGTCACTCACTCCTGTCCGCAGGGAGGGAAGGGAGCACCACCCAGCCTTAAAGTGCAGGCAGGGGAAGGCAGCTTTTTGTAGTGGTCTAGTACAACCTTGACAGATAACTGTCTTTAGACATTGAACTGCAGAGCTGGAGTGGGCAGCAATGGGCTGAGCTGTGACCGGAGAAAGCTGCTTCCCGAGTCCCAACTTGCCCTGCTTCCCTTCCATGCAGTACTGTGTACAGAGGCATCTTACTCGGTGGTACAGGTGCCAAACGCTGGTCAGCCAGGTACAGTAAGCTGTAGTTTTTCAAATGGCTATGTATGTGAGTGAATGTATGTATTCGTGTGTATATTTATATGCGAGTCTGTATGTATGTTAATTGAAATCCAGCGGCTGCACGGACAGAACTTCTGCTCCCAAATTGTCACCACCCATATGGGTGCGGGTCCCCAAACAGACAGTGTGGCTTCAGGGACCTGTACCCACACAGATGTCAGATTGTGAGTGGCAGCTGTATCTGTGCAGCTGCTGCTTTGTAACTGATATATGAATGGCATTGCCTGCATGATGATGCATCTTCATGCCTTTGTGGGCAAACATTGTGCAGGGATTAAGTATGCCCATGTGAACAACGTATAACAGTAATGTCCAGACATGACCTAAATCCAGGCTGGCAGAAACCTTTATGATAGGGGGATAGTGTAAAATAGGAATGAGAGCAGTGTGTATGGGGGAGGGAAAAGGAGGTTAGTGTATAGAGAGGGTGGGACAAGTGTGTACAGGGGGTGAATTTAAATTGGAATAATTCCCTGGTTGTGTGTTTTCTAATTGGACTAAAAAGTCATGCCCAATATTTATCATAAGCCACACCCAATTTTTGCCACGTCGCCATCTCCCTGGTAGCCCCAGTGCATTACTTTTTGCCCAGGGCCCCATGATGGTATTAAGACGACCCTG
The DNA here is from genome assembly GCA_028564925.1 of Lithobates sylvaticus. NCBI lineage: Eukaryota > Metazoa > Chordata > Amphibia > Anura > Ranidae > Lithobates > Lithobates sylvaticus. The sequence goes on from CM053034.1 coordinate 28,106,456, forward strand.
CCAATAATGACCATGTTCTTTTCCCCACATTGACTTTGTGCTGTCCCTATTGACCCTTTTAGTGGATTTGTTACACCCCTCCCCCCATACTGTCCTAGTACTGTGCTTGTTCTGTCCTCACTCTGCCCTACACTATCTTTATCCTATCCCCGTACTGTCCTTGTTATGTCCTGCAGGTGTTTCCTAAGTGACCAGTGCTGGGTACCTGAGGGCCCCATGCTGAAGGCCACCATGGACCAGATAGGGATGGGTTAGAGTGGGAAGTGCTCCATTGTTACACAACGGTGCATTGTGGTGCATGTTTGATTTGTCAGTACCAACCCAATCATTTGACTGGGCTGCCTTAATGCAACACAATGCATGTGTTAACGCAAAGGCACCAGAATGAACGGGTGAATGTGTGTGTGTGTTTTTTTTTTTTTTCTCCCCCTCCCTGTGTGCTGCAGATGTGGTGAATGGAATGGTTATAAATTATATTATAAATTTAAGAAGCTGATGTTCTCTTTTGGCTTTTTTATTTATTAGGTGCTGAAAATCTCCCACATTACCTTAACTATACATGCATCTGGTAATATAGACTAAAGGAGGCGGTTGTTTCTTCTTTTTTTATTTATTTTTTTCTTCTTTCTTCCATGTGGTCTATGTATGAGCTGTGTGACCTGTATACGGGACAGTGATGACATCACTGGAAGTGAGTATATATTGCTGCACTGGAGATATGGTAGTTATTAACTACCAGATCATAGTGTAATATGTTGTGTAGTCAGGTCTATATGGACTGATCTTCATCTTTTCTTTCGGAGGTGGACCCTGGGGGGCTCCTATATCTTGTGCTGGCAGATGTAACGGTTTTGGATCTTGCATTGTTGATCATTCCAGTTAAATCCTGAACTGGCTCTCATCTCTACACAGTTCCCAGTCCTACAAAATATAAATTAATAAATCTATGCAAAATAAAAATATAGATCAGGGTATTTAGAACAAATGTCAAATACAAGCCCGCAGGCTAAATTTGGCCTGCCAGGCCTTGGCATGTGGTCCTTGCACCCAGTTTTGCAGGCGGGACTTCACTCCGCCTTCTCCAGTTCTCACCCTCCATCCCCATAAAAGCTTTCTGTGTTTACAAGGGCCACCTTTGCTTGCAGAAGCTCCTAGATCTAAGAGGTATTTGTATACACACATGATGCAGCATGGCGGGGACAGATCTCTAGTATCGGGGAGAGGGAACAATCTCCCTGCAAGCCAGAGCTGCCTAGACAGAAAAGTCCTAGAGCTGCACCAGGTAGGAGAGAGTAGAGATGTGTTGGACTCTGTACACATTGTATTCCTGAACCCTGCCCTCTGTACATGGCGCACCCCAGGACCCTGCCCTCTGTACATGGCGCACCCCAGGACCCTGTGCTGTGCATGTAGCACACTTCCCAACCCTACACAGCACACCCCTGAACACTAGGTACTCCTGAGTTCTATGTTTCTGAGTGGATACACAGTCTTACAGATACAACCGGCCCGTTTAAAGGTAATCATCTTGCATTGCTGATGCGGCCCTCAATTAAATTTTGACACCCCTGATTTACAGTACGTCTAGGAAAGCAAATATATTCAGTACATCTCTGCAACACAAGCCCATTTTTCCCCCAGTGCTTTTTCCAAACACTTCAAGTACAGAAAATACGTGATCTTGCCAGAAATCCAGTAAGCTTCTAACTCCCTGTGGTAAACCGACAAAACTACCTCTGCTGGCTGCACTAAAATTCCAAGCGGAGTTCCAGGCTTTATTTTTATTTTTGTTAAAGTCCGCAGCAACAAAAAGTTTAGCTGCTGACTTTTAATAAACACACTTGCCTGTTCCACGGTCCAGCGATGTGGCCGCACGGAGCCTCTCCTCTCTCCCCCTCCTCAGCGCCTCCATTGGAACTGTGGGCACCCAGCCGTGACAGCTTGCGGCTTTTCGGCCGGGCGCACACTGCGCATGCGCGAGTCGCGCTGCGCTCTCCCAGTGGACAGGCAATTTTCTGGGACCTATCACGGGTCCCAGAAGATTGCAGAGAGGGAGGGGCCACCTAGGGGGAGAGGAGGAGTCGCCTAGGCGGTCTGTAGCCGGAACCAGAAAGTGGGACACTAAGTCCCCTTCAAAACTAAGCATCCACTCCCATTCCCCCCCCCCCCCCCCTCCCAAAAAAAAAATTACATGCCACATGTGGCATGTAAGGGGGCGGGGAGTGCTTGAAGCGGAAGTTACACTTTTGGGTGGAACTCCGCTTTAAAAAAAAAAAAAAAACTCCAGTTCTCCACTGTTGGACTACAGAGCACCCCCTTATGTCAACAAATTATCCTAAATGCTATACCCCCCCCCCCCCCCCCCCCCCCACACTTAATTTCCATAACAAAAGGAGGTGTAGTCGAGCACTATTTTACCAAAAGTATTGGGACTACAAGCCAGGCCTTCTCTCCAACATCAGTGCCTGACCTCACAAATGCTCTTCTAGAAGAATCGTCAAACATTCCCATAGACACACTCCTAAACCTTGTGAACAGCCTTCCCAGAAGAGTTGAAGCTGACTCAATACTGAACCCTACGGACTAAGACTGGGAAGCCATTAAAGTTCATGTGTGTGTAAAGGCAGGTGTCCCAATACTTTTGGTAATATAGTGTACCTTCCTAAGAGCAGCTTCACACTGGGGAAGTTTTCAGGCGCTTTAGCTTTGGAAATAGCCTCTAAGCGCCTGAAAACCGTCTCACATTCATTCCATTGTGCCTTTTCATACTGGGGCGGTGCGCTTGCAGGACGTTTCCGAAAAGTCCTGCAAGCAGCATCTTTGGGGTGGGTTGGGAGCGCTGTATTTAGCACTCCCAAAACGGCCTGCCCATTGGAATGAATGGGCAGCGCTGCAAAACTGGGCTGCCAACGCACCCAAAAATCTGAGTTGTGTTTTTTTTGTTTTTTTTTTTTTTCGGCAGCAATACATTACTGCACATTGTGGCACCCTCCTATATGGTGAGTTGGGGTAAAATGCAAAATGAATGGAGCAGTAACGCATTTTGTCATGTATTGTGGTAGTATATGTTACCACCATGCGAAGATGTCAATGGGCGCTAAGTCTGGGCAGCAGAAGTCTTGTTGGCGCAGTGCTCTCACCCAGGGTTGTCCGGTTGTCCCATGGAAAAGCTCTGGAAGATCAGGGGCTCCCCGGAGTCCCAGCGGTAGGAGGTGAAGCCCATTTTATATGTCAGGCCTGAAAGCAAAGAGCATTATGGGTAAGGTCAGGAATTCCCCAATCGCACCAGGACTCTCAAATTAGTTGTAGGGTCTAGAGCAGGGGTCTCAAACTGGCGGCCCTCCAACTGTTGAAAAACTACACCTCCTATCATGCCTGTGGGAGTCATGCTTATAACTGTCAGCCTTGCAATGCCTCATGGGACTTGTAGTTTCACAACAGCTGGAGAGCCGCCAGTTTGATACCCCTGGTCTAGAGGGTTCTCACCAATCCAGAATTTCCATTTCTGGGGGTCTCTGTCCATCACTTCATTCGTATTTTCCAGACGGGCAAGAAAGAACGCCAGGATGTCCTGAATTCTCGGCGTAGGTATCTGAGCCAGAAATCCCCCCAACCTCTGCAAAACATGAGAGAGGACACACAGGCTGCATTAATGTGCGCGTTCAGGTCTTTTAATGCATTAATATCAGAATTGCATGAGTGTAAAGCCTCGTACACACGATCGGATTTTCGACAGACAAAGCATCAGACTTTTGTCCAAAGGGCAGGTGCCTGGATTTTGTCTTGCATGCTAACGGCACACAATTGTCGGGCAACAAATAGTTATAGTCCAAAAGTACAAACACGCATGCTCAGAACCAATGCAAAAGATCAGACAACAATACAGAAGTTGACCAAAGGGTGGCAGTAAAGAGCTGAAAAAGTTCTGCCGTGTGTATGCAGAACCAGTTCACGGCCAACGCCCTTTGGACAAAAATCCATGGAAAAGTTTGAAGTCCGATCGTGTGTACGAGGCTTTAGGCCGCTTTAACACCTGGGTGTAATGAATCGCAGGCAGGATTGCCATGATTTTGCTAGCGATTTCAGAATGCTCTGCTAAAATTGATGAATCGTGCAACGCAAATTTCAGAAAGCATTCATATTAATGGCAATGGAAAGAAAGCAATGTGGTCCTGCTGCCATAAATCGCGTGGCAAACTGCATAGCGTGAAGCTTGTCACCCGAAAAGGGATCAGGAGATTCTGGGCGACAAGCTTTGCGCCTGCGTTTTTAGGTGCCATTAAAATGAATGGCATCTAAAATTCGCGTTGTGTGACAGCTTTGTCATTTTGAAATTGTGTGCAGAATCGCGGCGCCAAGGTATGAATGCAGCCTAAGTGCCGGTTCACACTTATGTGAATTCAATGCGGATCAGCTGAGATCTGAAATGCATAGATTTTCATGTCATCTAAAAAAGCATTATTTGCAGTGAGGTCCATTCACATCGATGTGGTGCGATTTTTGATTGTGTGAGTTTAGTGCGGGTGTGGCGCTATCTTCATCGCCAGCTGTGCCCAGTCACCTCAGAAATCACATTAAATTCGGATCTGTCACAACAGAAATCGCAAAGTTAAATCGCATTAGATTTGCTCCACATCAGTGTGAACTGGGCCAAATGGGGCCAGTACACACGATCCAAAAATCGCACGACAGACCGTTTTTTTTTGCATGCTAGTCGCATATCGAAAATGGAGAGGTTACCAAAGTGACGCAAATTCTCGTACGACAGAATAAAAAAAGTACAGATTAAACGAAACTCGTCCGAGAAAATTTTTCGTGTTTGTCCATTTTGGATAATAATCAAATGAACTGTCATGATCGGCTCTCGAAAGCTCTGTACTAACTGTAGTAATATAACTGAACCAAAGTGACTCCATCTTGAATGATTATAGGTTTATATGACTTTAACTTAAAGCGGAGCTACACTGCCCCTGACGTTTTTTTTTTTCAATGGGGATTGATTAATAAATTGATTTGTAAATCATTAGCTCACCTGTCCTGTTTGTCTCACTTTTGCCGTTCGGATTTTATGTCTTAAAAACACTTTATATCAACTTCCAGGTTCATCCCCATCTTGCGTGTGGGCATTTGAATACTCCAGGGCATTGTCTTCCTGGATTTCATTCACGCCTCTCTTTCTAATCTCGCGCATGCGCAGTACAACGTTCATAGGAGCGCCGTGATGACGTCACGTTCAGTTCGAAGTCTCGCGCGATCTCGGGCCAGGCAGCCGCACTGACTCCTGGGAGCTATGACACAATCTCCCAGGAGACAGTGCGGGCTAGGGGATATTACGTAATAGCCGTAATATCCCCGCCCATATCCGAGGGACCAAGAACCAGGAAGCGATGGATGCAAAGAAGAAGAACAACTAAAGGTAAGTAAAAAAAAAAAAAAAAAACTGCCGTTTCGGATCGATGAAGGTGAGTATTTTTTTTTATTATAGGTTTTAAAAAACGGGTGTCGCTCCGCTTTAAGGTCTTATGGCTTATTCTGTATTTCCAGCTTTGTAACCGCATTTTGCAAGAGCACACAGCAAGAACAAAACAGCTTGCATAAGCATTCATACTAATATATATATATATATATATATATATATAAATTGTGGTCTAGTCTGTCTTTCCTGTGCCTTGTTCCTTGTCCTGCGACAGGAAAGCGTGACTTATGAGTCATGGCCAGATAGCCTATTCACTTTTGTAACCTTATGTCGACTTTGGGGGTTATTTACTAAAGGAAAATCCACTTTGCACTGCAAGTGCACTTGAAAGTGCAGTCGCTGTAGATCTGAGCGGGACATGCAAGGAAAATAAAAAACAGCATTTTAGCTTGCATGTGATTGGATAATAAAATCAGCAGAGCTTCCCCTTATTTCAGATCTACCCCTTAAATTTAGAGCGACTGCACTTCCAAGTGCACTTGCAGTGCAAAGTGGATTTGCCTTTTTGTAAATAACCCCAATGTTTTTAGGGGTTATAAGCTTTGTATAAGCCATATATTGCTTAAAGGGGTTGTAAAGGAGATTTTTTTTTTTTTTAATAACAAACATGTTATACTTACCTCAACTGTGCAGCTCGTTTTGCACAGAGTGGCCCCTCGGCGGCTGTCTCGGCTCCCCCCACCCCAAGTACTAGTCACCTAAATGCGAGCTCCCTCGCATGGTGTGGAGTACTTGCGGGCGCGCTCCCGTGATACAGCCGGCGGCTATAGCCGCTCGCTGTATCACTCGGTGCGCCGCGTCATTGGATGTGATTGACAGCAGCGCAAGCCAACGGCTGCGCTGCTTTCAATCCATCCACTCTAGCCAATCAACGGCCAGGGTGAGCGGCGAAGAGGATGTCGGGGGCGAGTGCGGGACTTTCGAGGGGTCAGGTAAGTAAAAACGGGGGGCTGGGGGGGGGGGGAAGCGGTATTGTCAGATGTTTTTTCACCTTAATGCATAGAATGCATTAAGGTGAATAAACTTTTACAACCGCTTTAATTATATATTAATTATATTCATGATATTAATGATATTCCTTTACTAACCACTCCCCCCCTCCCCTATGATTGGTAAGTTGAACCATATATAAGTTGTATACACGCCCAATAAAAGGCAGACACTTTTTAAACTCACTCCTTGTATCTTGTGGTCATTGAGTTGTCTCGGGGGTCTTTGGTAGTCTGCAGTATTAACCCTTGGCTGGTCTGTACCTGGAGTACCCTTAAAACCCCTTCACTAACGATTATGGTACGATCGCTCCAAAATCAGTATTACGATTTTCTGATCGCTTAAAGTAGGGGTCTTCAAACTACGGCCCTCCAGTTGTTCAGGAACTACAATTCCCATCATGCCTAGTCATGTCATGTCTGTGAATGTTAGAGTTTTACAATGCCTCATGGGATGTGTAGTTCCACAACAGCTGGAGGGCCTTAGTTTGAGGATCCCTGGCTTAAAGGGTTTCTGTTTTCTTCCCGACATTCTGCAGTTGTGTATGACAGGATCTGGTAGGTGTAGAATATTGTGCGGACATGTTGGCTGGTTTACCTGACAATCCTTTTTAGCTCCATAATAGGAATGAAGATGTGAGGAGATTGTAAAGCAGAGCTCATCACTCAGGAGGTCACAGGATGGAGCAGATGACTGCAGCTTCTCTGTAATGACAGACAGACTGATATCTATTTGATAGATTTACAATACAAAGAGATTACTGTGTATCTATGAACCCAGAGTGGGGAAACATTCATAGGGAGACACAAGTCCTCTGCATGTTACAGATGAATGGGCTGAAAATGCACCACTAAAATCGCACAAGAACGCAAGCACAAGCTGCCCTGCTATTTTGGGAAACTAATCGTATCAAACTTAGTATTCAAGAGCCATTCAGTCCAGTCTAGAGCATGACCGTCTGTAGCCCGTCTGACATCTGATGTTTTATAAAGCTGTGGGATAATCCACCGTGAACCAAAAGAAAAAAAAATGATGGGTGCCGCTCCGACTCTTAACCGCGTAAGGACCGAGCGTCTTTCTGAGATTTGTTGTTTACAAGTTAACCACTTCAGCCCCGGACCAATTGGCAGCCAAAGGACCAGGCCCCTTTTTGCGATTCGGCACTGCGTCGATTTAACTGACAATTGCGCGGTCGTCCGACGTGGCTCCCAAACAAAATTGGCGTCCTTTTTTCCCACAAATAGAGCTTTCTTTTGGTGGTATTTGATCGCCCCTGCGTTATTTTTTTTTTTTTTTTTTTGCGCTATAAACAAAAATAGAGCGACAATTTTGAAAAAAATTCAATATTTTTTACTTTTTGCTATAATAAATATCCCCAAAAAATATATAAAACAACAACATTTTTTTTCCTCAGTTTAGGCCGATACATATTCTTCTACATATTTTTGATAAAAAAAAAAAAACGCAATTAGCGATTGGTTTGCGCAAAAGTTATAGCGTTTACAAAATAGGGGATAGTTTTATAGCATTTTTATTAATATATTTTTTTTTTTACTAGTAATGGCGGCGATCAGCGATTTTTATTGTGACTGCGACATTATGGTGGACATTTTTGGGACCATTGTCATTTATACAGAAATCAGTGCTATTTAAATGCACTGATTCCTATGTAAATGACAGTGGCAGTGAAGGAGTTAACCACTAGGGGGCGGGGAGGAATTAGTGTGACGTGTGTTTTTTTTACAGTAGGGGGCGTGGCTGACGTCTGACGTCACTGATCGGCGTTCCCGATGACAGGGAACAGCCGATCAATGACAGGCAGAGTAGGAAGCGCGGGGAGAGGTTTGTTTACACATACCTCTTCCCGTTGTTCAGCACTGTGACCCGACACCAGCGGCGATCGGGTCTGCTGGTCCCGCGGCCGCGGAGCTCCGCGACCCCACGGCTAGGGAATTAAAGGGGACGTATATATACGTGCTTTTGCCTAGCCGTGCCATTAAAGCGGTTAAAAACATATTTTTTTTTTTTGCTAGAAAATTACTTAGAACCCCCAAACATTAGAATTTTTTTTCCCAACACCCTAGAGAATAAAATGGCGGCTGTTGCAATACTTTTTGTCACACTGTATTTGCGCAGCGGTCTTGCAAGCGCACTTTTTTTGGAAAAAATACACTTTTTTGAATAAAAAAATAAGACAACCGTAAAGTTGGCCCAATTTTTTTTATATTGTGAAAGATAATGTTACGCCGAGTAAATTGAAACCCAACATGTCACGCTTCAAAATTGTGCCCGCTTGTGGAATGGCGACAAACTTTTACCCTTAAAAATCTCCATAGGCAACGTTTAAAAAATTCTACAGCTTGCATTTTTTGAGTTACAGAGAAGGTCTAAGGCTAGAATTATTTCTCTCGCTCTACTGATCGTGGCGATACCTCACATGTGTGGTTTTCACACCGTTTTCATATGTGGGCGCTACTCATGTATGCGTTTGTTTCTGCACACGAGCTCGTCGGGACGGGGTGCGTTTAAAAAAAAAAATGTTTTTATTATTTATTTTACCTTTTTTTTTTTTTACACAGTTAATTTTTTTTTTTTTTTAATTGCATTTTAGTGTAAATATGAGATCTGAGGTCTTTTTGACCCCAGATCTCATATTAAAGAGGTCCTGTCATTCTTGGTAACAGGAATAAAAGTGACAATTTTTTTTTTTTTGGTCACTTTTATTCCTGTTACCAAGAATGACAGGACCTCTTTAATATGAGATCTGGGGTCAAAAAGACCTCAGATCTCATATTTACACTAAAATGCAATAAAAAAAAAATAAAAAAATAAAAAGCATTGTTATGGAGATGGGTGGGGGCCATCTTCCCCTCACTTGTCTCCACGCCCAGCAAGGGTGAAGATCCGATCGCCTCTGCCGCTGCCGGCAGCTCCGGTAAGCCGTGGAGGGCACGGGAGCACGGCGGGAGGGCCCCTCTCCCGCCGCCGATAAAAGTGATCTTGCGGCGAATCCACCACAGAGACCACTTTTATCTGAACCCGGACCACCTGCTGAAGAAGAGGATACCGGGGTTATGGCAACTAGCTACTGCCATAACAACGACACTTCTCTTCAAAGTACCGATGTATAACGACGGTGGGTGGTCTGGAAGTGGTTAAGGATCCTAATCTGCAAGTGCCTGCCAGGACGGAGCTCGTCTCGGCTCCAAACACCAGTTTACAGTAAAACCTTGGTTTGAGAGCGTTTTGCAAGGCAAGCAACATTTTTTTACAAAATTTTGTCTTGATATACAAGTAGCGTCACGTCACAACTGAGTATAAAAGAGAAGAGAGGCGCCTCTAAGTGTAGCAATATGGTTACATTTAATGAAGGTACAACATTTAGCAACATATTGCTACACTTAGAGGCGCCTCTCTTCTCTTCTATACTCTGGAGCTTCTGCTGGATTTTGCTTCTAATCCCCTTGTGGAGGCTTCCATTTGTGGATGGACATTTTATGGTTACACAACATTGCTATACTCTTTTTATATGGACTATAAACTGAAGGACCTATGAATAAATGGTTGTGGAACGAATCATTTGAGTTTCCATTATTTCTTATGGGGAAATTCGCTTTGATATAAGAGTGCATGTTTCTGGAACAAATTATGCTCACAATCCAATGTTTTACTGTTTTTGGAAGTAAATGCTCTGTAAGCTGCACATCCCTGCAAACCCTGTATGAGAGAATATAACAGCCTCAGTCTGAGCTCCAACCAGGCCACGCCCCCAACACATTTCGCTCTGCACCCAGAGCTTAGTCAGGGGGGTGCCCCATGTTCATGACTAAGGGGGCGGAGTGAAATGTGTTGGGGGCGTGGCCTGGCTGGAGCTCAGGCTGTTATACTCTCTTACAGGGCTTGCAGCAATGTGTGGGATAATCGACAGTTTTTTTTAGTCGACTACTTTGCAGTGACTGAAATCCTGCATTTTATATGTTGGCATGAAGATGTTTGAGGCTTATTTACTACTGTTGCTTTTATTAAAAATAATCCTTGGCGATCCTGCCATGAATTTCCTTGTTCAGGCACTTCCTGTTATAGGGTGACAACGTTCTGCCCCATTTACTTTCCAGTGTTGTCACCCAGACTTCCAATGGAAACTGCAAGTGGCCATTTCATCACACATTGCACAGGCATGGGTCACTGTTGTTACCGTCAGGAAACCTGAGAAATGCCATTGATGGAGTGAGTATAGACAGGAAGTGGCTGCAAAGAGTTTGCACCAGATCAGCAACACTCAGATGTAACAGGAGGAGGAAAAGAGTTTTTTTAATAAAAAATACAATTGTTTATGGTACATGGTGCACAGAACAAAGTAAGGCCCCTTTCACACCTAAGCGTTTTTCAGGCGCTACAGCGCTCAAAATAGCGCCTGTAATGCGCCTGAAAAAAGCGGGTCCTTTAACTCCAGTGTGAATACCCAGAGGGCTTTCACACTGGAGCAGTGCGCTAGCAGGACGGTAAAAAAAGTCCTGCTAGCAGCATCTTTGGAGCGGTGAAGGAGCCGTGTATTCACCGCTCCTACCCATTGAAATCAATGGGACACTGCGGTAATACCGCCGGCAAAGCGCCGCTTTGCAGGGGGTTTTAACCCTTTTTCGGCCGCTAGCGGCCGAATACCGTGGCTAAACGACGGTAAAGCAGCGCTAAATATAAATATAAAAATACAAACTTTCCCGTGGATTTTTGTACAAAGGGCGTCGGCCGTGAACTTGTATTGCATACACATGGCAGGACTTTTTCAGCCAACTTTCACCAAATCACGTGTTTTTTCTGCTCTTTACCGCCACCCTTTGGTCAACTTGTATTGTTGTCTCATCTTTTGCATTGGTTCTGAGCATGTGTGTTTGTACTTTGTACTAAAGTCCTATGGTTTTCTTTGCACACGATCGGACTTTGCTCCATCGGACTTTTGTTGCCGGAAAGTTTGTCCGTTCGCACAGCCAACAAAAGTCCGATGAAAACCAAAAAGGTTTGTCAGATGGAGCGTACACACGGTCCGATGTTGCCTTAAAACAGCTAATTTGCATGTTTGTTGTCAAAAAGTCCGATCGTGTGTTATGGGCCTTTACTGTCATCTGTCCAGTTTAGGATCCCACTGACTCGCATGGCTCAGGTCATACATGTCATGTGTTACCTGTACATTCTTCTCCTCCGTATCCAGCTCTGCACACGCAGGAACATTCATCTTCTCTAAACCGACCGTGTACACAGCGTAATCCGCACCGCACTGCCAGAGACACACGTATCATCAGTCTACAAATCCTACACTTGTGATCTCCTAGATTCTGACATTTCAATAATTACTAAACAGCCAGGAAGGCAGGAAGACCTTTTTTAAAGTGTATCTCAAGACAAAATTATATTTTTTTACTTTTGGATAGAGTGATTAGGGGTTGGATATAATACAAAAATAGTGCAGCGCTAAAACATTGACTAAAATGGCATAAAGATGATAAATAACTGCTACAAAAAAACATAAAAGTTCCAGATATAGGAAATGCTGAAAAGCCAAAAGGATGATGAAAACACCAGCAGCCAAGAAGAGAAATCCTCAATGGATGGGTGCTCAAGACGATCGTAAACCGTATATATTCTTATCTGTGCTTCCACCACCATAAGTACAGGCCGCTCACCTTAATCTACGGCTGATCCAACGATCGTAATCCAGCTTCAGTAATGCAGCAGCAATATGGCAAGTCTCTTATGCAGTCATGGTTCATGTAAAATCAATGAGACATATATAGGGATCTCTGTTTTAACTAAAACCAGCTTTTAATAATGATAAAAATGTTACTTACAAACATAGCACTGCAAACCCAGTGCTAGGATGTGAGGCATACAGCATAACTTGCATGAATCAAGGAAGATGGCTGTAGTGACGTCACAGTACTCCTTGTCGCACGCGTATCGTCCTGTGGGCGGGACTTCACCAGCGAACAGTATGCCCACAGGACGATACGCGTGCGACAAGGGGTACTGTGACGTCACTACAGCCATCTTCCTTGATTCATGCAAGTTATGCTGTATGCCTCACATCCTAGCACTGGGTTTGCAGTGCTATGTTTGTAAGTAACATTTTTATCATTATTAAAAGCTGGTTTTAGTTAAAACAGAGATCCCTATATATGTCTCATTGATTTTACATGAACCATGACTGCTTAAGAGACTTGCCATCTTGCTGCTGCATTACTGAAGCTGGATTACGATTGTTGGATCAGCCGTTAAACAGATCTGCACCTTATGATTCCCCCGGTGCTTATATGACCTTTCTGTTAAATCAGAGGTCCATAGATTAAGGTGAGCGGCCTGTACTTATGGTGGTGGAAGCACAGATAAGAATATATACGGTTTACGATCATCTTGAGCACCCTGGTAACCATTGAGGATTTCTCTTCTTGGTTGCTGGTGTTTTCATCATCCTTTTGGCTTTTCAGCATTTCCTATACAGTTTCTGAAACTTTTATGTGTTTTTATAGCAGTTATTTATCATCTTTATGCAATTTTAGTCAATGTTTTAGTGCTGCACTATTTTTGTATTATATGTCTATTTAAGGATTGCAATATATTGGCCTTAAGGCCCCTTTCACACTGGGGCACTTTGCAGGCGCTACAGCGCTAAAAAGAGCGCCTGCATTGTGCCCTGAAACGGCCGCTGTTGTGTCTCCAGTGTGAAAGCACTCAGGCTTTCACACTGGAGCGGTGCGCTTGCAGGACGGTCAAAAAAGTCCTGCAAGCTGCATCTTTGGAGCGCTGTAGGAGTGGTGTATTTATCGATCCTAAAGTGGCCCTTCCCATTGAATACAATGGGGCAGCGCTGCAAACCCGCCTGCAAAGTTGCCGCTTTGCGGGCGGTTTTAACCCTTTTTCGGCCGCTAGCGGGGGTTAAAACCGCCCCGCTAGTGGCCGAATAGCGCCGCTAAAACTGTGCCAAATATAGCGCAGCTTTACCGCCAGTGCCCACCACGCCCCAGACCCCAGTGTGAAAGTAGCCTAAGTGTTCAGCTGCTTAGATCAGGATTTATATTGTACTTTTGTGCTGACTGAATCTAATTTTTAGGATTAGGGGTTGGAGCCTCTGCCTGTGTACCCTCTCTGTATGTCCTGGTGTCACTGGGACAGAAGAAGAGTTTTGAGTTGTCACCAGAACAGGAAATGAGGGGAAATCTTCCAATGGGGTTACTTGTTTGGGTGACAACTATCTAAGCGGGGGATTTCTTTACTAAGACAAATACAGAAGAAACAACTTTCTCAGACAGCCAAAAAAAACTGAGAGAGGTTATAGCCGTTCCGTTCTCTAACAAAGTGTTTAGATACACTTTAAGCTTTCATTGGAGATGTGAGATTTTCATCCTTTGTATTTTTTAAGTCATCCCCAAAAGTTTTCTAGCGTAAACACTGAAATGTGTTCTGATGACAGGATGTGGGTGCGTCCCGTCCTTTGCACAAATTTTCCCTGAGATCCTTTAGTCCCTCCCCAGTATATCACTCACCTTGGCAGTAGCGGCCGGTGTACCCTGGAGCACAGTGACATTGGCAGTTGGTGGTGTTTAGGCGGCCATAGTTCTTACAGCTGATCCGGCAGGGATTCCGCGGAACCTCTGAGGGGTGGACTGAGAGTCACTGACTTGGCTATGGAGACAGACTCAGGAGCAGAGCATTGAAGAACTCAAAACAAATATACAATAACAAGTGACCACCTGAGGGATAGTGGGATCTTGTTTATGATATTGGATCATTATTTAGGATATTGGGCCTGTCTGTGGAATATTGCATCCTCTTGTAGGATATTGGGTTTCTCTATGTAGGATACTGAATACTAATTTAGAATATTGGGTTCTTATGTTAGATATTTGGTCTTTATTTAGGATACTGGCACTTATGTAGCATATTTGGGCCCTTATTGTTGATATTTGGCTCTTATGTAGGATACGTGTCCTTATTTAGGATATTGGCCCGTGTATAGGATATAAGGTTCTCATAAAGGATATGGATGGAATCTTTATGTAGGAAATTGGATTCTTATTTAGGATTTTGCCCCTTATGTCGGATATTGGGTCAACATATAGAATACAGGGCCATTATGGAAGATAATGAGTCCTTATTTAGGATATTTGACTCTTAAGTAGGATATTGTATTCTTATTTTGGATGTTGGGTTTTAATTTAGGATACTGGCCCTTTTGTATGATATTGAGGCCTTATGTAGGATATCTGGAGCTTATTTAGGACATTACCACTTGTGACTGGAGTCACTTCGGGTAGGGTACCCGAGAACTCCAGTCTGATCTGTGCTAGTCGGACTCGCTGTGCAGCCACAGTGGAATGTTATATATGTATATATCGTGTGTTGTCTCATGCAGTTGGACTCTTTGCTGGGATTGTTTGGGGGTGTGGTTGTATTCCATTGTTCTATTGTGTCTGTCTGCCTTGGAAGGAAAGTATATTATGGGATGTATGTCTCTGTGGGGGGGAGGGGGGGTGGGTTCCTCCAACAGCTCTCCTTGCTGATTGGACAGTTTACCCCACCCTGAATTCCAAAGGGATGGGTGATTGTCCCCTGAGTTGTATATCTGTATGTACATGCGTTTCAATAAAGAGT
Source organism: Lithobates sylvaticus (assembly GCA_028564925.1). Classification (NCBI taxonomy): domain Eukaryota; kingdom Metazoa; phylum Chordata; class Amphibia; order Anura; family Ranidae; genus Lithobates; species Lithobates sylvaticus. Next base: position 28,121,565 of record CM053034.1, read on the forward strand.
CTGATGTTTTTCACCCTACACCTAGTTACGGCTAGTGACTGGGTGGGCTAAAGGGTCTTGGATTGTGTGGTACTGGACAGAGAAAGCATTTACGCGGACATAGTCTTGTTGAGGCCAGAGGTCCCTTACACCACTCATGAAGCATATTTGGCTCTTACGTAGGATATTGGGTTCTTATTAAGATTATTGAACCCTTATTTGGCTCTTATGTAGTATATTGGATCCTTTTTAAGGTATTGGCCCTTATGTAGGAAATAGGGCTCTCATCAAGGATATTGGCTTTTTTTGTAGGATATTGGGCTCTCATTTAGCATATTGGGCCCTTATGTAGGACATTTGGCTTTCATGTAGGAAATTGTGTCCTTATTTAGGACATTGGCCTTCATGTAGGATATTGGGCCGTTATGCAAGATAATTGGGTCCTTATTTAGAATATTTGGGCCATATGATAGGATATTACGTTCTTATTTAGGATGTCAGGATATGTACATTATTCTGCTGTAATGCACGATATTGGGTTCTTATAATAACAACCTTTATATAGCACATTGGGCCTTTATGAAGAGAACTGGATCATTATATAGGTAATTTGACATTTATGTGGTATATTTCATATATTGGTTTTTGGGCCTTATTTAGGAATGCAGAGTTTTTCGACAATCAGTATTTCTACTCAGCCTCCCCCCTTCTCCTCGGCGATCCTTACCACAGAGGCCTCCGCGCTGCTCCCAGGTCTTGAAACATCCTGACCAGGTGGCTGTACAGAAGCTGCACCAGGGGCCGGACTGGTAGGGGCTGATAATCTGTCCTCCGATGTCCCAGTTACCCCTGGAAAGGGGGAGGGGTTAGAATGGAATATCTGGAGTTAGTTTCTTAGACACGGACACACATGGAGGACACTGTGTCTGCTGTGATAGGAAAAGGCAGAGATGTGAGCAGATCTCATATGTAACCGTGCAGCTTCTAATAACCGCTGCCATGTTCAGCTATGCTGCAGGAAAGTGTGTATAGCTCAGCCACAAGACATGTTAGTGCACTGCAGTTCTTGGCTTTAGGTTTGCAGACAGAGGAACAGAAGAGATTAATACGGGTAAAAGAGGGTGTCCGATGGGAGTGATGTAGTTGGTGGATAGAAGTGCAAGACCAACAGGTGCAGGGTAAAAGGAATGTGTACAAAGTTCAGGCACAACTGGCTGGTACATGCAGCTATAATTACTGAGTAGTAGTGTTGTCTTGGTGAATTATGATGATGGTTCTATAGGGGGAGAGACATCACATGACCTTACCCCGGGGAATATGCGCACACCATCATGTCAGTGTCACCTTGCTCTGAGGGGCATCTACTGATAGCGCAGCCCAGCTCCCACGATGTGGCCCATACCATCTGCAGTACAGAGGGGACAAAACCCTACTGAACACCTTTGGGATGAAATAGAACCCTAGTTGTGAGCCAGGTTTTCTCATCCAGCATCCATACCTGACCTCACAAATGGTCACAAATTCCCACAAACACCCTACAAAATCATGTGGAAAGCCTTCCCAGAAGGGTGGAAAAGGTTATAGCCACATAGGGGGCAACTCCATTATACTGGCCATGTAGGGGTAAAGGGAAATTTTATATTCATTTTAATAGAAGAAAGGGAGGCAAGGGGCAACTCCATGTTAATGTACATGGTGGAGAGGGGCAAGGGGAAACCACAAATCAATGTCTATGAGGGAGGAGCAACTCTATATTAATGTACATGGGGGTCAGAAAGGGGCAACTACATATTAATGCCCATGGAGGAGGGGGCAGGTTCAGATCCATAATATTGGCTATGGTTTTGGAATGGGATTCCAACAAGCCCATTTTCTGTCTCTGTATTAATGCTCATAGGGGAGGAGAAGGAGGGACAACTGGTTTTGGCCAAGGCCAAGGTTTTTGGAAGGCAAGTTCAACCAAGTCCATTTTCTGTTTCCAAATTAATGTACATGGGTGGGGGGGTAAGCTCTATACTAATGGTGATGAGAGGGAAAACTCCATATTGATGGCCATTGGGGGGGGTTTGGCAACTCCATAATAATGGCCGTGGGTAATGGTCATGTGTCCATATGTTATATATACAGTATATATACCATCCCCTCACCTGGGTGTAATGGAGGCAGGTCCGGTTAGGGGCGCACTGCGCTCTCTCAAAGTCGAAATCTTCTCCCTGGCGGTACCAGAGGTGAATCACATCTAGTAAGGACATCGTCTTTGCTGGGAAATTCTGTGCATTCCACCCAACCTGGCGATCGTCCGGAGGTGAAAATCGGCACTGGGAGGCCACAGTCTGGGCCTGAGAGCGCAAATCCTCACTCCACATCTAACAAAGCAAAGGAAAAACTGTGAAAACCGGTGACATCACTAATACTCGTTTATTACTCCGAGATGAGACGCCACCTGACAGCGGATCATCAAAGTGACGTCACATATCTGGATGCAATAAGTGACTTGTATTACATCACAATGCAAAAGCTATTATGAATGATTCACTGTAGTAAGGTCTTACTTTGTGGCTGAACCACTGTGATTACTGGAGCTTCAAAGAGACTTTTATACATAAAACTTGAGGTGCGAAAGGGGTGTGGCCACGTTAATTAGGATGTTTGAGTTGAAAAAAAAATTCTGTAATAATGTCAAAAATCTAGCAGGGAATTAAACTTTTAAGTGGTATTAAACCTACATTTTAAACTTTGCCCTATAGGCAAGCTTATTATAAGTCTTAACTGTAAGCACCTTTGAAATAGTGTAAACTGGAGCCATTTAGTAGGTATTTATATTTTCAACTGTTGAATTGCAGCAGTTTTTATGATTAACCTGAATGTATAGCCAAAACTTTTTTTTTTTTCTACATTTGGGATGTCAGTTTGTGTTTTGCTTTCTGTGTTCCATTGGGGATATTCCCCTTTTCACTTTCAGATCTATTCTTAATTGCCACTGGAATGGGTGTCCCCGTTGGAAGATTTCTCTTCACTTCCTGTTCTGGCGACACCTGTAATAATTTTGGATTTTTCCCAAAACCTAATGTCCCCGTGACACCAGGACAATAGAGGGTTGAATCTCTGCAGTGGGGACACAGACAGCAATAAAAAAAACAAACAAAATAAGGTCTAACCCTATCAAACTCTTTACAAAAATAAAAAAAATGTAGCTATCCAAAATAGTTTAAGCTCTGGTGTTCTCTCCTGTCCTTCCCAGAGTTGTGTGGGCCTGATCGCTCATCCCTGGGGTCCAGACTGGCTCCTAGGACCAGGGGTCTGACAGTGTAGTAGAGGGACAGATGTGCAATGGCTTTTATGGTCCCTCAGAGAGGAAAGTGAAATAGTTTCCCATCAGAGTTCAGCCAGGAATGTGGAGTGTCACAGAGCAGCTGCAATCCACCTCTGGTCCCCAACACCACTCACCATCCTTCTCATGTTGGCAGCTGGAGGATTCACACAGCCCCGGAGCTTGTTATGTAGAGAGACCAACGCAAAGATTTCCCTCTCCCCAACACCTGCAAAACACAGAGAGTCCATGCCAGTGCCATATACCTACATTCAGATGAGGCTGTGCTGGTGCTACATACCTGCACTCAGCTATTGGGGCTCAGAGAGGCCATGCCAGTGCCGCCTATATGCAGATGTGGGGGCGCAGAGACTACGGGCCAGCATTATGTACCTAAACCCAGATGTGGGGGCTTAGAGACATTGTGCCAGTACCAGTTACCTACCCCCACATTGTAGGGCTCAGAGATGCTGTGCCAGAGCCACCTATCTACACTCAGCTGAGGGGGCTGTGCCACCTACCTATATGCAGATGTGAGGGCACAGAGAGACCATGCCAGTGGCACTTGACTAAAACGGTGATGGCGCAGAGAATACAGGCCAGGAATATGCACCTAAACCCAGATGTGGAAGCTCAGAGAATCCATGCCAGTGTTCTGTACCTACATTCAGAAGTGGGAATCAGAGAGACCATGCCAGTGCCACCCACCTACGGCCAGATATGGGGGCTCAGAGAATCCATGCCAGTGTTCTATACCTACATTCAGAAATGGGAATCAGAGAGACCATGCCAGTGCCACCCACCTACGGCTAGATATGGGGGCTCAGAGAATCCATGCCAGTGTTCTATACCTACATTCAGAAGTGGGAATCAGAGAGACCATGCTAGTGCCACCCACCTACGGCCAGATATGGGGGCTCAGAGAATCCACCCCACTGTTATGTAGCTGGACACAGAGAGGTCATGCTAGTGCCATTTACCTGCCCCCCGCATGTGGAGGCCCAGAGAGGCTGTATATAAGAAAAAGAACCTCTGCTCCAGGTGTATAAAGATGAGGCTGATTGGAGCATCTTGTAGAGTGCTAGGCCCGGCCCGCTTCCGTGGGAAAGTTGGAAAGAAGAAAGAAATGGCTGCACATCCAGAACTTCTGATTGCCTTTTATTTTGTGAAACAAAATAAAAAAGGCAAAGACACCAAACTGTGGTCACAAAGACGCATTTCACACATACATCTTGTGCTTAATCATTTCCTTGTGTGATAGACCAACAAAAAGTGGCACATAATTGTGAAGTGGAAGGAAAATGAGAAATGATTTTCACAATTTTTTTTAACAATAAATATCTGAAAAAAGTGTGGTGTGCATTTGTATTCAGCCCCCTTTACTCTGATACCTCCAACTAAAAATCTAGTAGAACCAATTGCCTTCAGAAATCAACTAATTAGTAAATAGAGTCCTCCTGTGTGTAAATTAATCTCAGAATAAATACAGCTGTTCTGTGAAACCCTCTGAGGTTTGTTAGCGAACCTTAGTGAACAAACAGCATAATGAAGGCCAAGGAACACACCAGACAGGTCAGGGATAGAGTTGTGGAGAAGTTTAAAGCATTAATCAGAGAAGCAGCCAAGAGGCCCATGGTAACTCTGGAGGAGCTGCAGAGATCCACAGCTCAGGTGGGAGAATCTGTCCACAGGACAACTATTAGTTGTGCTCTCCACAAATCTGGTCTTTATGGAAGAGTGACAAGAAGAAAGCCATGGTTTAAAAAAAAAAAAAAGCCATAAGGCCCATACACATGATCAGACTTTTTGACAACAAACATGCAAATTAGCTGTTTTAATGCAACATCTGACCGTGTGTACGCTCAATCGGACAAACTTTTTCGGTTTTCATCTGACTTTTGTTGGCTGTGCGAACAGACAAACTTTCAGGCAACAAAAGTCCGATGGTGGGTACAGAAAACCATAGGACTTTTGTACAAAGTACAAACACGCATGCTCAGAACCAATGCAAAAGATCAGACAATACAGAAGTTGACCAAAGGTGGCAGTAAAGAGCAGAAAAAAACATGTGATTTGGTGAAAGTTGGCTGAAAAAGTTCACAATACACAATACAAGTTCACGGCCGACGCCCTTTGTACAAAAATCCACAGGAAAGTTTGTACAAAGTCCGATCGTGCGTATGGGGCTATAAGAAGTCCCGTTTGCAGTTTGCGAGAAGCCATGTGGGGGACACAGCAAACACGTGGAAGAATTGAACTTTTTGGCCCAAAAGCAAAACGCTATATGTGTGGCAGATATCTAACACTGCACATCACCCTGGTTCACCTTCCAGAAGGACAACGACCCTAAACATACAGCCAGAGCTACAATGGAATGGTTTAGATCAGTGTTACTCAACTCCAGTCCTCAAGGCGCCCCAACAGGTCATGTTTTCAGGATTTCCCTCAGAAAAACTGATCAAATCACCTGTGCAAAATAATGGAGAGCCTGAAAACATGACCTGTTGGGGCACCTTGAGGACTGGAGTTGAGAAACACTGGTTTAGATCAAAGCATATTCATGTGTTAGAATGGCCCAGTCAAAGTCCAAACCTAAATCCAATTGAGGCTGGGTTCACACCTATGCGATGCGAATTTCCCTGCATCCAATTCGCATAGGAGATTGTGACCGGCTCTCTATGGAGCCAGTTCACATATCTCTGCAGTGGCTCCGGTGCGATTTGCACAGGAGCCCTATGCATGTTTTGGTCCGTTTCAGGTCCGAATTCAGCCAAAAATTCAGGCTGAAATCGGACCCGAAACTGAATGGCGACGCACCGGATTGTGAGCCGCTGCCTGTTATAGTGTGAACCCAGACTTGAAAATTGCTGTTCACAGACTCTCTCCATCCAATCTGCCAGAGCTTGAGATATTTTGCAAAGAGGAATGGGCAAAAATGTCCCTCTCTAGATGTGCAAAGCTGGTAGAGACATCCCCAAAAAGACTTGCAGCTGTAATTGCAGTGAAAGGCGGTTATACAAAGTATTGACTCAGGGGGGCGCCATACAAATGTACCCCACACTTTTCACATATTTATTTGTAACAAATGTTGAAAACCATTTATAATTTTCCTTTCACTTCACAATTATGTGCCACTTCGTGTCGGTCTATCACATAAAAATAAAATACATTTATGGTTGTAACATGACAAAATGTGGAAAATGTCAAGGGGTATGAATACTTTTTCAAGGTACTGTATATCCATTCAATGACCACTTTAAGAAGCATTTGGGATCTGATGTAGACAAAACTGGGAGTAGAGGGAGGCAGCTCGTGTTATGGGTGCATACACGGATTTTCTCAGAGTGGTAATTGGACGGTACGCTTCACTGACCGCTGCTATTTTAGGAGCCATGTCCTAGATTATCAAATACAGAATATGTACAAATTAACACAACTATGACCAGTCCAGACCGGTTTGGGGGCAAGCAGTGAGGGGAATCCCATTCTTCGTACTTAGATTCTTTTAGCTCACAGATTGGCCAGGGATAGTAGAACAGACACCCTCCAAAATCTTGAGAAACGTCTTCCCAGAAGAGTGGAGTAGGTTATAGCCACATGAGGGGAGAGGGGAGGGGGGAGGATTGACAACTCCATATTATTGACCATAATTTTAGAATGTGATCTCCAACAAGCTCATATAGGTGAGATGTCAGGGGTACACAAACCTTTGTAAGCTATACAGGAAAAAATGGAACAATATGGTGCTCCAATTTACCTGTGTTAATTCAGTTTGAGCTAGTGAACTCTGTAAACAACATGCATTTCAAAATACAACTGATGAGAGCCTAGAAAACAGAGCAAATTGACTTCAACCCTACTGAGCACCTTTGGGATGAATTGGGCTGCTGGTGGATGAGAAGACCTGGCTCACCGACATCAGAACCTGGCCTCACAAATGGGCACAAATTACCACAGACACCCTCCAAAATTTTGTGGAAAGACTTCCCAGAAGAGTGGAGGATGCTTTAGCCACAAAGAGGGCAAGTCCAATAATAGCCACAGGTGGAGTGGGAAACTCTATAGCCAAAAGATGGCTACAATCATTCAAAAATAAGTTGCGCCAAACACACAATTACAAAATTTTCACTATTTATTATTTGAGTCCATCCAGTGAAGTGATATTCAAGGTGATCCCACAATGATAATAAAAGAAAGTGCACCAAGAAGTGAGTGATATTCAGAAAAAAAGTGACTTCCACCTCTTATAGAATGGCCGCTTAGCGACTTCCTATGATCTCCTATTACGGGCGATCACACTCACTTTCGGCTCTATACCCAGCCAGGGCCTTTGGTGCATACAGGGAAAATCTCACTTCAAAGAACCTCCACCGCCGCGATTGGGCACGATCGTACAGGAAACGGAAAGAAAAATAGAAGCTTCCATAGCATAAAATTGTTGTGGCATTTATTGGTTTAAAAATATAGTACACTTACAAAAGTATGCAAGTAGTATCTTGCATAAAAACAAGCCGGCCGGCTCAAAGTTTCAGCCCGTCACTCTGGGACCTGCACAAACGCAGTGACGTCAGCATGTTGCTCCTCCCTATGCGTTTCCTCACAAATGACGTAAAAAATATGGCTACAGCATGGGCTTACTTTGCCAGGAGGTCGTCATATGGCATCCTCCCGTGATCCAGTGGGCGGCGCGCTCTGTGATCGATGAGTCCTTTAGACTCAGCTGATCACAGATCGGGGTAAAGGGCCAATCACAGCGGCCCTTTACCACGTGATCAGCTGTGGCCAACGATAGCTGATCACAATGTAGACACAAGCCGGTTATCGGCATTCCTTTCCTCACACTGACAGTGGTGCAAATGCTGGATTCGGGAGCGCACCAGCAAGGTAACCCCCTCAGGAGAGAACTTCTCCCAGGAGGTTTACCGATGTGAGGAGCAGCCATGAGAGCCGCCGGGGACCCCAGAAGACAATGATCGGGGCCACACTGTGCAAAACGAACTGCACAGTGGAGGCAAGTATGATTTTTTTTTTTTTTTTTTTTTTTCTTTTTTAAATAACAAACACAACACGAGGGTTTACAAACCCTTTAATTGCCATGGGCTTGGAGTAGAATATCCAATAAGTTCATATAGGGGTGATGGAAAAGGATTAGAGGTCCACAGACTTTTGGCCATATAGAGCATCTCCAGCTCACAAGCAAGCAAATTGGATATAATGTACTTGCTATTAGAGCAGAATGATGAATGAACAAATAAAGACAATATTAACATTTGAAAAAGAAAAAAAAAATATTCAGAAAAAGTCTAAATTCTCTGGGATTTACACACAGCAGGTTCCTTAACCCAGACTTCCCAGAATAAGCGAAATATACATCAGTTGTGGTCACTTACCCTGGCCAGTCCTGGCATGGTTGAGGGTTGTTTGGGGTGACATTGTGGCATGGCACATCATGGTACAGAGAACACCAATGATCAGGTGCCATTTACCTACTCTGCTGCCCATCGTCTCCTCTGCCACCCTGCGATGATCTGGGCTGCAGCTGTCTCATCTCCGCTGTGATGTCACACCACTCCTCCTCCTGTCCCAAGAGACCCGGTCACTGTTCCACACTCCTGGCATAAGACCTATTCTTGGCTGCTAACTGGATATGCTGAGACTTGTAGTTGCACAAGCACAGCAGATCCTTCTCACCTTCAAGACCCCGAGCAGTATGGCTTCAGGCAAAGAGCTTACACTCGATGAGCTACATCCTTGCATTTCACCCATAAGAGATGCTCACTTGACTACTGCCATTATCTGTCTGAGCAAAGAGACCTTCTCCGTCCCCATCCCAAGAGATGGGAAAATCTACAAATCAAGACTCAGAATTCCGCCCACCAGATCTCTCGAGAATGTCACAGCTATTTGAAATAATCGTCTAAAATGAACACAATTCTGTTGCAATTACTGAAGCAGAACCTGGTCAAATAGTCAAATTATACAGTGCCTTGAAAAAGTATCAATATACCCTTAAAATTTTCCACATTTTGTCACATTACAACCAAAAATGTAAATGTATTTTGTTGGGATTTTATGTGATAGACCAACACAAAAGTGTCACATAATTGTGAAGTGGAAGGAAAATGATAAATGGTTTTCAACATTTTTTACAAATAAATATGTGAAAAGTGTGGCGTGCATTTGTATGGCGCCCCCCTGAGTCAATACTTTGTAGAACCGCCTTTCACTGCAATTACAGCTGCAAGTCTATTGGGGTGTCTCTACCAGCTTTTCACATCTAGAGAGAGGGACATTTTTGCCCATTGCTCTTGGCAAAATATCTCAAGCTCTGTCAGATTGGATGGAGAGCGTCTGAACAGCAATTTAAGTCTTGCCACAGATTCTCAATTGGATTTAGGTCTGGACTTTGACTGGGCCATTCTAAACACATGAATATGCTTCGATCTAAACCATTCCATTGTAGTTCTGGCTGTATGTTTCGGGTCGTTTTCCTGCTGGAAGGTGAACCTCCGCCCCAGTCTCAAGTCTTTTGCAGATTCTAACAGGTTTTCTTCTAAGATTACCCTGTATTTGGCTCCATCCATCTTCCCATCAACTTTAACCAGCTTCCCTGTCCCTGCTGAAGAAAAGTATCCCCACAAAACGATGCTGCCACAACCACGTTTCACGGTGTGGTGTGTTCAGGGTAATGTGCAGTGTTAGTTTTCCACCACAGATAGGGGGTTATTTACTAAAAGTAAAATCCACTTTGCACTGCAAGTGCACTTGGAAGTGAAGTCGCTGTAGATCCGAGGGGGACATGCAAGGAAAATAAAAAAAATCTACATGATTGGATGATAAAACCAGCAGAGCTTCCACTCATTTCAGATCTACCCCTTAGATTTAGAGCGACTGCAATTCCAAGTGCACTGTCAGTGCAAAGTGGATTTGCCTTTCGTAAATAACCCCCATTGTTTTGCTTTTAAACTAAAAAGTTCAAATTTTGGTCTAAAATGACTGATGCACCTTCTTCCACATGTTTGCTGTGTCCTCCACATGGCTTCTCGCAAACTGCAAACGGGACTTCTTATGGCTTTCTTTCAACAATGGCTTCTTCTTGCCACTCCTCCATAAAGACCAGATTTGTGGAGAGCACGACTAATAGTTGTCTTGTGGACAGATTCTCCCACCTGAGCTGTGGATCTCTGCAGCTCCTCCAGAGTTACCATGGGCCTCTTGGCTGCTTCGGATTAATGCTCTCCTTGCCCGGCCTGTCAGTTTAGGTGGACGGCCATGTCTTGGTAGGTTTGAATTTCCATTTTCGGATGATGGGTTGAACAGTGCTCCGTGAGATGTTCAAAGCTTGGGATTCTATTTTTTTTTTGTTTGTTTTTTTAATAACCTAACCCTGCTTTAAAAATTCTACACAACTTTATCCCTGACCTGTCTGGTGTGTTCCTTGACTTTCACGATGCCGTTTGTTCACTAGAGGTTCTCTAACAAACCTCTGAGGGCTTCACAGAACAGCTGTATTTATACTGAGATTAATTTACACACAGGTGGACTATTTACTAATTAGGTGATTTCTGAAGGCAATTGGATCCATGCAATTGTATTCAATTGTAATATGACAAAATATGGACATTTGTCAAGGGGTATGACTACTTTATCAAGACACTGTATACAAAAACTATTTAAAAAAAAAATAAAACTCAAAATACAAATACTGCTACTATAAGTTTATTGAATTTTATTGTAACCATACCAGTCTGCCCTCATGTTGTAAAGCACTGCAGAAACTGTTAGCGATATATAAATCCTGTATAAGAAGTGATTGAAAACGGTCTTCATATCATCTTCCCACAAAATGTTTACAATTATCTAGATCTATACATTGTACCACAATTTTAAATGCCATCTTATTGCACAGAAGAATGAAATAAAAAAAATTAGACGGATGACAAGGCTTTCATTGTTTATTACTTCAAAGAGCGCTGTTCACCCGCCACGCGGGGGCAGCACAATGACAATCATAGAAAGTGCACAAATAATAATACTGATAGGACAGCAGGAGGGTGCTGTGTGATGTCACGGCCAATCACAGAAGTCATATTTTATACAAATGTAACAAGTTTTATCACTGAGAATTCAATGCCACCGTGACCATCCACTCATTGACAGATCTGTCCTCTGACCGCATGGTATGGACCAATCCCGGGACAGAATATACAAAACTGGGAGGAAAAGCCCATTGTTCTCAGCAGCCAAAAGGGATTCCAGGCATGGCTTCCCTAAAGGGGCTCCAATGTAGTTTAAAAGCCAACTCCACCAATAACTCATGCTTCCATTTTGCATGGTCTCTAACATGCTGGCTTTGAATATCTCTGGAGGATATTCCCAGTTCCTCAGCTGCTGCAATATAGAAGGAAAATAATGGTATCATCTTCTCAAGAAGGATCACCCATCATCTCATTTCTGCTGTGGGCCCAATAAAAGCAATGCTTTCGCTTTGGCCTTCTGTTAGCGGTGGAGCCACAACCTCCCACTAAAGTCTTCGAAATGGTGGAGTTGGCTTCTAGAAAACCTAGAATCTAGAAAACCGTAATCAAATTCCTATAAAACAGATACCAATACCTTAATTAGGCAATATTTGATCGTTGGGTTGTTCATTCTTCCATATAGTCTGCAGTTCTATGTAATTGAACATTTTGGGTTAAATATGTGGCAGACAAGTAACAATTGGCATTTGTTCAGTGGCATTCCCAGACAGGAAGTGTGCTGTGTGTAGGAAGATATTCCACCCCCCCCCCCAAATATACAGCATATTATATATATTATATATATATATATATATATATATATATATATATAATTTCTATATATAATATATTCAGTTATGATGTAGCTTTTATATATTTACCAACAACAGGAAAAACATTTGTACCATTTTACTGCTGGTAATACCAAGTGACGGCTCAGAGTTCAGTTACAGGCAGAGTGTTTTGGGGTCTCCTCTGGGTTTTTGTTCGGCGTGGGCTCTTTATATTGCATGGGCTGCTGACTCACCAGCAACAAGTGGAGTTCTTCCTTAATGAGTGTAATCAAGCAAGAGAAGTAGGTACATAGATTGCAGCTTGGCCCTTGGCGTCCAGCCCTCACCCAACACCAGGGACTCACAGGTCACCATGGATAGCACCAACATTTAAGAGGGCAACTGTCTTACTGGCACAAAGGCCCTAAATAGACTTTACAGCATGCAAGGCAATTTCTGCGAATAGTTTAGGGGAGTGCTTGACTCCAGGCTCTGAGGCGCTTCCGATTGCTGGAGTCCCTGCCACAATTTGGCTTGTATAGCATGTAAGCACCAAGCTGTATGGATTGGTCCAGCTATACATTTTTTATTTCTGTTCTGAAATCTGGACAGATGATTACCCCAAGTTCTAATTCTTTGTGTGTGGTTAGGATCTTGCTCAGTAAGTTGTCTAATGCCTAACCTTGGACCACAAAGAATTAGAACTCTTGAGTGATCACCTGTCCAGATTCAACAAGAAAATATGATTTTCAAACTCACCAGATATCTCCTTCTTGGAGATCATTAAGGGACACGGATGTCTTCATCACTGGGTCATACTGTCGCTTAAAGAAGGACTGAATATTGGCAAGAAAAAAAAAAATAAGAAATTGCATGTCTCCATTTTGTAGCAAAGCTGTATCTACAGCACTTCTTTAGTGTTCGAGGGACACAGGAATTCAGTGACTGTTGGGAATGTCTAAAAGATCAAAAGTAGCCCATCCAAGAGGTGGGCAACAAAGTACTAACTGTTCCACAAAAAAATAAAAATAAATAAAACGGCCTGCAGCTCAAAGTGTTGTCTGAAAGCCCTTACACCTGAAGCTGATATCTAATGGACTCCAAGAAAAGGAATTTACAGTAAGTACAAAAAAAAATGCAATTTTCTGTCTCATTCATTGAGACACAGAAAGCCTTCTCCATCGGTATGTTCAAAGCTAGTCCAATCTAGGGCTGGGCAACAGCAAACAACCGCTAAATGGCCCAACATGAAACAAGAACTGGGGCATGCCCGCAGCTCAAGAGCTACCTGAAGGATCACCACTCAAAGCTGGCACTTAGTGAGACTGAATCCCCGACCTGGCAACAGGAACATAAGAAGACCAGGAGAAAATATCCGACATCAGACATGACTCCCCATAACTAGTGAGGAACATGTCAAAATGGGAGAGAAATACTGAAGTGGAAAAACTGGTCAACCAGAGGAGGAAAACAAAAAACAAGAACTGGAAGGAGTCAGGGGGACCCGAAAATGACATCCTGGTAAAAAAAAAAATCTAAATAAATAGAGGAAGCCCTAAACCTCAACTGACCTGATCCCATAATGATCAGAGTAACAAGGAGTCCATATGAAGAAGGATTTGTCAACACAGACAGTCACCTCTGTTCAACTAGAGAAGCTAAACATTGGTTAGGTTCCTAGCAGAGTTGAGGAAACAAGCAAACACGAGGCATTCTGAATAGAGGAAGGGTTATCCGGGGCTGGCCAACAATTTTGTTTAGGTTAGTGTCCAATCCTCCTGAAGTGTCAGTAGAACTTGATGGTAAAGACTTCTTGTGTCCCTCAATTGTCAAGAAAGAAAACCAAGCCACTTTGTAGCCCTGATGAAGAAAGGTGTGTGTAACTCTCTAGGTGTCAACAAACTACAACAGTGGTTCTCAACCTCAGTCCTCAAGTACCCCCCAACGGGACAGGTTTTCCTTTACTCTGCTGCTTTAAATCAATGTCATGGTATTGATGAGAGCCATTTTAATCTAAGGGAAGTTCCCAAAACATGGCCCCATTGGAGGTACTTAAGGAGGCAGAGAACCACTGCTCTACAAGATCCTTTAATTGTGACAAATAAAATACATCTGGAATGATCCCTATGGCTTTGCATACTCATCCTTTCACTCTAAGACAAGGTAAAAGGCACCCCCTAGGTTGGGATGGGGTTGTCCATCTACCATTTATGTACAGGCTTCTCTTACCAGATTATAATAAAAAAAAGGAAGAGAAAATCTTTATACTGCTGGCTCAGTTCCCGAGGTCTGCATTAGGAGAGCATAGCAGACATTGGCCACATATCTGACAAGGTCGGACAGCAGCAGAAGGAAGGATCACACAATTGAACAGCATTGTACGACCTCCGGCACATGTTCTGGATGTTGGGAGCATTTTACATGAATTGGGGTCTGACCCAGGAGCCCCTTCTTTTTGTTCAGCACCAATAAGCACAAAGATCCCTTCCAACCCTTCGCCCTCTCCTGTGACACTATAGAGGCTCCTCGTTCTCGTCGGCTTTGGAGAATTAACACTGTTCAATATAAAACAAAAAAAAAAAAAACACAAGAGAAAAATTTCTTTTGACTCAAAATACAGATGCGGTATAACACTGTGGGGCCCCAGGAATCTTTTTACAGAACCAAACCCTTCCCATAGAGTTTAGAAAATGAATGAGCTGCCTTTAAAAACTATACAAACTAAACATGATGGCGCCATTTCCAGGCGGACCATCATGCTTACTGGAATCTCCCAAGGGTGACCAGGCCCACTCATGGACAGCTCCACCTCTACTGCAAAGAATGGGTCTCATCACCTCCAAGATTATCTTTACTCCTCTTGGGGGGTGACCGTTTCACCCTAACATAGGGCTTAGTCGTAACAAATGGTCACCTCTCACGGTTCTTTGGAAGCGGCGCTGCCTTTAAAGTCAGGGTCCTCTCTAGATAAATCCCCGGTTAGTCGACGCCGAGCAGCAGAGACGGAGCATCAAATCCTAAGGCCTACAAAAATGATTGGCTGATGCCGCAATGAGGATTGTACAAGCTCAGCTAGATACCCTCCAACAGATTGTCAGTATAGTGAACAACCCCCCCCCCCCCCCCCTTAACTGCCCTGGGAACCCGGGGCGCCCCTTATTGGGTTGATTATGTACAATACAGGTCCTGCAAATTACAAATGTGGAAAAATCCAGCCTGCAGAGCTCATAGTTGCTGATATTTCTGTAATCCGTGCACGACAGTTAGCTTAATGAAGACCGAGGACAGTTGGCTGGGATGCATTAGCTCTTCTCCCACATCAGTGCACAGAATTGGTTTGAAAGATGTACGCAATCTTCCAGTTTGAAAGAAAAAAAAAATCCTAAAGACAGAATAATGTCCGGAAAATAAAAAAAGTGCCTCTGATGACACCCGCACATCTCACGGTGATCCAGAATTTGGCATCTAAGACAGAAAATCATACACAGTGGCATAACAACCGCAGACAGCAAATCCTCGGGTGGCCACGGTAACAAAATGGCAGCTTGCTGCGATCCTGGTTGGTGAAGTATTCCTGAGAGGCGTGCCGCCCCGGGTATCTTGTCAGTCATGTGGGCTGGTAGAAGTGTGTGTGTGGCCCAGATGGGGCCTCATGTACTACGATACACTTTGATTTTGCCTTCCCGGGCCAAGGTGTCGATCAGCAGCGCCTCAGAGTCTGCGTCGTGCACCCCGGTTTTGCGGAATTCACCCGCGTAGCGGTTGTTTTCCCAGTAGTGATGCCAGTTACCACGATTGTCCGCACCAAAACCAAAAACATTCACCTGGGGGAGAGGGGAATAAAAACATCAGAATATAAAAACCTCCAAAAAGGAAGCAATAACTACATGTCAACCCTTAACCCGTTCAGATAGATAGAGAGATTATATTATATATATATATATATATATATATATATAATTTCACACACACACATAAACAATGTGTCAGACAGTCTATATTTTTGATAGCAGAGGCTTCTGCAGCTCCTGTATTTACACAGCAGGAGTTGTCAGTAAGTGAGGGGGGAGGAGCAGAGGGATGAGGTGCATCATGCATGCCCTTGTGTACTTTTTTTTGGGGCATGGGTAGCACTCCCAGTGTCCACAGTTGGTTAAAAAAATAAAATAAAATTCTGCACGTTTTAAAATACATTTGTGCAGGGCTGTAAAAGGGGTGGGCAGAAGGGACGGCTGCCCTGGGCATGTATTGTAGGGATGGGGGTGCCACAAGTTCCTTCTACTAAAGGGCTGACAGGAGTAGTGACAGCGGCATCACTACTTCTTTTCACCCCATCATCCCGTTTCTGAAAGCAAAGGGGTAGCTTCAGTCAGCCACCATCCCCTGCCCACAGCAATAAGAGGGGCAGAAGGACTGCTGGAACTTCATACAGCTCACTGCCCAGGCCACGCACCTCCGTGATAACCCAGGGGTGGTCATGTGACCTCAGAATTAACCCCTTAAGAACCGCCTCCTGCACATATACGTCGGCAGAATGGCACGGCTGGGCAAAACCACGTACCTGTACGTGGTCCTTTAACAGCCCAGCCGTTGGTCGCGAGCACCAGGTCCTGAGCTCCGTGACCGCGGGACCAGCGGACCCGATCGCCGCTGGTGTCCTGCGATCGGGTCACAGAGCTGAAGAACGGGGAGAGGTCTGTGTAAACAAACCTCTCCCCATGCTTCTTACACTGCCTGTCACTGATCGACTGTTCCCTGTCATCGGGAAAGCCGATCAGTGACGTCAGACGTAAAGCCACGCCCCCTACTGAAAAAAAAAAAAAAACACACACACGTCACACTAATTCCTTCCCGCCCCCTAGCGATTAACGCCTTAACTGCCAGTGTAATTTACATAGGAATCAGTGCATTTAAATAGCACTGATTTCTGTATAAATGACAATGGTCCCATAAATGTGTAAAAAATGTCCTATGTGTCCGCCATAATGTCGCAGTCACAAAAAAAAAAAATAATCACTGATCGCCGCCATTACTAGTAAAAAAAAATATTAATAAAAATGCTATAAAAATCCCCTATTTTGTTAATGCTATAACTTTTGCGCAAACCAATCAATCGCTAATTGCGATTTTTTTTTTTTACCAAAAATATGTAGAATACGTATCGGCCTAAACTGAGGAAAAAAAGGTTTTTTATATATTTTTTGGGGATATTTATTATAGCAAAAAGTAAAAAATTGTCGCTCTATTTTGTTTATAGCGCAAAAAATAAAAACCGCAGGGGCGATCAAATACCAAATGCCAATTTTGTTTGGGAGCCACATCGCACGACCGCGCAATTGTCAGTTAAAGCGACGCAGTGAAGAATCGCAAAAAGGGGCCTGGTCCTTTGGCTGCAAATTGGTCCGGGGCTTAAGTGGTTAAAGAGCCCCTGTCACCAGACCAATATTTTAACAAAAAAAAAAGGAGTCTTCTGATAACATTAATATTGTATGTTAAATGCACAAATCTTATTTACCTGTAAAATCCTGCCTTGGGTAGACATACAGAAGCCCCAAGACTGCTGTTGGGTGCCACCATGTTGGATGTGAGGTCAGCACCCCCGGGCAGATTATAAGCTATCACTAAAGTGACACACTAGATTATTCCCCTTCACTCCTCCTCCAGCTGCTACATAAAATTGTATATAGGAACATGAGGGGAGGGCTGAAGAGCTGGGCCAGCACAGACAGTATGATTAGCAGTGGCGGCTGGTGCTCCATTGGTCGGGGGGGCAGGAACGGACATGACCATGGACCCTCCCCCCCATCACTTCAGCCCGCACTGCACACCATATCCACACCCCTCTGGTCACTGGCTCACTCACCCTGTGCTGCCCCCAGATTGACACGCAAGACAGCGGTGGCGGCTGCTTCCCCCTCAGTCTCCCCGTGTCCCTCCTCTGTCGGGCTTCCTCTGCGTCTCCTCGGCATCATGGCGGCCATACGTCTCCTCCCTTCTCCTCCTCCTAGGCCAATAGGATGTCTTCTCCTTTCAGCCAATCGGGGAAAAAGGTCTCAGGACCCGCTTCATGATTGGCCAGGAGGAGAATCAGTGTGACAATAGCAAATATTCATCTGCTATTGTCACAAAACTGGGTGGGCTCTGGGCACAGCATACCCTTTTTTGAAGCCTAT
This sequence comes from Lithobates sylvaticus, assembly GCA_028564925.1. NCBI lineage: Eukaryota > Metazoa > Chordata > Amphibia > Anura > Ranidae > Lithobates > Lithobates sylvaticus. The sequence continues at coordinate 28,139,818 of CM053034.1, forward strand.
TAGAGCCTCAGGCTCTAATCACATGCTTAAAATAAAAAATAAAAATAAAAAACCCTCATTGGAATCCATGTGTCTGGCACCCCTAATGGACGGGCCGCCACTGATGACTAGAAAGTAGCAACACTGATGAAGTTGAGGGACTTTACCGAGTGTCCAGACTTCACCAGTTGGGATCCATCAACTCACCTCATCGCAGACATGAAGGGCAAAGAAAAGGACCAACATGCCGGTGGAGGGGTAGCGGCCTTTATGTTTTGTCCAGCTGTCGTGGATGTATTTAAAGAAAGCTGGATTGTAGATTTGGACCTGTGAAGATAAAAACAGAAATCTGAGCGACAAACGTTTTCCCAGACACATCATCACACCTTACAGTATATGTGACCATGTCCTGTCACCACTGAGGAGATAAAACGGTCTGTGCTGCACATTGCATATATTCTGGCCACTATGAAGAAGAGCCAGTCCTCATGGTGGTCCCTGACTTCTCCAAAGTGCTGCACATAATATTTAATTAATGTGATGCTTTGGGAGATCAACAAAGACTACAGCCATACCACAGGAGATGGCCAGAGACTACAGACATAGTACAGGAGATGGTCAGAGACTACAGACATAGTACAGGAGATGGTCAGAGACTACAGACATACCACAGGAGATGGTCAGAGACCGCAGACATACCACAGGAGATGGTCAGAAACTACAGACATACCACAGGAGATGGTCAGAGACTACAGACATACCACAGGAGATGGTCAGAGACTACAGACATACCACAGGAGATGGTCAGAGACTACAGACATAGTACAGGAGATGGTCAGAGACTGCAGACATAGTACAGGAGATGGTCAGAGACTGCAGACATACCACAGGAGATGGTCAGAGACTACAGACATACCACAGGAGATGGCCAGAGACTACAGAAGCCATATGCAATGTGCAGCACAGAGCCATTTTCAACCAGGATTCCATGGAGGGAAAGATAATGGATCCTTGAGCTTTGGTTAACTGAGCCTCCCATCAGATGGTGGCTGGATAGTTCCAGGCCCAACACCACTTGGGAGAGCCAGCAGCATGACTGCAAGGATGCAAATCTGGCCACCCCTGTAAGGGAGGGGTTCTTCACACTTACCACCACCAATGCAAGGGGCAAAAATAGAGATACATCGAACCTGGGACATTAAAAAGGTATGATGCAGACACAAAATCAAAGTTCTAAAATATCAAAAAACTTTATTTGGACATACAGTGGGGAAAATAAGTATTTGATCCCCTGAAGATTTTGTAAGTTTGCCCACTTACAAAGAAATGAAGGGTCTATAATTTTTATCATAGGTGTATTTTAAATGATAGACAGAATATCAACCAAAAATCCAGAAAAAACACATAATACAAATGTTATAAATTGAGTTGCAGTTCATTGAGTAAAATAAGTATTTGATCCCTACCAACCAATGATAATTCTGTCTCCCACAGACTGGCTACAGTAGGTGCTCGTGTGGTACACAGATTAGCCTTGTAAATTTAAGAAGGTTCTCCTAGCGACAACTCCCTATGTGTATAAAAGACACCTGTCCACAGAATCTCTTTCTTCCATTCAAACCTCAACATTATGGGAAAAACCAAAGAGCTGTCAAAGGACGTTGGGGACAAGATTGTAGACCTGCACAAGGCTGGAATGGGCTACAAGACCATCAGCAAGAAGCTTGGTGAGAAGGAGACAACTGGTGGAGCGATTATTTGCAAATGGAAGAAATACAAAATAACCATCAATTGCCCTCAGTCTGGAGCTCCGTGCAAGATGTCGCCTCATGGGGTGAGGATGATCATGAGAAAAGTGAGGGATCAGCCCAGAACTACACGGGAGGAGCTTGTGAATGATCTCAAAGCAGTTGGGACCACAGTCACCAAACAAACCATTGGCAACACAAAATGCCGCTATTGGATGGAAATCCTGCAGCACCCGCAAGAAGGCACATGTACAGGCCTGTCTGAAGGTTGCCAATGAACATCTAAATGGTTTATAGAAGGATTGGGAGAAAGTGCTGTGCTCAGATGAGCCAAAATTGAGCTTTGTGGCATTAACTCGTTTTGCTGCGTTTGGAAGAAGAACTGACTATGACCACAAGAACCCATCCCTACAGTCAAGCACTGAGGTGGAAGCATTATGTTTTAAGGCCGTTTCCCTGCTAAAGGTACAGGTGGACTTTGCGGCATTGAGGGGGCAATGGACGGGGCCATGTATTGTAAAATCTTGGATGAGAACCTTCTTCCCTCTCCCAGAACATTGAAGATGGGTCGTGGATGGGTCTTGCAGCATGACAATGACCCAAAACATACCACCAAGGCAGCAAAGGAGTGGCTCAAGAAGAAGCACATTAAAAGGTCATGCTAGCCAGTCTCCAGACCTTAATCCTATAGAAAATGTATGGAGGGAGCTGAAACTTTGAGTTGCCAAGTGACAGCCAAGAAACCTTAAAGGAGTTGTAAAGGCAGAAGTTTTTTTTATCCTAATGCATCAAGATAAAAAGCCTTCTGTGTGCAGTAGACTCCCCAGCATTCACTAATACTTGCCTGAGCCCCCTCTCTGTCCAGCGATTTCCACAGGTCGACCTGTTTCGCAGGAACCCCATTTCATCAGGACCCTTTGATTCCAAGTCGAAACACGTTGACCACGACAGGTTGATCTCAAGGCCTATATACAGTAACTTCGGATGGCTGATTTGTACATTTGGTTTTAAGCTGTCTTTTAATGGATATGTCCAAATAAAAAAAAAAGTGTTAATATTTTAGAGCTTTATTTTGTGTCTGTATTATATCTTTGGAGGTATAATTAAAAGTCCCAGGTTCGATGTCTCTCTCTTTTTGTACATTATGGTAGGGACGATACCTCAAAGGGCAAGAGTTGATTGAACACCCAGTCCTCGTATATACAATACATTTCTCTCAATGTAAGGGGCATTTGCCCAATGACCGATGGACCAAGCTTACCAGGGGTTCCCTGAGACCTTAAAATTGTTTTAAGGGTTCCTCTGGGGTAAAAAGGGTTGAAAAAATCTGGACTACAGACATACTACAGAAGATGGCCAGAGACTTTGGGAATGCTACAATAGTTGGTCAGAGACTACAGACATGCCACAATAGATGGTTAGAGACTGCAGACATGTCAAAAAGTTGCTGGGGACATGGGGCATGCTTAAAAGAGAAGTATGTGTTTGCACTTTTTTCCCCCCATTATACTTACCTAGGTGGATGCTGCATCTGTCCCCCGGTGTCCCTGCACTGAAAATTTAGCGATCAAACATCGCTGATGGCTCGGTTCTCTCGGCTCCCCGAGCAGAGAGCTGCTGACTGTAAATCAGCGGCTCTCCTGCTCTGCTCCTCCATGCTCACTGGAGCGCTGAGCTGTGGAGGGGCAGGGAGCGGCCATCTCAGGCTCTCAGCGGCTCACTGAGACCCTGAAATAGGCATCAGTCCTGGCACCTGGCGGATCCAGACTCCCAGAGTTGGGATGACGTGGTGCCTGGACTGATTCCAGTGACGTCTGCAGAGAGCGGACTTCAGACCGCTCTCTGCTGAAAACAGGTCACAGGAGTGCCAAAACGAATGGCACTCCTGTGACCCATAAGAGAAGTCCAGCCACACAAGCTCAGGCTGGACTTCGCCTTTAAAGAGACTGCGGACATGCTTCAGGAGACAGTCAGACTGGAGACGCATTCCATTAAACTGTTATGCCCCGTACACACGGTCGGATATTCGATGGAAAAAGTCAGATCGGATTATGTTGTCGGAAAATCCGATCGTGTGTGGGCTCTAGCGGACTTTTTCCATCGGCAAAAATTTGAGAGCAGGATCTCAAATTTTCCGACAACAAAATCCGATCAGACTTTTTCTGATTGTGTGTAGAGAATTCCGACGGACAAAGTGCCACGCATGCTCAGATCAAATTACGAGACCAAACTGTTGGCTACTAACCTCTACGTACTTCCGTCGTACGCAACGAACGTCACCACGTTCGGAGCGATCGGATTTTCCGACAACTTTGTCCGACCGTGTGTATGCAACACCAGTGTCAGACAAAATCCGTCTGAAAAAAAACGGACGGATTTTGTGGTCGCAATTTCCGACCGTGTGTACGGGGGCTTAGAGAGCATGGCGATTACAGCTAATTTTCAAAATGAATGGCTTCCACATTTCTGTTCCCTACATCCACCTTCAAAAAATTACTTGTGACACATTTGATATTCAATAATCTGAGAAAAAAAAAAAAAAAAAAAAAAAATGTATGGACAACACAGAAACATGGTGAAAGAAACAACCCGTTTACCTACTAGAATTCAGGTCTACAGAATATTTTCCTTTCAGTTGGAAAGCACCTAAAACACAGAATATCTGCAGGGGTCCTGACGGTCGCACAATGAGTACCAAAGGGTGTCAGGTTGAGCACCAGGGCTTTAAAGGGTGCAAAGTGTCACATGGGTTTATTTCAGCCTGGCTTCCCCTTTAAATAGGTTTACGATGAGCTGATCCATCATTCTCTGTAATCTGGGATCTAATAAGGTTATTCGGTCAACACAAGATGATATTCTATAAATACAATCTCACCTTATCCTTATCCACCCGCAGGAAGGCCTTCACTGGGGCGTATGTGCTGCAAGAAGCAGAAGAGACTGTCAGAAACTACATCCGAAACCGCCATATGGAGGGAGTCTCACCCCAAATATACACTCTCTGCATCACATTAAAGATCACAACCAGACATATAGACGCCCCATGAACAGAGATCAGACATCCTGCACCTTCACACCGCAGATCCCCCAATTCCTGCACCTTCACTCCTCAGATCACCCCAATTCCTGCACCTTTACCCTTAAGATCACCCCAATTCCTGCACCTTCACAGCTCAAATCTTCCCAATTCCTGCACCTTCATACCTCAAATCTTCCCAATTCCTGCACCTTTACACCTCAGATCACCCCAATTCCTGCACCTTCCTACCTCAGATCACCCCAATTCCTGCACCTTCACACCTCAGATCACCCCAATTCCTGCACCTTCATACCTCAGATCTCCCCAATTCCTGCCCCTTCACACCTCAGATCACAACAATTCCGGCACCTTCCCACTTCAGATCACCCCAATTCCTGCACCTTCCTACCTCAGATCGCCCCAATTCCTGCACCTTTACACCTCAGAGCCCCCAATTCCTGCACCTTCATACCTCAGATCACCCCAATTCCTGCACCTTCATACCTCAAATCGCCCCAATTCCTGCACCTTCACACCTCAAATCTTCCCAATTCCTGCACCTTCATACCTCAAATCGCCCCAATTCCTGCACCTTCATACCTCAGATCGCCCCAATTCCTGCACCTTCCTACCTCAGATCGCCCCAATTCCTGCACCTTTACACCTCAGAGCCCCCAATTCCTGCACCTTCATACCTCAGATCGCCCCAATTCCTGCACCTTCACACCTCAAATCGCCCCAATTCCTGCACCTTTACCCTTAAGATCACCCCAATTCCTGCACCTTCACACCTCAGATCACCCCAATTCCTGCACCTTCACACCTCAGATCACCCCAATTCCTGCACCTTCACACCTCAGATCCCCCAATTCCTGCACCCTCACACCTCAGATCTCCCCAATTCCTGCACCCTCACACCTCAGATCACCCCAATTCCTGCACCTTCACACCTCAGATCCCCCAATTCCTGCACCCTCATACCTCAGATCTCCCCAATTCCTGCACCTTCACACCTCAGATCACCCCAATTCCTGCACCTTCATACCTCAGATCCCCCAATTCCTGCACCCTCATACCTCAGATCTCCCCAATTCCTGCACCCTCACACCTCAGATCACCCCAATTCCTGCACCTTCACACCTCAGATCCCCCAATTCCTGCACCCTCATACCTCAGATCTCCCCAATTCCTGCACCTTCACACCTCAGATCTCCCCAATTCCTGCACCCTCATACCTCAGATCTCCCCAATTCCTGCACCCTCACACCTCAGATCACCCCAATTCCTGCACCTTCACACCTCAGATCCCCCAATTCCTGCACCCTCATACCTCAGATCTCCCCAATTCCTGCACCCTCACACCTCAGATCACCCCAATTCCTGCACCTTCACACCTCAGATCCCCCAATTCCTGCACCCTCATACCTCAGATCTCCCCAATTCCTGCACCTTCACACCTCAGATCACCCCAATTCCTGCACCTTCATACCTCAGATCCCCCAATTCCTGCACCCTCATACCTCAGATCTCCCCAATTCCTGCACCCTCACACCTCAGATCACCCCAATTCCTGCACCTTCACACCTCAGATCCCCCAATTCCTGCACCCTCATACCTCAGATCTCCCCAATTCCTGCACCTTCACACCTCAGATCTCCCCAATTCCTGCACCCTCATACCTCAGATCTCCCCAATTCCTGCACCCTCACACCTCAGATCACCCCAATTCCTGCACCTTCACACCTCAGATCCCCCAATTCCTGCACCCTCATACCTCAGATCCCCCAATTCCTGCACCCTCATACCTCAGATCTCCCCAATTCCTGCACCCTCACACCTCAGATCACCCCAATTCCTGCACCTTCACACCTCAGATCCCCCAATTCCTGCACCCTCATACCTCAGATCTCCCCAATTCCTGCACCTTCACACCTCAGATCTCCCCAATTCCTGCACCCTCATACCTCAGATCTCCCCAATTCCTGCACCCTCACACCTCAGATCACCCCAATTCCTGCACCTTCACACCTCAGATCCCCCAATTCCTGCACCCTCATACCTCAGATCTCCCCAATTCCTGCACCTTCACACCTCAGATCACCCCAATTCCTGCACCTTCACACCTCAGATCACCCCAATTCCTGCACCTTCACACCTCAGATCTCCCCAATTCCTGCACCTTCACACCCCAAATCTCCCCAATTCCTGCACCTTCACACCTCAGATCACCCTGATTCCTGCATTACCAAGAAACACAGGCGTTTTCATACCTGTTGCAGATAGTGGTCCTACTAAGTGGAGGAAAAGTGTAAATGGTTGGGTAGGCTTGTTCACGTAAAGGTGCCCACAGCTGCGCTAATGCTGGGAGAAGGGCCACCACCTGGACATCTAGGATGTCAACTTCAGCCCACCCACCTTCATGATGTTTCAGAGGGGCAGCTAGGCTTTGAATTAGACAGCCTAAGCGGTTCATTATTGCCTATGGCAGTGGTAACTGTAAAGATCGGTGGGGTATTCCCTGGGCTCTCGGTGGTCCAGTCTGAACCCATGCTACAAATTGCTCTCTTTCAGGTGCTACTGAAAAAATGGCACCCTTGTCTTAGGTTGCCTGTCCCTGTTATGTATTATAGTAGTTTGTGTCACACTGATTATTTCATAATTCTTGTAGGACACACGTCTGCACATGAGAAACCTTGTATAGAGATTAGACCCTTATGATGTCACCATTCCACGGCCAAGTGATTCTTTCCTTTAGAACTTCTTAGCTGGTCTTTCCTACACATAATTAGTTATAACAAATACCAACCAATTATTCTATACTGTTATACCACATGATTGGGGTACTTACAAGTGGATTTGCCCCGTGGAGAGGGCGCTGGTGATCCACAGCAAGTCCAGAGCTTTGAATGGGATCAGGACGAAGCTGACGTTGGCTGGAAGGTTTTTAGCGCTTTCGGGGTACATGAAATGGTGAGTGGTCTTCGAGCCGACGTCGTTCTCAAAGCCGAGTGTCGGGGCCTGGTTTATCCTGCACCAAAAACACAGAAAGGGTTCAGAAGTGACGAGAACTGAATGTCCACAGAACTCCATGTAAACCGCTAAATACACATTAGTAATACTTATATGGGAGCCTTTGTTCCTACCAATGGAGATCTCTGTCCATCCATTCCTGAGATTTATACAGCTCTGGCACAAAGCACAACCCTGTTTGGTGGAAGAGGAAAACTGCTGCAACTACCCAACACTTATATATGCAGGGCCGGGACAAGGAGTGGGCAGTTGTCATGGGTGCAGCAGGGTTTTAGCTCCCCTCACTGCCAGTGTGCTCCATATCCGCAACTGCAAGCTCCTTGAGGGCAGGGACTGATGTGAATGTACAACATACTGTATATGTAAAGTGCTGTGTAAACTGACAGCGCTATACAAGTACCTGTAATAAATAAAAACACACAGCGCATGCACAACCACCTCCCAGCAGCTAGAAAGCAAACGATTAGCTAGTGCACACTCCAGACCAACCATGGGCAGTTGGAGCAAGGGGGTGAAGACCAAGTGAAGGGCATGAGGCCCATTCTGCATCATGCATTAGCAGAAGGGGCAGGAAGCACAGTGTTGCATCCCTGCCCTAGGACCTGGCCAAACTCATCAGTACTGCTTATAGGCCATGCCCCCCCCCCCCCCGCCCACCTCAGAAAAGAGAAGCAGTAGACCAGGGATATGCAATTAGTGGACCTCCAGCTGTTGCAGAACTACAAGTCCCATGAGGCATAGCAAGACTGACAGCCACAAGCATGACACCCAGAGGCAGAGGCATGATGGGACTTGTAGTTTTGCAACAGCTGGAGGTCCGCTAATTGCATAAGCCCTGCAGTAGACTAATGAGCTTCCCTTGTCGCTCTGCTCTCTTCTCCTAACAACGTGGTCTTTTTACTGCAGCACTACTGACTGGCTCCTTGTGCTGCTCTCCCCTCCCAGTTTGAGTTCTGCTGCACAGGAATTACAGCTTTAAAAAAAATCAGATGAAGATGATACACATTATAATATGTTGGCTTCCTAAAAGTCTTACAGCACACACACCGCACTATGACGGTACATGCTGGGAATTGCAGTTCACAAAGGCCAGTGACCACAAAGCTCTGTACATTCACAGATTCATCTTGTTGGCGCTTCATCGTTGTGAAGGAACCTCTGGTTTCATTGGAGCGCAGCTATAAAGGCTCTCGCTGGGACGTTGGCTTCCCCCTCAGCAGCCTGCAGGGGGCAGCAGCGCTCCACAAAAGGCCAAAACATTACTGAACACGGTGATGATCTGCAGACTGCGCTATAATCACGCCTCGGACAGCTGCGTCCATGATACAACCGCCAACAGAAAAACCACACAACTGCCCCCGATTAAAGGGATTCCACAATAGGACAACGGCGGCAAATCTGTTAGGTGGGGGGGGGGGGGTCATGGTAAGAGGCGGAAGGCAGACAAGCATTTTTAGACATTACGGTTTTATTAGAGAAGTGGCATTATGTTCACCCTGCCAGCCGCAGGCTCCACACAGTGGTGGTGACCGCCGTCCCGTGTTCAGCGGCTTCAGAAGATGAGGTCTACACTGTACGAGGGACTCTGCTGCAGCTCGGCAGGGAGGGGGCAGACCACGCTTTATTATTAGGAAAAGATTGCAGAGCGTTATATCATTGCCATCGGCCTTGATGTGACAACCCGCTGGAAGACAGACGGAGCACCAAGGAGTGCCGAAGACAACAGACACACATCGCAAGGAAGCCATTACACAATCATGACATTCTATGCCTGCTGATGCATGCCCAGCTGATGTACTTCCCTATAAAAAGTCAGAACGGTCACCCCATGTGCCCTCGCTCACCCCATGTGCCCTCGCTCACCCCATGTGCCCTCGCTCACCCCAGACGGCCTTCAACACTGTGGGGTTGATTTGCTAAAACTGGAGAGTGCAAAATCTGGTGCAGCTGTGCATGGGAAACCCGGGACCCTGCATTCACTATATCTGGTCTCCCACAGAACATGGACATGCAATTACTTTAGTAAATACAGTTATGCTCAAATGTTTGCATACCCTGGCAGAAATTGTGAAATTTTGGCATTAATATTGAAAATATGACTGATCATGCCAAAAAAAATAAAATAAATAAAACGGTCTTTTATTTAAAAGGATAGCAATCACATTATGCCATTTATTATCATATAGTTTTTTGGATCCTTTCTAAATCATGAGGATAACAGAAATCACCCAAATGGCCCTGATATAAAGTTTACATACCCTGGAATGTTTGACCTTGGTACAGACACAGAAGTTGGCACACACAGGTTAAAAAATGGCAATTAAAAAGGTTAAATTTCCCACATTTGTGGCTTTTAAATCACTATTAGTGTTGATGTATAAATAGTCAATGAGTTTGTTTGCTCTCACATGGATGCACTAAGCAGACTAGACACCGAGCCATGAGGAGGTAGAAAAGAACAGTCAAAAGACCTGTGTAACAAGGTAATGAAACTTTACAAAGATGTAAAATGATATTAAAAAAAAATAAAAAAAATAAAAAAAACGAAAATTTATTTATTTATATATAAAAATGTGAAAAGCATTGAGTATGCCAGTCAGTACTGTTCAATCACTTAAGAAGTGGAGCTTCTTATTTAGCACAGCTAAATTTTACACACACAGCTGTGTCACAGAGAAGCTGCGATATTCCTCCAGATCAGCCAAAGGTACAAATATAACTGCGAGTGCAGTCTCCGATCATATCTGGGATTATTCTGAGAGACGGAGAATGGGGGGGGGGGGAGGGAGAGGTGACAAGAGGCTCACTGACTCATGAAATCATATTATGCTGTATGGGGCCTGTGGCTGTCTGCCGGATGCACCACGTGCCGTTCCTGGGCTTATGCACACAAGACATCCCCGGGGGCAAAACTGGCTGATCTCCACATGGAGACCTCCAGAACTCCCAACATGTCTTGTTCTAGATAGCGACTGAAAACCGCCTCCCATTCATTTCAGTGCGTCTTTTCACAGTGGGACCGGGCGGTGCACTTGCGGGACGTTATGAGAAGTCCTGCTAGCAGCATCTTTGGGGCATTTGGGAGCGCTGTATTTAGCACTCCCAAAAAGCCCTGCCCATTGAAATGAATGGGCAGCGCTTCCAAAAGAGCCTGAAAAGCGTTTTCAAAGTGCTGCAAAACTGGAGTTTTTTTTCCCCCCAATTAACTGTAAAATCCTTTTCTGTGAGTACATCATGGGACACAGAGTCAGGCTAATATTCATTACCTGCTGGGACGTCCCAGAGCAATAGCCTTGAGGGGAGGGAGACACCCGGCCAAACAATAACCATCAGAACTTACACGGCAGCCGGCAGTACACTGCAGCCGAAAGCCGAATCCTCGGCTGCTCGAACATCCACTTGATAACATTTTGTGAACGTATGCACTGAAGACCAGGTGGCAGCCTTACAAATCTGAGCCACAGATACCCGATGGCGGAAAGCCCAGGAGGTTCCTACACCCCTGGTAGAATGAGCTCTCACCCTAAAAAGGGAGGCGCTTTACATTTCAGACCTGTCAGGGCTGGGTTCAGCCTTCCCTTCTCTGAGCTGTCGGCTAATTGCCAGCTACTATATCTCCACAGTGACTCACCTTTTGATAATATCCTGCTAGTCAGTCCTGCCTACTTAAGCCATCAATCCCATATGATCTCTGCCTTCGCCTTGGTCGCATCTCTAGAGATGCTCGCCTGTGTTCCTGTTAAAGACTTGCTTGGCTGAAATTCCTTCTGGCTCCAGATCCTGCTTACTGTTCTACTATGCTTATCTCTGGCTCCCCGACGTTTTGGCTTATCTGACTATCCGTTCTGGTTTCCTGAACTCTGGCTATGTTTTGACTACGTTTACTGTTTAACTTTTCTTAATAATAAATAATAATAATTATTATTAAACAAGTGAGATTTAACTGTACTTCTGTCTCAGTCTGATTCATGGTTTCTGACAGTAGGCGAAGGCCATGAATTCAGAAGATGCAGTCAATCCACTTGTTGGTAATACATTTTCCAGTTTGGATGAGCAGGATCACCGCATGGATCAGTTTGCCAATGGCGTTACAAATGCTCCTGAGTCACATGGCTCACTTGGAATCTCCCACTGTGGCTGCTCCGGTACAACCTGTGTTGCAGGCTGTCCTTGCTGCTGCTGTGCAGGCACCCACCTCGAGTATTACCTCTATAAAGGAGGTATGTCTGGTTCCGCTTCGTTTCCCCGGCGATTTGGGGGGCGATCCAGTCCAATGCAGAGGGTTTCTCAACCAGGTTGAGATATACTTTGAGATGTTGCTCCAGGCTTTTCCCCATGGACAGAAGCAAAGTAGGTTCCGTGATGTCTTTGCTTTCTGAGAGAGCATTGGCCCGGGCAAACCCTCTATGGGAGACACAAAAACCTGTGGTCTTGAGTTACCCTGAGTTTTCGGCTTCCTTTAAAAGGGTATTTGACATTCCCGCATGCTCCGCTTCTGCTGCCAAGTGCCTCATGTCCATCAATCAGAGTACGAGAACTGTTGCCGATTACGCCATTGAATTCTGCATTCTGGCAGCAGAGGTTGCTTGGAATAATGAGGTCCTCGTGGGTGCTTTTTCTCATGGTCGCTCGGATACCATCAAGGATGAGATAGCAGCCCGAGATATACCCACTGAGCTGGAGAAGTTGATCACGTTTGCCACCCTCATTGACTCCAGACCCAGAGAAAGACTCTCTTAAGAAGCGATTGCGGAAACCTCCTGTATATTTGTCTCAGAACTTGGCAGTCCCACCCGTGCCTCCCTCACCTCCTGGTACTGAGTCAGTGAAGTTGAACTCATGCACTTGGGCTTCACGCATCTCTCTGCGGATGAGAGAACCCTTAGGAGGAGGGAGAGATTGTGCCTTTATTGTGGCCAGGCAGGTCACTTTTTGAAGTCTTATCCTACCCGTCCAGGAAACTCCCGTCCCCAGTTATCCAGAAGGATAAGCCCCTGGTTCCGGTTACCCTTTCTTGGGCTGAGTCGTCTGTCGAGATACAGGCTCTAATCGACTCTGGGGCAGCAGGCCTGTTCATTGATGCTGCCTTTGTATCGAAGAACTCGATTACACTGCAGCTGCGCGACACTCTACTTGCCATTGAGGCCATTGACGGGAGACCTCTACAGCCTAACAATGTGACTCATGAGACTGTTCAGTTGTCCATGGCCATAGGGGCTCTTCACCATGAGATAATCCAATTCCAAGTTATTTCCTCACCTAAGTTTCTGCTGGTTATTGGTTATCCTTGGTTACAGAGGCACAACCCCTCTTGATTGGCTCCGTGTTGAGGTTCTCTCCTGGTCCCCACAATGCAGTAAGACATGCTTCCAGAGGGTAGCCAAGGTGCTGTGCACCTCTTCACTCTCCTCCCTGCCAGAGGAGTACCGCGATTTTAGCGATGTCTTTGACAAAGGTCAAGCCGGTAGTTTGCCTCCACACCAGTCATATGAGGATATGGAGGATAAGGCCATGGAAGAGTATGTTGCAGACGCACAAAACAAAAAAGAAAATGCTTTTTTATATTATAGGGGTGGAGGGGGGTGTTTGTAGGGAGGAAGAGTACATTTCGGGAGTGAATGTTTGCTTTAATTCCCTCATCACACCTGCTATCAGTTTTATATGCACATGGAATGTTTAATGACAAAGTAAGGAAAGCCTCCCCCCCCTTTCTTAAATTCACCTCTCCGCCCTCCCCCACTGCCCCTCACAGCCACCACCAATCACGCGGTTGTTGGCTGGACGTGGGATCCATTAGCCCGTACACACGATCTGAAAATCAGATGAAAAATACCGCTTTTGACACGATCGTACGATAATCGGATCGTTAGTACAGAGCTTTCGAGAGCCAATCACGACCGTTCATCCAATATTATTAGATCAGACAAGCACGGAAATTTTCCTCGTACGATTTTCGTTTCGTCAGTACAGTTGCTGTCTGAAAATACAATACAAATACACTACAACACATGACATCACTTCCGATTTTTGTTTCTGTCGTACGAGAATTTTTGGGACTTTAGTAACCTATTCAATTTCTACTTGCGACTAGTAAGCGAAAAAAGTCGGACAATCTGTCATCCGATTTTTGGATCGTGGAGAAAGTGGTGACTGAGGCAGCACGAGACAGCGGGTTTGTTTGTAAACAAACCCCATGCGATCAGAATGTCATCGCTGATCAGATGTCCAGAACACCACTGGACCAGATCCTAACTGCTAAGGGAGACCTGGAGCTGTCACTTGGCAAGCGGGTCTGAGGAGCAGCAACATGCAGATTCCTAGTTCTCACCTGCGATGACAGTAAAAGCTTTCACAGCGAGGGGCACTGCATCTGAGAAGTATGAGAGTCGGAGTGCAGTTGTTATCCGCTTCACCTTAATGATTTAGTAAATCTAATTGATGACGGCAACCGTCAGTCCCATTTGGAGATGGATTGACCCCCATTACTGCAGCAATGTCTCACTTTCTAGTACAGCCACTGTGGCTATTTGAGGTCAAAAGCAGAAGTAATACATTTCATCTTCTTCTCTACCAGAGTGATAGGTCCATACAAAACCAATCATGTAACTAGAAGGGTGATCCTATAGTTTTACAGCAGCCTTGAAGTAAGCATGTGCTGCAAGGAAACACACATGTGCATGACTAAGGGGATGGGGCTCAGCAGATATTGAGGGCTATTTATTACACTGGTGATATGGTAAGGTTACTTTGTGACATGTACACAGAGGCGGCTCTCTAATTAGGCAAATTAGGTGGTCGCCTAAGGCCTCGCACTCCTAGGGGCCTCACGGCCGCCTAATTCGCCTGATGTGTGTGTTACAGTTGAAGGGAATATCATGCAATTTATACAGTTAATTTCTATTGCTTTCATTATTTTTCCCCATTTTGGGCATGAGTGGGGCCTCAAGTCTAAGATTTGCCTAAGGCCTCACAAAGCCTAGGGCCTCTGCATGTACACATTATAGCCCAGAAATAAAAATGATTGTCTGGCACGCCACTTGTTTCTTGCTGGAGGTCAGTTCAGAATTCCTCCCTCCAGAACACACAAAACACTTCCTACCTCATGATAAAGTTGTGGCCGTCGATGTCCTTTCCATAGCCGGAACCTCGCAAGTTGCCTGAATTACCGACCACAGCGCAGCGGCGGCACGCCAGTGGATTGCGCTGCTTGTACGGGTTCTTTCCGGGGATGATCTGGAAGAGCTGCGACAAGATCTTCGGCGTGGTGGGAGACCTGAACTGTGGCTGCAGCATCTATACAGGGAGAAAAGTCAAAAAGGTCATCGACACAAAATTACCTAAAAGGAACAACTAGATGACCAATCAGATTCTCCCGTTCTGCACTAAAAACATGCTAAAACGGACAATAAGAGGACCATTCTAAATCCTGCATAGACAGAAAACTGCCAGATTCCACACCTCATTGATAAAGAAAGAGAAGAAGAATATTTTTAATTAATAGTTTAAATGACAATATTAAGTGCTTATATGTGAATATTCTTAATTATGTAATAACCTGTTCACTTGCTGGAATGACTTTGTAGAAATATGTTATTCTACAGCAAAGCATTTCAGAGTATAGGTCACGGTCAAGCTATTCCAAAATAACAGAAATGAATGTCTCATGTTTTATGTGTTCTGCTATTTGGAAAAGAATGAAGCCACATCGGGGGCTACAAGTAAACTTCCCCTCCCTGCCTGATAACTTTGTAAAACCCCCGTATCTCTAGTGGGGATCATCTATATGTTCCTTCCAGCAAAGAGGTCCCTCCAAAGTATGGTACCGGATGTAATGGCTGCCATGCACCCAAACAGCCAATCAGAAAAGAGTACAGGGAAAGGGCCAACTTCCATCCAGTTCTTGTCCAGTGAGTGATAGGATCATACTTCCTGTATATTCCTTTTCTTCAGTGCTTTGTTGGAGGAAATAGGAATCCCTGAGTGGACAGCCCCCCCCCCCCCCCCCACAATTTGCCATCATGGCTCATCCACTAGGGTGGGGGGAGCACTTCATAGACCTCCCAACTCCAGGCTTCTGTCTCCCAGGTCTGCAATGCTACTACCTGGTCTCCAGTCCCCAACTTTTACAGCAGTGGTCCTCAAACTGCAACCTACCATCTGGATGTGGCCCTTTGCTTATCTTTAAATTGGCCCTTTCCTCTGACTGACACTAACATCAGGGCAATATTCCACCCACCGACATCAACAAGGAAGCACGATTCCCTCCACTAACACCAACAATGGGGCACTATCCTTCCCTCCAACACCAACAATGTGGTGCTATTCCTTTCACCAACACTAATAGGGCACTACATTTCAACCACTGACACAGATAGGGAAATTTCCTTCAGCCACTTACAATAGTGCACTATTCCTCTCATTGACAACAATGGGGCACCACTCCTTCCACCAAGAATGGGGTACTATTTTTTCCACTGACACTACAATGATGAGGCACTATTGCAGCCAATAACACCAATAATGGGGTACTATTCCAGCCACTGACACCAACAAGGGGGCATTGTTCCAGCCACTGACACCCACAATGGGGCAGTATTCCTTCCAATGAAACTAGCAATGGGGCACTATTACTTCTAGTGACACCAACGATGGGGCACTATTCTGCCTCCTCTCATAGAAGGTACGGGGGTCATTTTTTTAATCCAACTGATCACCATCTGTAGTCAATCTGTACTCCCAATAACTACTGAACCCGGGGGATTGTCCACTCCCACTGAACACAGTGTGGCTCCCCATAAAGGAAAGTGAATTGGCCCTTTAGTTAGAAGGTTTGTGGACCCCCATTCTACAGGGTGGATATGGCTGCCTTGGCAGATGCTAGGTTTGGACAGAAGGTCACAAAGGTGGCAGGGAGAGTTCACCATCCTACTTTTTGAGTGTTACGATGGCATGTTTGCCCGGCTTTGGTGTCTTTGTCCACCCCTCATTTTGGGGACTGCTTCTGGATGTCTCGCATATTGAAGAAGAGATTCCTTGCGCTCCAATTAATGATTAAAACAGGATTTTTTGCACTTGATGTAAAACTCAATATCTCAAGAATTTCACGCAGCTCTCTCCCCTTATTGGCACTCCTATATTGTTGGCCTGTTGCCTCAGTTTGGAAAGGACTCTACATTCCGGAAGGAACCTCTCTAGTTTCTGCTTTTCTATTACCAAACTTCTATGGCGATGTGCCTCTTGATGTGCATAGCGTCCAGCTACCCAGAAGTAAACAAGGACAACAACCTAAAATAACAAAAAGGGGAAATATGTCGTGGTGGCTCTCTACAGTAGTAATATTACACTGCTGCCTGTACCAACTATATGCCAAGGCAGCCAATCCAGCCGATAGCATATAATATAGGTGTGCATGGAGGACCAGATGGAAGGTTCACAGACTCCGGAGACAGAAGTCTGGAGATGGAAGGTCCAAGAAGTGCTCAGACAGACCTAACAGAGAAGATTCTCAGCTGGAATGAATCCACCAGCAGTACATAAAGCTATGCTCAATTCAAAAAGCATTGCCTGTGCCCAATCCCTCTACTCCCCAGTTGCCCCTTTCCCTACTCTCCCCCTCCCCTCTTCCTTAAGATTTCTCACTATCCTACCCCTCCATTCACCCCTTCACTACGCTTCCTCCCTATCCTACCCCCCCTCCCTACGCTTCCTCCCTATCCTACCCCTCCATTCACCCCTTCCCTACTCTTCCTCCCCTACCTACACCCCCTCCCTACGCTTCCTCCCTATCCTACCCCTCCATTCACCCCTTCCCTACTCTTCCTCCCCATCCTACCCCCCTTCCCTACTCTTCCTCCCCATCCTACCCCTCCATTCACCCCTTCACTACGCTTCCTCCCTATCCTACCCCCCCTCCCTACGTTTCCTCCCTATCCTACCCCTCCATTCCCCCTCTTCCCTACTTTTCCTCCCCATCCTACCCCTCCATTCACCCCTTCCCTACTCTTCCTCCCCATCCTACCCCCCACCCCCCTTCCCTACTCCCTTCCCTCCCTCCTACCCCCCTCCTACTCCCCTCCAGTCCCCCTCTTCCTCCCCATCCTACCCCCCTTCCCTACGCTTCCTCCCCATCCTACCCCCCTTCCCTACTCTTCCTCCCTATCCTACCCCTCCAGTCCCCCTCTTCCTCCCCATCCTACCCCCCTTCCCTACGCTTCCTCCCCATCCTACCCCTCCATTCCCCCTCTTCCTCCCCATCCTACCCCTCCAGTCCCCCTCTTCCCTACTCTTCCTCCCCATCCTACCCCTCCATTCCCCCCTCTTCCCTACTCTTCCTCCCCATCCTACCCCTCCAGTCCCCCTCTTCCCTACTCTTCCTCCCCATCCTACCCCTCCATTACCCCCCTTCCCTACTCTTCCTCCCCATCCTACCCCTCCACTCCCCCTTCCCTAAGCTTCCTCCCCATCCTACCCCTCCATTCCCCCCTTCCCTACGCTTCCTCCCCATCCTACCCCTCCATTCCCCCCTTCCCTACGCTTCCTACCCCTCCACCCCCCCCTCTTCCTCCCTATCCTACCCCTCCAGTCCCACCTTCCCTATGCTTCCTCCCTATCCTACCCCTCCATTCCCCATGCTACCCCTCCATTCCCCCTCTAACCTATGCTACCCTTCCATTCCCTCTCTTCCCTACTCTTCCTCCCTATCTTACCCCTCCATTCCCCCCTTCCTTACCCTCCATTCCCCCTCCTCTTCCCTATCCTACCCCTCCATTCCTCCTCTACCCTATGCTTCCTCCCTATCCTACCCCCCCATTCCCCCCTCCTATGCTTCCTTCTCCCTATCCTACCCCTCCCTCCATCCCCCCCTCCCTTACTCATGCTGCCTATCCTACCCCTCCATTCCCCTCTTTCCATCTTGCGTTCCTCTCACTCATCTTCCCATTTCTCTTCCAGAGTGTAAACTACAATTTACTGACCCCCCCCCCCCCCCCCATGGTTACAGATACCTAAAACTATCTAGCAGTACAATACAGAGCCTGGTATTTTTCACACAATCAGATCTACTATTTTTATACCATCCCTTATCTTTTTTTTTTTTTTTTTTTTTTTTTAATCTTTATTTATTCAAATTTTCCTCATACAATACGTACACAGAATCAACAGTATTAGCTTTTTACAAAATCAGCAGTTTATACTTCGCTCACATCCTGTTTGAAACTTCTAATCTTTTTCCCCATCCTCCCGATCCCTACCCCTGTATCTCCCCCCTCCCTCCCCGGGCACCTGATAGAATTCCTATCCCTCTTTCGTATCTCTATTTCCTTCCTTGGCCTCTTCTTTTATTGGATCATTATTTCTACATATTTCCATGTCTTTTTGAACGCTAGCCAACTGTCCCACTTATCATTATGGTCTCGCCCTTTTCCTTCTTTCCACTCTGTATCTAATCTCTCCCACTTAAAGCTGTTGTTTACTCCCTCTATCCAGTCTCTCATTTTAGGGCTTTCCGTTTCCTGCCAGTTTTTTGGTATGAGGCTTTTGGCTGCGTTTATCATAATGGAGACAACTGAGTCTCTGTATGGCTTAATCGGACTTTCTACTCCATGGAACAGGCATAACCAAGGGTCTTCCGGTATATCTTTATTCGTAATTACCTTTATTAATTTTAAGACCTCCTTCCAGTACAACTTAATTACCGGACAGTCCCACCAAATGTGGGCCATTGTGCCCAGTACTTTACATCCCCTCCAGCAAAACGGGGATACCCCAGATTGGAATTTATTCAGTTTGTCCGGGGTGGCGTACCACCTTGCTAGGCATTTAAAGTTCCTCTCTGCCGTATTAGAATCGATGGCTGAGTTGTGTGTTAGTTGAAAGATATTGTCTAAAATGTGTTTATTACATTGTGAGCCTAGTTCTATTTCCCATTTCCTAATGTATGGCGGAACCTCTTCGCTTGCACTATTTAGAACTTTATATATTCGGGCTATGTTGTTACGTGTTTTCCCCCTTTCACATAAAAACTCAAGGGGTCTAAGCTCCTTCATTTCCCTTAGGGGGGAGGGAAGTTTCTCTGTGAAGTGCTTAAGTTGGAGGTACCGCCACTCATTTAAATCCAATAACTCAGTGTTCCTTTTCAAATCTGTGTATGTGCTTATTTCTCCCTTCGTCAAAATATCTTTTAATTGTGCTGTGTCATTTTTTATCCAGTTCCCTGCTATTGAGCTTTTCCCCGGTGGGAAATATTCATTATTTTTTAAGTAAATCAAAGGTGAATTATGTGTCCAGTTCTGTTGTCTGTGCACCTTGTCCCATATTTTAAATACATTGTGCGTTAAAGTGTGTGTATTGACCCCCAACTTCCTACACCTTGGAGGGTTCCAAATTTCCTTGCCTAATTGTGAACTACTCATTGTGATTTCTATTTTAACCCATCTTTTTTCGTTTTCTGTTTTTGCCCATTCCACCACCCGTGAGAGTATGACTGCATTATAGTATTTATTGATGTTTGGGGCCGCAAGCCCCCCCTGTTTCTTCCCTCTTTCTAATACGGCAGACGCTATTCTTGGTTTTTTGTTTTGCCAAATACAGTTTGTTAAAATGGATTTTATGGTTTTGAAATATACCTGTGGGAGTGGGATTGGAAGCATCTGGAATTTAAATAATATTTTTGGGATTATGACCATCTTTATTGCATTGATACGCCCGATCCAGGATAGAGGTCGACTAGCTATTTTTTTTGTCTCCAACTTGATTTCGTCCAGCAAGGGGATGTAATTTATTTGATATGTTTTCCTCAAGGAGCTAGTTAATCTTATGCCCAAGTATTGTAAGCTGTTTTTCCATGGAAATGGGAAAGCCCTTTTCAAATCTTCCTCGTCCCGGCTATTGATATTAATCTTCATAATTTCCGATTTGTTCATATTAATTTTAAAGTTTGAAATGTCCCCATATATTTTCAAAACTTTCAGAAGATTTGGCATTGAGGTCCTGGGTTCCGAGATGAAGAACAGAACGTCGTCGGCAAAGGCTGCCAGCTTGTGGTCTTCGCCTCCCGTTCTAACGCCCTTCACGTCTGGATTGTTACGGATTGTCGAGAGTAGAGATTCTAATGTCAGGACAAATAACAACGGAGACAGCGGGCACCCCTGCCTTGTTCCATTCCTCATCTCGAAAGGCATAGACATCGTACCATTGATTTTCACGCAGGCTGATGGATTTTTATACAGAACTTGTATCCATTTAATCATCCTTGGACCTATGCCCATTGTTTCTAGCGTTTTGATCATGAGACCCCAGTCTACCCTGTCGAATGCTTTTTCAGCATCAATCGACAGGAGTAGCCCTGGGGTCTCACTGATCTTTATAGCCTGGACGAGGAACATTGCCCTCACGCCGTTATCCCTCCCCTCTCTCCCAGGGATAAATCCCACCTGGTCCGGATGTACCAGGTCGGTCATCCACTCTTTCAGCCTCGTTGCCAATACCTTGGCATACAGCTTAACATCTGCATTTAGAAGGGCTATCGGCCTATAGCTTGAACACTGCGTGTTGTCTTTTCCCTCTTTTAAAATAACCGTGATGGACGCTGCCAAGGCATCCCTTCCCATATCATATTTAACTCCCAACCCATTCATGTAGCGACATAGTCTAGGGATTAGTAAGTCTTTGAATTTTTTAAAGTAGAAAATCGTGAACCCGTCCGGTCCCGGGCTTTTCCCTGGGGTAGAGTCCTTTATAGCTTGGCTAACTTCTTCTTCAGTTATGGGTCTGTCTAGCAGAAGTTTATCGCTTGCTGAAATCTGGGGCAATTTAGCATTGTTCAAGAATTTACTGATCTTCTCTGTTTTCTCCTGCTCCCCCCTCTGGTTTACTGAGTATAAGTCCTTGTAATAATTCCTAAATTCCTCTGCGATTTCCTTAGTTTTATAAAGTATTTCCCCATTTTTATTTTGGATTTTTTCGATAAAGTTAATTTCTTTCTTTTTTTTCAGTATGTTTGCCAAGTGCTTTCCTACTTTATTCCCCCCTAGCAATCTTTCTTTGGCCACTATATGGAATGTTTTATTTATCTCTTGGTCCATTATGTCCCTTAGTTCCTCTCTTTTGCTCACTAAGTGGTGGAATATCCCCTGATGTTGTCCCTTGAGATATTTGTGTTCTTGTTCTAGTTTTAATATGTCCTCTGTCAGGGATTTCCTTCTATTTTCCCTTTCTGCTTTTTCCCCGGTCGCAGTGGCGATGAGAATCCCCCTGATGTACGCTTTGTGGGCCTCCCACAGAGTGGCCCCCGAGACTTCCCCTGTATCGTTGGTTACAAAATACTGTTCTATTTCTTTATAAATTTTGTCTGCGACCCTCTCTTTTTGGAGAAGATCTTCATTTAACCTCCACGAGTAGGGTTGTCTTGAGGGGCCTGGAATCTCCATCCTCATTGTTACCGGGGAATGATCGGAAACCGTCGATATCTCAATGTTCGTTGAGATTATCTGTTCCAATAACTTATGATCTATCCATATATAGTCCAAACGCGAGTACGTCCCGTGTACAGGGGAGAAGAAAGTATAGTCTCGTGTTTTTAAATGTTGCGTCCTCCAGGCATCAATCAGTTGATATTGATGCAATCTCTGTCTAATCATTTTTAGCATTTCTTTACTTGTCCCCTGTACCCGGGACGTACTGTCTACCGCTGGGTCTATACAAAAGTTCAGGTCTCCCGCTAGAATCAAATCACCCACTTTAAAGTCCATAAGTCTTTTTAAGGTCTGTCTGAGGAATCTAATGGGGTTTTGGTTCGGGCTGTAGATATTGGCCAGTGTAATTGTTTTTTCTCCTAGTCTACCTTTCAAAAAAAGGTACCTCCCTTCAGGGTCTGTCATCCTGTCGACTAAAGTAAATTTAACTGTTTTGGCAAAGCCAGTCGCCACTCCCTTGGCTCTTGAGATGGGTGAATCCCCGTAGAACCAGGTCGGGAACTCACTAGAGTGGAATTTCACATTTGTTTCCTGGGAAATATGAGTCTCCTGAAGGAACACGATCCCTGCTTTGTATTGCCCTAACTCTTTCAGTATTTTAAATCTCTTTTTAGGGGAGTTCATACCTCTTACATTATAGGTTAGTATGTTTATTTCGTTCTTCATGGGTCCCTTGGCTCTTTCCTCTTTTCTTCTGTTGGAAATATTTTGCTTTCCCCAGTGGTCATGCACATTTTATTAGTAGTTTGTGGGGTTTTGATAGAGATTATCTTATTCCTTAGTATATCCTGACCAGGTGCCCACCCCTCCTTCCCTATCCCCCCTCCTCCCCCCCCCTTTGGCCATAGTCTGGCCTGAGACACCCTTGTGGGAGTTCCACCCTCTCCCACCTAAGAATCTCTTTCCTTGGGGTGGGACTCCGACCATGCCCGCCGCCTCCCTCCACTGTCCCCTTTTTAACCAGGGGGCAACGGTGGGTTTCCCGGGCAAAAGAAAGGTCCCCGGGCTTGTGAATGTAAGCTTTTAGACCCAAGTCCGCCCCCGCCGCCCTCCCCCCCCTACGATCCACCTTCACCCCTCTTTTTTTTTTTTTTTTCCTTTTTTTTTTTTTTTTTCTTTTCTTTTTCTCTTTTCCCTTCTTCCTCTTTACCTTTCCCTCCTCCTCTCCTCCCTCCCCCTCCTCCTCCTCTCCCCTCCCCTCCTCCCTCCCTGCCCCTTCCATGCTTTTATTACACTTTTATTTTACCTCCCGGCCCTCCCCTCCCCTCCCCCGAGTTCTTCTTTTGCTTAAGATCTGGGTATTCCTTCCCTTGCGCTTATCCGGTCTTCATGTCCCCATCCTGGTATAGTGGGGGGTATTATGTCCAGTTGGTTACAAAAATCGTTTAGTTCTTCGGGGAATCGTAATGTCCTTGATCTTCCGTCTTTAGTACCTATTAGGCAAGCGGGGAATCCCCAGTTGTATTTGATATTTTGTAGGCGCATTTGCTCCAGGAGGGGTTTTAGTAGGCGTCTTCTCGCCAGTGTCTCTGGGGCCAGGTCTGTAAAGATTTGTAGCTCCGCTCCCCCGTATCTTATGGGGGGTCCTCCTCGCATTTTCGCCCATATTGCAGCTTTATCTGCGTAATATTGAAATCTTATGATTATATCTCTTGGTTTGTCCTCTGCGATATTTTTGGGCTTTCTTAATCTGTGTACTCTTTCGATCCCAAGAGTCTCTTCGTCTCCTTTGTTTAAGAGGGGGTTAAAGATGATATTCATTGTTTTTATCAGGTCTTCTCCTCTCTCCTCCGGGACTGCTCGGATTCGTAGGTTTTGCCTGCGATTTCGGTTTTCTTGGTCCTCTAGTTTGTATAATATTTTCCGCTGTTCGAGCTGCATTGATCTGACGGTTGCATCTAGGTTGTGTATTTGTTGGGCTTGGTTATCTGTTTTTCCTTCAATCTCCTCAACTCGTTTTAACAAGTGGCCCATGTCGGTTCGTAGCGAAAATATTTCAGCCTTTATCACGTTCTCGAGTCTAGAAAACATTTCCATCATTTCTACTTTAGTAGGGGCTTGATCTGATGCGGCCTTTCCTCCTGTTGCGCCTCTCTCCATGCTTCTCTCTTTGCTTTGCTCCTGAGGTTCTCCTTTATTTTTCCCTGTATCTTCGCCCCCTTCCTGTTGCACCTCAAGTTGTTTCCCTGTTTTTGAGGCCTTAGGGCTTGCCACTTTAGACATATATTGTTTAATCGTGGAGGTATTTAATTGCCCTTTTGAGGTTTTGTGTTCGCTCCCTCTCGTTGTTCTTCCTGTCATACTATTTTTTTTATTTTTATTTCTCTTTCTTATTCTTTTACCCAGTTTTGGATTTTACTCTTCTTATCGTCTCTTAATTGTATGTAGGGTTTAGGCGAGTATGGGATTAGAGTTTTCCTAGGCCGACCCCGTTTACTCTCCCTAGGAACTGAATGCTTACTGTAAGTGTCGCCTAGTTTTGGGGTCTCTAGGGATCCTCCTAGCCCTTTATGAGCGAGATATATAAGGGGCGGTTCCTTTTACCGTTTATACGGTAAGTATTTTGCGTATGTTTCTGCAGTACACGTCCCCAAGTCGCAGATTTCCGAGAGTCAGGAGTCGATCGACGAGAGTCAGTAGGCTTAACAGGTATATGTATATGAGTGATGTAGCAACAGTCCTCTTAGTCTGTTTGTACGTAATAGAAATTGTACTCGACAGTCGGCAAGCCCCGTTTGACCAAAGAGAACCTACCACTTTCCCGTTTAAATGAGTTAACGTTTTTTATCCTCTTAAGCAGTGGAAGCAGTCCCCTTGTATGCAGTCAATTAGCTGTAACTATGGCAAGTTTATGGGTAGTTCTTCGTCAGTCCAAGGGCAAATCGTCTTCACACATCCTAGCAAATAATTCACTTCACACTCAGTATCACAACTGCGCCTGAATTGTGGATGTTATCCCTCTGCGGGGCTACCCCGTCGCTCGTGGTTCAAGCTTCTCGTTCCTCCAGAAAACGGAGATGCCAGGGGGAAGGGGGGGGGGTGGGGTGGGGGGGGGGGGGTGGGGGGGGGGGGGGGGGGACCCAAGGGGAAAAAGAAAACGAAGAGGGAGGCACCAGGGGAGGAAAAAAAAAAAACAAAAGGAAAAAAAAAAAAAAATGAGACAATGAAAGGTATGTTTTATATACCAGCGGCTTAATTCCTGGCTGTATGTGCGCTACTGATCTCTTAACAGTTCATTGGAGAATCACTGCTTAATCTAGTATTTCTAGTATTGAAAGTTTTTTGCAGGATTTAATTCTCGCCAGTAATATTTTTCTTACAGTTGCTTTTGTTTTGTTTCCTTGGAACGTATTTAGAGGGGTGGGGAGGAGAGAAACACAAAAAAGCAGAAACAGCACACCTCTTCACATTCTTCCTGCATTTTCACATGTCAGTTATGTAAACAAAATTTTCTATTGTGGACAGTTCTTCGCAACAACTTATTATTAAAGTGCAACAGTCCTATGCATCCTTGGCTTATGTAGTAGGACAGGAAAGGGACATACCAGTGTTTAAGCGTTTTTCGGCACCCTGTTCAATTGTCCGTCTCAATATTTGCTGTTATACTGTGCTAGTGCAGCTTATTATTTGTAAACAGCAGTCCTATGTGTCCTTAACTTGTGTGGTAAAAGATAATAGGAACGTACCAGTATTTTCAAAGTGTTAAGCCAGCTGCTCAATTATCCATCTCAGCATGTGTCATTACATTACAATCTGCTGTTACAGTTACAGTACCTCTTATCTTCTCCCCTTCACCTCTGGTTTGCTTAATCTGCTGGAGGTTGGAGGTTGACCTCAGTGTCTGTTCCGGGACTCCTTCAATCCGTCCTGTGCTTCTCAGGTCACCGGTCCGTGAAAGGCTGCGCAAGGGGGGAGAGCGGGGGGGGGGAGGTCTGCACAGCTCTCACACTCCCTGCTGCTTCCCCGCAATCCTCCGGTCTCCGTGTGGTATGCAGATCAGAAGAGGCACCTGTCGCTTCTGAGAGCGGCAGGCATCAGGCACCAAGGCATCAGGGATAGGTTTCACGTGTGGCTGCAGGATCTCTGTGGATACACAGTGACGGCCGTAGACAGCGCGGGTTGGACAGACCGGGATACGGACCCGGTGTATGAGTCTGCCGGCACGCTGTGATCAGGTGCAGTCTCTCACACTGCTCCCGAGCTCATCAACATCGGCGTGTCCCGGCTCTCTCTCTCGCCCTCGTCGGCGGCAGCATGGTCAGGCCCCTCCCCCACCTGGCGAGCGTCACGTCCTCATTACCCCCACATTTTTCCTATCCTGTGCCAATCACCATCCCTTATCTTACACATACATTCCACCACAGGCAGATTAAGGCCAACACATGAGACTCTTGGCAGCAACAGTGGAAATACTATGATCATGAGCTCCATCTAGTGGCCATAATGGGGTATGTTCCTGGTGCACGTTTTTATCATTGAATAACATTCGACCTGGGGGGGAACAGTCTAGTAACATTCAGTTTCACAGGAAGTAAGGCTCTGTAAAATTGTATTTATAACTACTACACCCCTTAGTGTGGGCTAGGGTCAGTTGGATGAATATTTTAATGGATCTATTCAAATATAAGATAGCCAGACATCTTATATTTGTTATATGGATAGAAAGGCAACTACTAAAAACAGCTCTGACTACGGCTCTTCTGTATACTTGAAATAATGTACCTAGTATACTTGCTTTCCTTCTACTTAAGATGGGGGGGGGGGGCATTGAACAGCATTGGGCCATCTGAAAATCCATGGGGTGTTTTATCTAAAGTGAGACCTTGCTGTGGTGCACATACACCAAGGTTTAATATAAAGAGTGATAGACATCAGACGTCCGTTTGGACATCTGATTGGTTGGACCGGTTACATCCAGGAGGTGACAGGAGCCCTTCACATGGGGGGGGGGGGGGGGGGTCTTATACCACCCACATGGGAAGGGAGGCCCTATATCACATCACATACATCTGCTCAGAAAGCTTCTGACCTCCATATTGAATTCTAGATACACTCACTGGCCACTTTATTATTAGGTACACCTCGCTAGTACCGGGTTGGACCCCCTTTTGCCTTCATTCTTCATGGCATAGATTCAACAAGGTGTTGGAAACATTCCTCAGAGATTTCGGTCCATAGTGACATGATGGCTTCACACAGTTGCTGCAGATTTGTCGGCTGCACATCCATGATGCAAATCTCCCTTTCCACCACATCTCAAATGTTCTCTATTGGATGAGATCTGGTGAGTGTGTCTATTGGATGAGATCTGGTGAGTGTCTCCATTGGATTGAGATCTGGTGAGTGTCTCCATTGGATTGAGATCTGGTGAGTGTCTCCATTGGATTGAGATCTGGTGAGTGTGTCTATTGGATTGAGATCTGGTGAGTGTCTCCATTGGATTGAGATCTGGTGAGTGTCTCCATTGGATTGAGATCTGGCGAGTGTCTCCATTGGATTGAGATCTGGTGAGTGTCTCCATTGGATTGAGATCTGGTGAGTGTCTCCATTGGATTGAGATCTGGCGAGTGTCTCCATTGGATTGAGATCTGGCGAGTGTCTCCATTGGATTGAGATCTGGCGAGTGTCTCTTTTCAATCTTATTTTATTGGGGGTAAGGAAAGAGATAACAGGTGCAGTAATCACAGTACAGCATATAGTACACATGCAGCTTACATACAACAGTGAGGTAAGTCTTAACGGATTATGCACAATCAGAGGCAACTTATCATACGCATTCCTTAAGTAACTGTGGTGCGTCGCTATGAAATGTCATGCCCCCAAGAAGAGTGGCTAGCAACATCTGTGCGGCTAGCAACCCATAGTTCTATTCCAGCTGAGCACTGATCTATGGTGAACTGTGGTCCATCCTGGTCGGGATGGTATGCTGCAGGGAACCCTCTTTGGCTTGGGGTATACATCAAATTCACAGAACTATACTGGACATTTGACCTCAGTTCCTCTTCTTGGGTGCTTGGTTCAGTATGGGGGGGGGGGGGGGTGCAGATAGGGATAGAGAAAAAAGGGTTAAATCTATGAAGAGAGATAGGGGAGGTTAAAGATTAAAGATCAAAGATCACTCCAGCATGGCTACTCGGTAGGTGAGGTTGTGTCATCAGCAATCCATAAAGTGAAATCTTCGGCGTAACGAAACATTGACCATGAGGTCCAAGTGAGGGAGAACTGTTCCTCCTTCCCGCTTTCCTGCGCCAACAGATGTTCTAGATCTCTTATCTGATCCACCTCAACAGCCCACTCTCCCAGGGAAGGTGTAGCCACTGTTTTCCAATGGCGGGGGATCACCGCCCTGGCCGCGGCCAGAAAGTGACGCAGTATGTCTTTCTTAATTAACTTGAGGGGTCCTGGGATCATAGATAAGAGGGCTATCTCCGGTGTGTGCTTAATTGAGGTCGCCATCAGCCTGCAGTACAAGTCAAAGATCTTCTGCCAGAGCTTCCTAATGGGAGGGCAAGACCACCAGATGTGGAGCATTGTCCCTTTAGAGGACAGGCATCGCCAGCAAGTATCTGGCAAAGAAGCGTTGAATCGTTGTATAGTCGCTGGGCATCTGTACCATCTCGTCAACAGTTTAAACCCTTTTTCTTGGGTCTTGGTTGCTAGGGAAATCTTATGCGTCAGGATGAAGCACTTTAGCCAATCAGTAGGTGAAATAGAGTGTTGTAAGTCTGCTTCCCATTTCTGCGTATAGGATGGAAGGTCGGGGGTAGATAAGTTCAGTAGTAGGGAGTAAAGTAGGGATACCACGTGCGTCGGCGGATCAGGTTGTAACAGCAGTTCGTCAAAGTCAGATGGGTCAGTTAGAATATCCGATAAGGAAGAAAAGGAGCGTATGTAGGACACCACTTGGCTTCTCTGCAACCACATTGTTGGGTGCCTCGAAGCTGTCTGGGGAGGTGTGTTCGTTCTAAGAGATGGGTCGGCGCGAAGGACCTGAGCTAGGCGTCTATGGTTCTCCTTGTTCCAGGGTCCGAATCTCCTCTCGCTTGCAGCTGGAGGAAAATTTGGGGTCCCAAAGAAGGGAGTCATAGGGCCCCGACTTTTAGATATTTTACCCGCTGAGACTAAATGGTCCCATACCTGAAGTGTCTGACGGGTGAGAGTAGCGGGGAGAGCAGCGTCTTTACGCTGGGCAATAGGTGTCCACGGCAAGGCGCAGAGGTCTATCACATTGAGGTGACTCTCCAGTTGAACCCAGAGTTTGGACGATGAGTGGTGAAACCAATCTACAATGCGTGTGAGTACCGCCGCCTTGTAGTACACGGAGGCGTCTGGGACCCCTGCTCCTCCCCGGGCCTTCGGGAGAGTCATTGTATCATATCTTATCCTGGGATGGTCCACCTTCCAAATAAATTTGGAGAAAACCTGACGGAGTTTCTTAAAGAATGAGGTGGGAATATAGATAGGGATGGTTTGAAAGAGGTATAAGAATCGGGGGAGAACATACATTTTCAAAGCATTCACCCTGCCCAACCAGGAAAGCCGTTTGGAAGCGTAAATAGTCAGATCTGCTTGTGTTTTGAGGAGAAGAGGGGTAAAGTTTCTGGCGAAGAGTTGAGAAGTGTCTGTCGGGATGTTGATTCCAAGGTAGCGAATGGAGGTGGAGCTTGTCTTGAAAGGGAAGGAGGATGAGAGTTGTTGGAGGGCCTCCTTTGGGAGTGATATATTGAGGATTTCCGACTTACTATGGTTAACTTTGAAGTTACTTACCTCACCATACCTCCGGAACTCCTGTATGATTGAGGGCAGGGATACTTGCGGATGAGTCACGTACATTAGCAAGTCATCCGCAAAGAGAGCAATTTTGGCTTGGACAGGACCTATGTTAATACCATGGATAGCTGGGTTGTTCCTGAGGGCGATGGCCAAGTGTTCCATGACAAGGACATAGAGGAGGGGGGATAAGGGGCAACCCTGACGTGTTCCATTATGGATAGTAAACATTGGGGATAGGGATCCGTTCAGTCTGATTCTAGCGGATGGCGAGGTATAGAGGGACATTATTCTGGAGATCATGTTGTGGCCCAATCCTATCTGTTGTAGGGATAGGCGGAGGAATTGCCAGTCGACGCGGTCGAAGGCCTTCTCCGCGTCGACTGTGAGGAGGCACAATGGGATATTGTGGGTGCGGGCATAATCTGTGATGAGAAGTGTTTTCAAGGTGTTGTCTCGTGCCTCTCGTCCGCCTACAAAGCCAACCTGGTCCAGGTGTATTAGGCGGGGCAACAATGGCTGCATGCTGTTTGCCAACACCCTGGCAAACACCTTCAGATCTACTCCTATCAATGATATAGGTCGGTAGTTTGCACATAAAGTCAGGTCTTTGTCCGGCTTTGGGATAAGGGAGATATGTGCTTCCAGAGTTTGTGTGGTGAATGCTGATCCCTCGGAGAGGGAGTTAAACACTTTTGTTAAGAAGGGGGTGAGGAGGGGGGCAAATTGTTTGTAAAATTTTGGAGTAAAGCCGTCAGGGCCAGGGCTTTTACCCGATGGGGTAGCTGCAATGGCACGAGCGACTTCGTCCTCCGAGATTGATGCTTCAAGGTCCTCTATCGTTTCGTCATCTAAAGTGGGTAGTGCAGTCTGTGAAATATATGAGGTCTGGGCTTCCGCCGTAGTAGGGATAGATTCGGTGGGGCTTGCTGCAGGTATGTTATACAGGGATTGGTAAAAATCCCTGAATATCTGGCCCATTTTAGAAGGCGAGGAAACAGTTTCCCCAGATTTGTCCTGTATGTTTGGTATAAAGGTGGTGGATTGTTTAGTGTGTAGCGTACGGGCCAACGATCTACCACATTTGTCTCTAAACTGGTATTGGTGAAAGGCAAGTTTGTTTGCAAACGTACGGGCTGACGCTTCGTATAGTTCCCTGAGCTGTGTGCGGGCGGAGGAGACCTCTGCAAGCGTTTCTACTGTTGGAGAGCGCTTATGGGTAGTCTCCAGAGTCCTAAGTTTATGTACTGCGGTATCTATCGCGGCCGAGCGTTCCCTCTTCAGACGAGCTCCCATTTGGATAAAACTGCCCCGCAAAAACCGCCTTTAGTGCCTCCCATTTAATGGTTGGTGAAGTGTCATCTGAAGCGTGATCGGCAAGAAAATTTGAAATGGTCTCTGAGATCCGCGCATCACACCCTGGATCTGCTAGTAGCGAGTCGTTTAGCCGCCATGTCCACTCTCTCACTGGAGTGGAGGGGATCGAGAATGTCAGGTATATGGGAGAGTGGTCGGACCATACCATAGGGTCAATTTCACATTCTGGGGACCAATCTAGACAGCCATGGTCGATCAGAAAATAATCAAGGCGACTGTATGATTGGTGAACGTGTGAATAGTGGGTGTAGTTTCGGGATTTAGGATACAGTATCCTCCATACATCAATAAGATGCATATTGTAGATGGCACGTTTCAGAGCCCGCAACTTAGGAAAAGTTATGGAAGAGCGGGATGTCGAGGAGTCCAGAAGTGGATCCAGAGGAGTGTTAAAATCTCCTCCGAGTATGAGCTTGCCTTCCCTGAAATCCGCCAATGTCCTTAAGTACTGCAGGGCCGATGGAATTTGGTGGGTATTAGGCAGGTATATGTTGGCTATTGTAAATTTTGTCCCCCATATGGAAATTTTCACAAAAACATATCTTCCCTGGGGGTCCGCCATATGGTCGAGAAGTTCAATAGGGAGTGACTTATGAAAAGCAATGGATACTCCCCTGGATTTTTGTGTCGGGTTGGTGCTGTGAATCCATCTATTGAAATATCTGTTGGAGCAGGAAGGGGTGGAGTCAGATTGGAAATGGGTCTCTTGTAGCAAAAGCACATTAACCTGACGTTTGTGCATCTGGTAAAGGATTTGCCCACGTTTCGAGGCAATGTTGAGACCATTCACATTGTATGAACAGTATTTTAATTGCGGGCGAGAAGTCACTGTGTGAGCCATGCTGGAGTGCGTAAGAGCTCTATAAGAAATAAATGGGAGAAAAATGTGAGAGAAAAATGAAGGAGGGAAAAAAAGGAAAGGATAATAATTTGATAGGGGGTTGGGAGGAAGGGCGGTAGAGCAGAGTATAGAACAGAGGATTGGAATGGGGAGAAGGAGGTAGGGGGGGGGGGGAGGGGGAGAAGAAAGTGCAAGGAAAGGGGAAAGTAGATTCAAGATGGGAAGACACTTAAGAAGAAGCGTCTATGAGTACTAAAGTGTTCGCAAGGGCGAGACACTGCGTGAAATGTCACGCTCTAGGCACAAACTGTGCCGGACCTACTGTGGGAGAAAGGTCGAGATGGATTGACCTGAGTCGTGATCCCGACAGCATAGCAGTTCTGGGCATCGTGTATTAGGCGCACCCGATATTTGACCCGTGTACGAGGCATATGGCAGCCACTTCCTAGAGGAGTCGGCCTAGAAAGATATTGTAGGCTCCCACCTTTACAGAGATAGGGGGATGTGTGGTCTCTTATCTATGAGGGGACAGCTGGCTCTTGGTCTCACCACACCGAGCCCGTGTTTTAGGTACTACAAGTATACTGTTACTCAACTATTTACATAGTATATATAACCTCAATCACAGGGACAATAAACAACAGCATTCAACTTGACATGGGTTTTAAGTCCGATCATGTAACCTAGGAGGACATACAATAGACAAATTATATTGGCTCCAATTGACCGAGAGAAAATAGAAGGAAGAGAGGGATAGCGGAGGATCAACCCGGAGAGGCACCCAAGCCCGCCGCAGGCGCAGAACTTGCAACACCTGCAGCGCAGAGTTATCAGGACCGGAGGCCATGCCTCCTCCCCGAGTCGATCCACCCACCCCAGTAAACCTCCACAGTCATATATCACATGGGGGTTGGGAAGTGGGACAGCATGAAACCGGGTGGAACATCATATGTGGGAACCTCATATGCAAAAACATCTAGCGCATTTTGGCGTGGCCTAACGCCCGCCACAACGTGGAACAGATGAGTCCATCACCCGTTTTCTCACCCGAACCCCAGCCAGACAATTGTATTGGCAAAGGGCAGGAAGAGAACTGATAGATCCGTCCCCTGGTAGTCAAACAGTACCTGACCAAGTTTGCTGGAGGGCATGGATTGCAAGAGAGATGTCACAATCGGGGTTCAGAGGGTAGGGCACTCCTTCCAGGAATGCGTCGAATCCGGTTGGATCACCCGGTGAATTAGATGGTGTGGAGGGAGGGGATAAGGCTGTGAACTCCCATAATCTTCCGGAT
Organism: Lithobates sylvaticus; assembly: GCA_028564925.1. Classification (NCBI taxonomy): domain Eukaryota; kingdom Metazoa; phylum Chordata; class Amphibia; order Anura; family Ranidae; genus Lithobates; species Lithobates sylvaticus. The sequence continues at coordinate 28,173,347 of CM053034.1, forward strand.
CAATCTTCTGGAGATGTAGGTTGTCTTATTCCACGGCCGGAGGATACCGATCTGGACCTGGGACGTCTACGTCTTTGTGGGAATGGGCCTAGACCCATCTGTCTTGATCGGTCGTCTGGGGGATCCAGCCAGTTCAGGACCTCAACCGGTTCTTGCTCAAGGAAGAGAAAGAATTCAGACAGCTGGTCTGGGTCTGACAGCACGAACCTGTTGGCTCCTCGCGTCACCTTGATGCTGAAGGGGTGGCCCCAGGTATAGGAAGCCCCGGCTTGCCGTATGAGGTCAAGTAGAGGACGCACCACACGGCGCATATACAGCGTATTGCGGGACAGATCTGGAAACAGGTGGATTAAGGCTCCGAAGAAGTCCACCGGGCCCAGGCTCCAGGCCTTCCGCATTATCTCCTCCTTTAGGGTGTAGTAGTGGACCCTGCAGAGAACATCTCGTGGGCGACCATCCTGGGCTACCCCCGGCCCCCCCACTCTGTGAACACGGTCCAGCTCGATTGGTGATGAGGACTCTCTTCCCAATACTTTATTGAGGACGGTTATGACAGTGGGTTTCAGGTCTGCTCCTGACGTTGCTTCAGGTATGCCTTGCAGTCTGATGTTGTTCCTGCGGCTACGGTTTTCGCTGTCCTCTATGCGGAGTTGCTGGTGGCGCAAGCGACGTAGGTGTGTCGCGGATGCGGATTCAAGTGCTGTCAACCGTATCTCGTGGTCGTCTTGAGTACTAGTCAGGGCTGACACTGCTACCTCATTAGCTGTGACTTTCTGTTTCAGGGCATTTAGTTCCACATGTAGGGAATCCTCCATTTTGCCTGCCCATGACTCAAAATCTGCTCTAAAGGCAGAGAGGAGGGCTGTGGCTTCAGATCTAATGGGCTCCCCTGGCAGATGATGTGTGCCTGCCTGGGATTCCCCTGTGTCTGTGTCGTGTGGTGTTACTGACCGCACAGTGGAGGCTGAGGTCTCTCCTCTGGGATCGTGGGGTCCTTCGATGCTGTCCTCTCTCTGGTGCACTGCTGCTGGAGTGGGAGGAGGAGGCTTGGTCTTCCCCGTGCTGCGGCCGGGCGCCATCTTGTCTTTTGGGGTCCGAGGATCGAGCGGCGCCGTTCTCAGCAGGTACCGTTGTATGGTGCCTTGCTGCAAGTCTGTGGGCTCAGCGGGGTGAGAGCTTGTCGCTGCCATGAGGATCGCGGGTGCGCTGTGTGTTTAAGTAGCCTGCCGCTGTCGGGAAGGCACGGAGCTCAGCAGTGTGCGTCTTCAGCCATCCATGGTCGGCCACGCCCCCCCGAGATCTGGCGAGTGTCTCCATTGGATGAGATCTGGCGAGTGTCTCCATTGGATGAGATCTGGCGAGTGTCTCCATTGGATGAGATCTGGCGAGTGTCTCCATTGGATGAGATCTGGCGAGTGTCTCCATTGGATGAGATCTGGCGAGTGTCTCCATTGGATGAGATCTGGCGAGTGTCTCCATTGGATGAGATCTGGCGAGTGTCTCCATTGGATGAGATCTGGCGAGTGTCTCCATTGGATGAGATCTGGTGAGTGTGGAGGCCATTGGAGTACAGAGACCTCATTGTCCAGTGACGAGATGATTGGAGCTTTGTGACACGGTGCATTATCCTGCTGGAAGAGCCATCAGAAGATGGGGACACTGTAGTCATAAAAGGGATGGACATGGTCAGCAACAATACTCAGGGAGGCCGTGGGGTTTAAACAATGCTCAATTGGTACTAAGGGGCCCAAAGTGTGCCAAGAAAAGAAGAAAAAGATCTCCCCTCACACCATTACATCACCAGCCTGAACCATTGATACAAGGTGAGATGGATCCATGGCTTTCATGTTTATGCCAAATTCTGACCCCACCATCTGAATGTCGCGGCTGAAATCGAGACTCCTCAGACCAGGCAAAGTTTTTTCAATCTTCTATTGTCCAATTTTGGTGATCCTGTGCGAATTGTAGCCTCAGTTTCCTGTTCTTAGCTGACAGGAGTGGCACCCAGTGTGGCATTTTTCTGCTGTAGCCCATCTGCTTCAAGATTCAATGTGCTGTGCGTTCAGACATGGTATTCAGCTTACCTTGGTTGCAACGAGCGGTTCTCATTCTCCTATGATAGAACAAGGCGTTTTCGTCCACACAACTGGATATTCACTGGATATTTTCTCTTTTTCCAACCATTGTCTGTAAATCCGAGATGGTTGTGTGTGAAAATCCCAGTAGATCAGCTCTTTTTGAAATACTCAGACCAGCCCGTGTGGCACCAACAACCATGCCACCTTCAAAGTCACTTAAAGAGGGAGTCCACCTAAAAAAAAAAATATTAAAAGCCAGCAGCTACAAAATACTGCAGCTGCTGACTTTAAATAAATTAACACTTACCTGTCCCAGGGTCCATCGATGTCGGCAGCCTAAGCCAAGCAATCACTTGGTTCTCGGCTGCTGCCGCCGCCATTCTCGTTGAGGGAATCAGGAAGTGAATCGCTGCGGCTTCACTTCCCAGTTCCCTAGTGCGCATGTGCGAGTCGCGCTGCGCGTCGTAAGTGGCCCCCGCTATTTCCTGGGACCTGTGTGTTTCCCAAGGGTGATAGCGGGTGGTGACGCAAAGGGGCGTGACTCCCGCGGGAGTCTATTCCCGGAAGTGGGTGCAGATACCTGTATTATACAGGTATCTGCACCCCCCTCCCCCCTGAAAGGTGCCAACTGTGGCACCGGAGGGGGGGGGGGGGGGGTTCCGATGAGCGGAAGTTCCACTTTAGGGTGGAGCTCCGCTTTAAATCCCCTTTCTTCTCCATTCTGATGCTCCGTTTCAACTACAGCAAGTCATCTTCACCACGTCCAGATGCCTAAATGCATTGAGTTGTTGCCATGTGATTGGCTGATTAGCAATTTGTGTTACCAAGCAATTGAACAGGTGTACCTAATAAAAGTGACCGGTGAGTGTAAAATGATGCAGAAGTCAAGGAAAACATTTTGCACATGTTCTGTCACCTCCCTGTTGGTACTGTTCCCTTCCAGTAGGGGTCTACACCGAGTCCAGGGGTAAGCCGGTGTTCTGTCGAGAAGTGCCCCCCATCAAATAGAGCCCGGTATGTACTGCGCATGCGCCGTACGGAACAGCACAACAGATTTGCCGATCAGCTGGGCTGACGTAACCACGGCGCATGCGCACATCGTAGGAGGTATCTCTCGATGGGAGATACCATTTCACAGGCACAATTTAAACCTATACAAACAGCGGGGGGAGAGCGTAGTTCTCAGATTGTGCATCGCTGCTGCTGGAGGGTGGCCAGTGGTTGTGTTGAAGAGCTGGTTTTGTCTGCGTTGCACCTAATAAAGTGGCCGGTGAGCGTAAAATGATGCAGAAGTCAAGGAAAAAACATTTTGCACATGTTCTGTCACCTCCCTGTTGGTGCTTTCCCCTTCCAGTAGGTGTCTACATCGAGTCCAGGGGTAAGCCGGTGTTCTGTCGAGAAGTGCCCCCCATCGAACAGTGCCCGCTACGTACGGCGCATGCGCAGTACATACCGGACACTATTCCCAGAGTGTGGGAAAAACCGGCCGTTCAACACAGCAAACCCGCCCTGCAACACAGACAAAACCGGACCATCAGCACACTAAAGCCGCCCCGCAACAGCGAGGCCCAATGTGAGAACTACGGACTCCCCCCCGCTGTTTGTATAGGTTTCAATTGTGGCCGTGAAATGGTATCTCCCATTGAGAGATGCCTCCTGCGATGTGCGCTTGCACCCTAGTCACGTCACTCCAGCTGATCGGCAAATCAGCTGAAGTGTGGCTCCGTCCTGGGCATGTGCGGGCACTATTCGATGGGGGGCACTTCTCGACACAACACCGGCCCCGTACAGGACAAAAACTTTAAATTTTTATAACTCTGAACAGAACACATTCTTACACATTTCACTCACCATCCACCAGCGCTGGACGTCCGGCGACAACTCCAGATTCTCCAGCGTCCACACGGGCGGGATGGAGGCGTTGTAGTGACGGTCAAACCAGGAGGAAGAGCCGGGCTGCCTCAGACACTGGCGGCAGCTGCAGTTCTTGGCATAGCGAGTGGTCGGAGGGTAATGCCTCACCCCGGGGTAACCCGGCACCAGGCGGACAGGGTGCCCCTCGGCGGACGCCCACCCCGCCAGCTCCGAGTACACGGGGGTTTCGGTGCCGTTGTGGGAGAAGGTGAACAGGAGGGACATGACGAACAGGAGGGCGGTGGTGCTCAGGAGCCATATCCGTAAGGAGCACCTCATCCTGACGCGGTCCTTAAAAGGGGGCCCAGACAGCGGGTCCCTCCTCTGCACAGCATGGGCCTCCACCCTGGACCTGCTAGGGCTTCTTTCTTCTATGGCTGGGCAGTTTGGGGCTAGTGGTCATAGGAGGTGCGAGCCCTCCGGTGAGGATATGGAGGTGACCGGGCGCAGCGGTTATCATTAATCTCGGTGTCCAGCCCGCCCGACGCACGTGGCTTATGTTCATGTGTCTCCGACAGTCCTGAATCCTTTATGTGGGTCACCGAGCCGTCAGCGGTTCATCTTACAGCTTAAAGGGACATCACCTGAAATGAGAAGCAGAGACATGGTCAGAGGTGACGCTCGCTGTAATCAAAGAGGAGCACCTGTAATATCTCCGCAGGCAGTGTTTCGTCCCGTCCCACCCCCCCTACATGTGTTTTCAGGACTACAACAACCTGCTCAGGACGGTGCAGGGACAGACTAAGGACAGGCTTGCTCCCTGGCTGCACAGCCCCAGCCAGGGGTGGGGGGGGAGGGTTCTGTGATAAGGAGGTCACATGACACCTAATCCGCCCCCATAGCACATGCCTTACAATAATACGTTGATCTGCCAGTGCCCCGGATGCCCCCGAACATCTGTCCAGGGGAGGAGGGGAGCCGCACACAACAGGCAAGCGGGCGCAAAAACCGCAGCATGCTGCCGCTTCAGGCACCAGGGGGTTAAATACGCCAAGCATGAAAAAGGCTGAACTGCAGGGAGCACAATGAAGGGATTTCTATGGATCGCAGTCCCTGGCAGTCAGTGACTACAGAGAACAATGTGAGCCCCGGATCGAGCGGGTCTGCAGACAGGCGGACCGATCGTATGCACCAATGACTCACTGCGCTTCAGCCGCTGCGCACCCCAAATAACCCCGACAAGTCCACAGCCAGAATACATCACACAGCACAGAATACATCACACAGCACAGAATACATCACACAGCACAGAATACATCACACAGAGCACAGAATACATCACACAGAGCACAGAATACATCACACAGCGCACAGAATACATCACACAGCGCACAGAATACATCACACAGCGCACAGAATACATCACACAGCGCACAGAATACATCACACACAGCACAGAATACATCACACACAGCACAGAATACATCACACACAGCACAGAATACATCACACACAGCACAGAATACATCACACAGCGCACAGAATACATCACACAGCGCACAGAATACATCACACACAGCACAGAATACATCACACACAGCACAGAATACATCACACAGCACGGAATACATCACACACAGCACAGAATACATCACACAGCGCACAGAATACATCACACAGCGCACAGAATACATCACACAGCACGGAATACATCACACACAGCACAGAATACATCACACACAGCACAGAATACATCACACACAGCACAGAATACATCACACACAGCACAGAATACATCACACACAGCACAGAATACATCACACAGCACAGAATACATCACACAGCCAGAATACATCACACAGCACAGGGTCAATGGGGAAGGAGATGGAGCGCAAAATCAGAATACAGAAAATAAAATGATGTACACAACTGTCATTACATTAAAGAGGACCTGTCACAAGTCTGCATGAATAAATCCCTGACATGTCACAATATACAGCAACAGAATCACCTCGTCTTTTATCATTAAAAGTCATCCTTCATTTAACTTTGCTTAGGCTAAGTTGTCATCAGTCTGCTGCAGGCGGGAGGAAGCATTTTGCTCAGTCTCCCCCCGTGATCAGTCTGAGCAAAATGCTTCCTCCTGTCTGCAGCAGACTGATCGCTGGGGGAGGGGCGACTGAACAAAATGCTTCCTCCTGCCTGCAGCAGACTGATCGCTGGGGGAGGGGCGACTGAACAAAATGCTTCCTCCTGCCTGCAGCAGACTGATCGCTGGGGGAGGGGGCGACTGAACAAAATGCTTCCTCCTGCCTGCAGCAGACTGATCGCTGGGGGAGGGGGCGACTGAACAAAATGCTTCCTCCTGCCTGCAGCAGACTGATCGCTGGGGGAGGGGGCGACTGAACAAAATGCTTCCTCCTGCCTGCAGCAGACTGATCGCTGGGGGGGGGGGGGGTATAACTGAACAAAAACGCTTCTTCCCGTCTGCAGCAGTCTCCTCTACCCCCAGTGATCAGTCTGCTGCAGGCGGGAGGAAGCATTTTGCTCAGTCTCCCCCCCGTGATCAGTCTGAGCAAAATGCTTTCTCCTGCCTGCAGCAGACTGATCGCTGGGGGGGGGGGGGGTGGGGGGGGGGGGGCGACTTAACAAAATGCTTCCTCCTGTCTGCAGCAGACTGATCGCTGGGGGAGGGGCGACTGAACAAAATGCTTCCTCCTGCCTGCAGCAGACTGATCGCTGGGGGAGGGGGCGACTGAACAAAATGCTTCCTCCTGCCTGCAGCAGACTGATCGCTGGGGGGGGGGGGGGGGTATAACTGAACAAAACGCTTCTTCCCGTCTGCAGCAGTCTCCTCTACCCCCAGTGATCAGTCTGCTGCAGGCAAGAGGAAGCATTTTGCTCAGTCTCCTCTACCCCCATTGATCAGTCTGCTACAGGCGAGAAGGCGCATTTTGCTCAATCCCCGCCCGATCATTCTGCTGCAGGCAGAGGTAGCATTTTGCTCAGTCTCCTCTCCCCCCAGTGATCATTCTGCTGCAGGCAGGAGTAAGCATTTTGCTCTCTGCTCTCCCCTCATTGATCAGTCTGCTGCAGGCAGAGGCAGCATTTTGCTCAGTCTCCTCTCCCCCAGTGATCATTCTGCTGCAGGCGGAAAGAAGCATTTTGCTCAGTCTCCTCTACCCCCAGTGATCATTCTGCTGCAGGCAGGGGGGAAGTAATTTCTCATTTGTCATTTTGCTCAGCCTCCTCCCCCCTCAGTGATCGTTCTGCTGCAGGCGGGAAGAAGCATTTTGCTCAGTCTCCACTCCCCTCTCCTAGTGACTAGACCCAAACACTGTCATTTTGTAGCAAGCCAAAAAGGTGAAAGGAGGCAGTAAGGGCTGATCTGTGCCAGATATTTGTGAACAGGCAGCAGGATTTACACAATTGTTGTCCCTGAGCCACTATTTCAGACTATATGGTGACCCTGGATGATGCCTGAACAAAGATGACGCCGTCTATATGGGGAGAAAAGGAGATGAAGGCGTGGTCAGTGGGAGTACCGCGATTGGTAATAAAAACCCGGAAGTGTTATACAGAACGTTACTCAGCCTGATGCACCTTTGAAAGATATAACCAATGACAGGTCCACTTTAAGATCCCCGGGTACATATAGTGATGTACTCGGAATGAAGGCAATGATTGGCTGTGCTCCCATCTCTCCAGAATTCCTACAAGTTTCCTCCCAGGAAAGTTCTTGTGTAATAAGTGACCACACGGCTCCAATTTATCACGCTTTATGACCACATTATCATTAAAGCTGGATTAAAGGAAAGGACTCTGTGCTGCTCGGATTTGTTTTCTGGAACTTGCTACACAATACAGGATAATAAAACCACTAATCATCCCGGAGCCCCCAGCACTATAAACAGGAGATGATCCCGACCCCTCATTGAGTATTATATCCTATTGGCTGCCCATTCCTTCTCCAAGACAACCCCCCCCCCCCCACAGCCAACTGCGCCACAGCGATCCCCCCCGGCCAACTGCGCCACAGCGATCCCCCCCCGGCCAACTGCGCCACAGTGATCACCCCCCCCCCCCCCCGGCCAGCTGCGCCACAGTGATCCCCCGGCCAATTGCGCCACAGTGATCCCCCCCCCCCCCCCCCGGCCAACTGCGCCACAGTGATCCCCCCGGCCAATTGCGCCACAGTGATCCCCCCCCCCCCCCCGGCCAACTGCGCCACAGTGATACCCCCCCCCGGCCAACTGTGCCACAGTGATCCCTTCCCCGGCCAACTGCGCCACAGTGATCCCCCCCCCCCCCCCGGCCAACTGCGCCATAGTGACCACCACCCCCCCACGGCCAACTGCGCCACATCGATCCCCCCCGGCCAACTGCGCCACGGTGATCCCTTCCCCGGGCCAACTGCGCCATAGTGACCCCCCCACGGCCAACTGCGCCACATCGATCCCCCCGGCCAACTGCGCCATAGTGATCCCCCGGCCAACTGCGCCATAGTGATCATCCCCCGGCCAACTGCGCCATAGTGATATCCCCCCCCCGCCAACTGCGCCATAGTGATCCCCCCCCCCGGCCAACTGCGCCATAGTGATCCCCACGGCCACTGCGCCCCCCCCGGCCAACTGCGCCATAGTGATCCCCCCCCCCCCCGGCCAACTGCGCCATAGTGATCCCCCCCCCCCCGGCCAACTGCGCCATAGTGATCCCCCCCCCCCCCCGGCCAACTGCGCCATAGTGATCCCCCCCCGGCCAACTGCGCCATAGTGATGCCCCCCCCGGCCAACTGCGCCATAGTGATCCCTTCCAGGGCCAATGCGCCCCCCCCCGCCAACTGCGCCATAGTGATGCCCCCCCCCGGCCAAACTGCGCCATAGTGATCACCCCCGGCCAATCCCCCCCCCGGCCAACTGCGCCATAGTGATCCCCCCCGGCCAACTGCGCCATAGTGGATCCCCCCGGCCAACTGCGCCATAGTGATCCCCCCCCCGGCCAACTGCGCCATAGTGATCCCCCGGCCAACTGCGCCATAGTGATCCCCCCCCCGCCAACTGCGCCATAGTGATCCCCCCCCGGCCCAACTGCGCCATAGTGATCCCCCCCGGCCAACTGCGCCATAGTGATCCCCCCCGGCCAACTGCGCCATTAGTGATCCCCCCCCGGCCAACTGCGCCATAGTGATCCCCCCCCCCGGCCAACTGCGCCATAGTGATCCCCCCCCCGGGCCACAACTGCGCCACAGCGATCCCCCCCCCCGGCCAACTGCGCCACAGTGATCACCCCCCCCGGCCCGCCCCCCCCCCCGGCCAGCTGCGCCACAGTGATCCCCCCCCCCGGCCCCCCCGGCCCCGCCTGCACCAGTGATCCCCCCGCAATGGCGCCCCCCCCCCGGCCAACTGCGCCACAGTGATCCCCCGGCCAATTGCGCCACAGTGATCCCCCCCCCCCCCGGCCAACTGCGCCACAGTGATCCCCCCCCGGCCAACTGTGCCACAGTGATCCCTTCCCCGGCCAACTGCGCCACAGTGATCCCCCCCCCCCCCGGCCAACTGCGCCATAGTGACCACCCCCCACGGCCAACTGCGCCACATCGATCCCCCCCGGCCAACTGCGCCACGGTGATCCCTTCCCCGGGCCAACTGCGCCATAGTGACCCCCCCACGGCCAACTGCGCCACATCGATCCCCCCCGGCCAACTGCGCCATAGTGATCCCCCGGCCAACTGCGCCATAGTGATCATCCCCCGGCCAACTGCGCCATAGTGATCCCCCCCCCCCGGCCAACTGCGCCATAGTGATCCCCCCCGGCCCCCCCCCCCCCCCGGCCAACTGCGCCATAGTGATCCCCGGCCAACTGCGCCATAGTGATCCCCCCCCCCCCCCCGGCCAACTGCGCCATAGTGATCCCCCCCCCCGGCCAACTGCGCCATAGTGATCCCCCCCCCGCCAACTGCGCCATAGTGATCCCCCCCCCGGCCAACTGCGCCACAGTGATCCCCCCCCCCCCCGGCCAACTGCGCCATAGTGATCCCCCCCCCGGCCAACTGCGCCATAGTGATCCCCCCCGGCCAACTGCGCCATAGTGATCCCCCCCCCGGCCAACTGCGCCATAGTGATCCCCCCCCCGGCCAACTGCGCCATAGTGATCCCCCCCCCCGGCCAACTGCGCCATAGTGATCCCCCCCCGGCCAACTGCGCCATAGTGATCCCCCCCCCCCGGCCAACTGCGCCATAGTGATCCCCCCCCGGCCAACTGCGCCATAGTGATCCCCCCCGGCCAACTGCGCCATAGTGATCCCCCCCGGCCAACTGCGCCATAGTGATCCCCCTCCAACTGCGCCATAGTGATCCCCCCCTCCAACTGCTCCATAGTGATCCCCCCCCCCGGCCAACTGCGCCATAGTGATCCCCCCCGGCCAACTGCGCCATAGTGATCCCCCCCGGCCAACTGCGCCATAGTGATCCCCCCCGGCCAACTGCGCCATAGTGATCCCCCTCCAACTGCGCCATAGTGATCCCCCCCTCCAACTGCTCCATAGTGATCCCCCCCGGCCAACTGCGCCATAGTGATCCCCCACAACTGCGCCATAGTAATCCCCCCCAACTGCGCTATTGTGACCCCCCCCCAACTGCGCCATAGTGATCCCCCCCCCCGGCCAACTGCGCCATAGTGATCCCCCACAACTGCGCCATAGTAATCCCCCCCAACTGCGCCATAGTGACCTCCCCCCCAACTGCGCTATAGTAATCCCCCCCCCCCCCCCCGGCCAACTGCGCCATAGTGATTTCCCCGGCCAACTGCGCCATAGTGATCTGGCCAACTGTACAGTATAATACAGCATACTGTAACTCCAAAGACATGCTGGTAAGTCAGTTGGCACCTGTCTAAATTGGCCCTAGTATGTGTATGAAGGAATGTTAGGTGGAGTTGTGCTCAAAGCCAAAATAGTTTACATAAGTAAACACTTACATTTTTATATTTCAATATTTTTATTGGAGTAAATACAAAACAAGGAATTAACAAGTAACCAGGTTACATTCAACCCAACATCTAAACATTTGAACAATGTATTTGTATACCGCTTAATACCCGATCGTCGTAGAAGCTACTCAGGCCCTTAAACAGGGTGTGGTACATGCTGATGTTTGCAAAGGGGTAACATTAAAGAGAGAGAGAGATAGAGGTCACCTGGAGTTCCTCATTGAGTGGAAACGTGTTCGATCCATGGATCCCAGATTTTGTTATTTTGTTGAACATCTCTGCTTTGTTACGGAGAGTGTAAGTAAGCTTGTCATTAATCATGATCCAATTGAGTTTACTTTTTACTTGTTCCAGGGGTATTCGTGAATGTTTCCAGTTTCTCGCAATTATTATTCTCGCTGCCAGGAGGATATAGGTTATGAGTTTTATTGATTTTTTGGGGACCCAGTCAGGTAATTTGTGAAAAAGTGCGCTCTCTGGGGACCGACGAACATTGACACCTGTAACCGAGTTGATCAAATTATATATCCTAATCCAGAACCTGATGACTAATGGACATTGCCACCAAATATGATGCATGGTTCCCATCTGTCCACATTGTCTGAAGCAATTAGGCGAGGAGGAGGGATGTATTTTTGCTATTCTTGTGGGGACTAAGTACCAGCGCAACAGTGTTTTATAGTTAGCTTCGATAAGAGTGGTATTAATAGAAATTTTTGATAATCTGTAGGCTATATCCTGCCAATCTGACAGTTCAAGGGAGAGGCTCAAGTCCCTCTCCCATTGAGTCATGTAGGAGAGTTTGGTGTCTGGTTCGGTGATGGAAGAGTATATGACAAGAGATCCGACCCCTTTGTGTGCCTCTGCTTTGACAGGCCAATTCCAAAGTGGTGAGAGTAACGGGACCGCCCAACTGTTTAAGTTTGGAGTTAACAAATGAAGAAATTTGGTTGTATCGAAAAACCTCAGTGGAGGGCATTGAAAAAGCTGTCTTTAAAATATTTTATTGAGTGCATTTGATTGCCACTAAGGAAGTCCCCGATTCTTAGTAATCCTTTATTAAGCCACCATTGAAATTGTTGTGGGGCGAGGCCAGGAGGAAATTCTGGGTTACAAAAGATGGGTGCTAAAAAGGTGTGTGGTGTGATGAAAGGGACGCTCTGTGTCGTGTTCTATCCCAAACCGATAAGGAGTGTGATAAAGTAGGACATAAAATAGGTGGGCGTTTGCGATTGGGAAGCCACATCAAGGCTCTTATCGCCGTTGGATGGCATACAAGTGCCTCTATATGAACCCAGAGGGGGACCGAACCCCTAGCCGTTGTGTGGGTAAGTTGGGCTATCTGAGCTGAGTGATAGTATGCTTGTAAATTGGGAAGACCAAGTCCTCCCATTGGGTTTAGGTGTGTAAAGTGTTTTTTTTTTTGTATCCGTGATTTTTTATTACCCCATATGAAACGTAGGACTTCAGTTTGTATGTGTTGCATATCTCCTCTCGGAATTGCTACCGGTAGTGTCCGAAAATAATACAGGAGTCTGGGCAAAAAAGTAATTTTTATCGAATTAATTCTACCAAACCAAGAGAGAGAATATTCAGACCAAGAGCGAAGATCTTCTTTAAGTTTTTTGAATAAAGGAGGGTAATTTGCTTTATATAACGTAGCAATTGAAGGGGTCAATTGTACTCCCAGATATGGGAGGGAGTGGGACGCCCATTTAAAGCTGTATACGTTTTGGAGAAGCTGTACTTCAGTGAGAGGTAAAGAAATATTAAAGCGGAAGTAAAACCCATCGATTTAACAGTCTAAAAAAAAAAAGGCATGCCGTGAATGCTAACTGCACATTGGCTGTGCTCTCAACCAAACAGTCAAACCATCCAATGGCTGGTGTCATAACGGATCACATGTGCAGCACTGTGGCAGTTGAAGATTAAACAGAGGCAAAGATGGCAGCTTCCTTGGCTGAAACCGATAGGGGGGTTTACTTCCACTTTAAGTGCCAGGGTTTTCTGTGTATTTAGGGTCAGGCCTGAGAGTAGCGAGAAACGATGTAGTAGGGATAAGATTTCCGGAAGTGAAGTTTGGGGTTTGGTGATGTACATAAAGGACATCATCGGCAAATAATGCACATTTGTGTTCTTGTTGACCACATTGGACGCCATGGATGTTGGGGTGGGAGCGAATGGCCATTGCAAGGGGCTCTATTGCCAGGGCAAATAATAGGGGAGAGAGCGGACAACCCTGTCTAGTACCACGCTAGACAGGGAATATAGATGATTTATGGCCTCTGATAGAAATTTGAGCTATCGGAGAGCTATAAAGTGTTTTCATCAGTGAGAGAAATGTAGAACCGAATCCCATAGTTTCAAGGGTAACAAAGAGGTAATCCCAATTCAGGCTATCGAAAGCTTTATTAAGATCTAATGATAAGAGTAGGAGTTCCCGAGCTGGGAGATTATCCCAATTGGAGCGTACTGCCGAGATCAGGGCAATAGATCTGCGAATTTGATCCAAGGTTTGACGTCCTGCAATAAACCCAGATTGGTCCTTATGTATATAGTGTTCCAAAAAGGAATTAATTCGGAGGGCTAAAATCTTTGTTAGAATCTTTAGGTCGCAGTTAATTCGTGATATTGGGCGATAGTTGCGTACATCAGTGGAATCTCTGTTAGGTTTGGAGATTACGCTGATGTAAGCCTTGTTGTCGTCAGGTGGGACCGCTCCACCGTCTCTCAGGGAATTAAAATAGAGAGTTAAATGTGGGACCAGTTGCATAGAAATTTTTTTTATAATAGCTATTGGGAAGTCCGTCCGGGCCCGGAGACTTATGAAGCGAGAGAGATTTGATAGCATCAATGACCTCCTCGTTTGTAAATGGTTGGTCCACTAGTTCTCTATGATCATCAGTGATGACCGGAAGGGGGAAGAGTCCCCAGAAATTCCCTGATGGACGGGAGAGCTACAACTTGTGGTTTCTTGTATAAATCCACGTAAAACCCGTGAAATTCATCAAGGACTTTTTGGGGGTCCTGTGAAAGGTGACCTCCAGATAGCTTTATTTTAGGGAGTGTACGATGGGAATGTTTAGGGGCGAGTTTGTGTGCCAATAGGGATCCTGGGCGATCCCGCCATGTGAAGAATTTATGATTCATCCACCTTAGCTGCTTCTCGGCCCTTGTAGTGAGACAGATGTTTAATTCTAATCGGGATTGTTCCAATTTCTTAAATAGGTTGGGAGAAGGGGAACGTTTATGTTGCTTGGTTAAAGATTCAAACTCTCTGGTTTTGGCAGAAATCAATTCAGTACGAGACTTTTTTAGTCTGGAGGCCAACTGAATAAATGAGCCCCTGATAGTGGCTTTGTGTGCGGCCCAATTAGTGGCAGGGGGATGTATCCCCTCGAATATTATTTTCGAAGTAGGTTTGTATATGACTAGAGATCTCTATGCAATGGGATTCGTCACTGAGGAGAGATTCGTTTAGGTCGCCAATGGTATCCTATAGTTTTATTAGTAAGGTCAGTTATTTGGACCATAACTGGATCATGATCTGACCATGGTGTTGATAAAATTTTTGCAGACCTCAACTTTGGTATCACCCCCGAGAGGAGAAGTATGTGATCTATGCGGGAATAATGCCCATGTGCCCTTGAATAGTGAGAATAATCCCTAGCGGTAGGGTTGGCCTCTCGCCAAGCATCCACAAAATCATATTGATGTAATATCTGTGCGATTTTGCGACTTTATCTGGGGGGAGATCGGAGTCCTGAAGTGTGTGATTTGTCTTTAATTAGGTCTAGAGCTAGGTTAGAATCGCCTGCCAAAATCACAACACCCTCAAGTTGGGGTTCTAGGAGTTTTAGAAGGGCGTGAAAAAAGGCGGTTTGGTTTGTATTGGGGGCGTAGTAGACCAGAATGGTGACTAGGGTTTCACCTAAGTGGCCCTTCACCAGGAGATAACGGCCTTCTTTATCTTTAATAGTTTTGGTCTGTGTGAACGGTATATGCTTAGAGAAGTTTTCTCCGAAGCGTTCGCATAGAAGCAAAGAGTATAGTCTCTATTTTTTCAAAAAAAATAAATAAAAGGGGGGGGTTGCTTTATAGTACCAAAAAATGCTAAAAAAGTGCAGAAACTCAGTGGTCGGCTCGAGTGTTCCTAGCCAAATAAAACATGACTATTTTGTTTCAACAAAATTTAACCGCCCTATGTGGCGCCTAATGTCCTTTTCAGGGGACCGCTGAGAAGACCCACACCACGGCGGACTCGAACCAGTTCGGTAGTAGAAAGCCCATTCTTTAGGGTGCACGGGATGTCGGGGTAGACTTCCTGGTCGATTTTGACGACCATAGGGGGGAAAGCGGAGGAGGAAGGGATTCTCTGGATCCAGGTTGATTCCGCAAAGATGGGTTGAGGGATATGAATCCCAGTTTCAGTAGGATCATTTCACCTTCAGTAAACGATGAAAAAGAGTAGGATTCGCTGTTGAAAGAGAATTGGAGTCGAAAAGGATAGTTCCATCTGTAATGAATGTTACGTTGGGTCAGTGGTGCTAGTAAAGGTTTAAGCGATCGCCTCTTTTGGATCGTGGCCTGAGATATATCAGCAAATATTTGGATCTTGATGCCATCCATTTCTAGATCCGGGTTTTCACGGGCATGTCGCAACACTGCTTCTTTAATCTTGAAAAAATGTGGGTTTCACAATCACATCTCTGGGGGGGCCATCAGGTTTGGGGGATGTCAAAGCTCTATGGATTCGATCAATTTCCATATGGATCTCGTCGACATCGGGTACAGCAGCTTGCATCAGAGATTGCGTTATGGAGGTAATATCTTTTATATTTTCTGGTATACCACGAATACGAAAGTTATAGCGCCTGGCGCGATTTTCAAGGTCGTCTATTTTTGAGTAAGCGTCCTCAAGTCGATCTTGTAGATCAGTAATCATGTTTGAATTTTGGGATACTCTGTGGACTGTATCGTCCATCTTGGATTCAATACTATTCAGTCGATTACCCATTTCCTGGAAATCCTGTTTTATATCCGAAGCTAATTTATCAGTAGCCTTAGATAGTTCTCTTTGAAGCAGGTCAGCAAAACGTGCTAATAGGATTGGGTCTCCTGAGTATTGTCCTTGTGCAGGGGGAACAGCAGGGGATTCAGCATTACAATCTGATACAGATTCCTGGCTGCTGGGCTGGCTGTATATGGCTTCTGCTATCTCCCTATCCAGGAGGGAAGATGTCTGTGACTCCAGGCTAGGCGATATGGCTGTAGTCTGTGAGGGAGACAGTGTAGGGGGGCTAGGTGGTGGGCAGTCTGTGGTTCCAACTGGCCAACTACGTCAAAGTGATCCCTCCCTGGTAACTATGTCAAAGTGACTAAGCTGGAGTCCAACTCCATTCCAACTGTGTCTACAACGTATTGGCACTGGATCACCATTAAAAGTATGAGCAAGGAAGGATTTAGTATTTTGCACAGTAGATTTGGGACTGGCAAGAGGGACAAGCGGGCGGACCACAGAGGAGACCTTCGCCTTTGGGGGGGGGGGGGGGGCGGCGACCACAGGGGGGGGGGGGGGGGGGGGGGGAAGGCGACCACAGAGGAGACCTTCGCCTTTGGGGGGGGGGGGGCAGGCCACCACAGACGAGACCTTCGCCTTTGGGGGGGGGGGCAGGCGACCACAGAGGAGACCTTCGCCTTTGGGGGGGGGGGGCAGGCGACCACAGACGAGACCTTCGCCTTTGGAGGGGGGGGCAGGCGACCACAGACGAGACCTTCGCCTTTGGGGGGGGGGGGCAGGCGACCACAGAGGAGACCTTCGCCTTTGGGGGGGGGGGGCAGGCCACCACAGAGGAGACCTTCGTCTTTGGGGGGGGGGGGGGCAGGCCACCACAGAGGAGACCTCGCCGTTGGGGGCAGGCGACCACAGAGGAGACAGAGAGGAACTTACTTTGACTCACTTGGCCAGAGTGGGACCACTTTGGGACAGTTGGCCAGCGTGAATGTATTACACTATATGTGAACCAAGAATCCCTGTTTTTATGTAAAAGGTTGCTAGAACTACTTTTCATGGTGACACACTGCACAAAACAATAAACATTCTACACTTCTATTTGAATGAAAGGAAGATATGCCAACTGCACAGGATTCCTTCACATTCAAACCACGGAGAAAGATTTACCTGTGTATGGGAACCGATCAAAACGGCTGACGCTCATCAAGCAGCTCTCTGTGCACCAACATTGCATAGAAAGAGCAAAAAAAAAAAAATAAGTCCCAAGCCCCCCCTGGCCAGCCCTGATGAGAACGCCTGGGGCCCTTCCACTTCCTGAGGCCCAGGGTTGGAGATAAGGCTCCAGCAGATGCCATAACATAACATTTGCAGCTTCCTCTAATCCCGAGCTCAACCACAGCTTGCACATTACATCCTATACAATTCACATTGTTTTCCCCATAAACACGATTTTCACCCTTTTACCATCCCAGTGCTGCTGATCTCCTGCAACTGCTGCCTGCCACTTCATGTCTACATACACTTGCTCCTGCATCTCCTACGCATGGCATTGGACCAGCTTCCTGACCGACAATGGTGGGCCATGCCCGCTCGATGTGTGCACAGCAGCTCAACTTCTACCAATTATATCTGCTTTAATATTAAAAGATATCAAGATTCCACCCCCATTGCCACAAATCATTTTAGAGCTACCATGAGGCCAGTAATAAATAAAACTGTGCGACTGAAGGGGTGGGGGGCGGACACATTAGAGTGTAAGCTCCTCTGGTGCAGAGACACATGACTGGCTCAGTGTTCTCTGTACAGCACTGCAGTATATGTCAGAGCTATATAATGTATTATATTATTATTATTAATAATAGTGTGTGACTGTTGGGGAGGGACCACTAGAGTGTAAGCTCCTCTGGTGGAGATACACGTGACTGGCTCAGTGTTTTCTGTTCAACATTGCAGTATATATGTCAGAGCTATATAAATGTATAATAATAATAAGTGTGTGACTGTTGGGGGGGGGGGGCAATAGAGTGTAAGCTCCTGTGGTGCAGAGACTGATGTGACTGGCTCAGTGTTCTCTGTACAACACTGCACTATATTTACTCCTTTCTTTTTTAAACGAAATCCAATAAAATCTAATTTTGACATAAATTTAAGCCAAAATGTATTCTGCTACATGCTTTTAGTAAAAAAAATTCCGTTAAGTGTATAATAATTGGTTCGCGTGATCACGGACATATGTACGCAAATGATCATGTACAGATGTGTGCAGGTGATCACGGACATATGTGTGCAGATAATCATTGGGACATGTTATTTTACTGGGACATATGTGGGGGACATGTGTTTTTATTATTTTGGGACATGTATGTTTTGGGGACATGTATGTTTTACTGTGTTTTTTGACACTAGACTGGTGATCAGTGAGTAAAAAAACAGCTAATACCCTGTTTCCCCAAAAATAAGACCTAGCGTGATTGTCGGTGATGGCTGCAATATAAGCCCTACCCCCCAAATAAGCCCTAGTTAAAGTCCTTGTAGGTCTTATTTTCAGGGTAGGGCTTATTTTCGGGGAAACAGAGTAGGGCTTATTTGGGGGTAGGGCTTATATTGCAACCATCACCGACACTCACGCTAGGTCTTATTTTCGGGGAAACAGGGTACTCACTGATCACCAGCCGGCTGCAGCGATCCGCTCTCCTCACCGACGACTTCCGTGTGAGGAGAGGAGAGCTGATTGCCTAGCAACCGGCTGTTTGCTTACATCACATGACGGCTGTGATTGGACACGGCAGTCATGTAATCATGAGGGCCAAATCACAGAGCCCTCCTGCCGATCCGAGATGCGCCATGACCCGGGTGACACGGCGGCATGGGGATCGCGCCGCTGCGCGGGCACGCGCGCGATTCCGTTACTTCTGAAGGACGTTCCGGAACGTCCTATTAGAAGTAGACGGCTCCCACCCGGCCGTGTATGTACAGTGGCCGGGTGGGAAGTAGTTAATAATAGTGTGCGACTGTTGGGGGGGGGCATTAGAGTGTAAGCTCCTCTGGTGCAGAGACTGATGTGACCGGCTCAGTGTTCTCTGTACAGCACTGCAGTATATGTCAGAGCTATATAAATGTATAATAATTATTATTATTATTATTATTATTATTATTAGTGACTGTTGGGGGGGAGGGGGGGACATTAGAGTGTAAGCTCCTCTGGTACACAGACGGATGTGTCTGGCCCAGTATATATGAATACAGTAATCTGATTTACAAGGACAGTTGACATTCCTCTCCTATCACTACACTTTCCAGCTGCTCCAGATGAACAGTGGATGGCAGGGTGGGGGGGGGGGGGTGCAGACAGACATGACACAGCTGCTGTCACCATGTAAGATGTAGCAGGCTGTACTGAGCATGTAACACAAGCTTCCCCCCTCCCCGGCTGATCAGTAATGAAGGGTACAGTTGGCGGAATATTGCCCACGCTGCATTGCTCTGACTACCATTCACGGATCTAATAGATAATGGAGGAAAAGTAAATGGAACAAGCTGAGAACATGGAGAAGAGGAGCAGGGGGCATGTTAGCGGTGACTGTGATGTCACAGGTGATCATCAATCTGCCACACAGACAGATACAAAGGGAAGGTCGATCAGATAGTCTCCTTTGTTCTACACAGCAGTCAGCCTGATCTCAGCCCCAGAGACACAGATAATAGAGGAGGCCAATGGTGGTGATTTATCACCTGCTGTACAGAACTGTCTGCGCAGCAATATTACTGCATACAGCACTGCCAGGCCAGCGAGTTCTCCTCCGAGAATAGATCTCATACCCCAAATTCATATGGAATTCATTGGGCCGACATTTAAAAAAAAAAAATACAACATAACGCAGTGTAATACAGAGAACACTGAGACAGTCACATCAGTCTCTGCACCAGAGGAGCTTACACTCTAATGTCCTCCCAGTGTCAGACACTATTATTATTAATAATAATAATAATAATAATAATAATAATAATAATAATAATTAGGGATGCACCTATATATCAGCGGCCAAAAATTAATCAGCTGAAAATAGGGTTATTGGCGATTTGCTGATAGGGAAAAAAAAAAAAAAAAAAAAAAAAAAAAAAGAAGAAAGTGTCGATAATTGCCACGAAAAACGTGCGCAATTGTGCAGAGATTTTCAGAGGTCACGTGCCTCAAAAACCGTATCAATAGCGCAACACGGACTGCGTTTTCAATGGGGAGGTGTGTTTTGGTGCACCAAAAATGCAAACAAACAGGGTTTTTAACACCACAACACCACAAGAATTTTAAAAGGGATGCTTTTATTGCGTTTTTTTTTGTTTTTTTTATAAACCCAAAAGTGCTTCAAAATGTGCTCACTGAAAGCAGCCTATCGACCGAAAATAAAAATGTTCATTTAAAATTCATGATGTTAGTTAAAAAGTCGAATACAATACAACTCCATTCAGGCCAAGTGCATCCTGAATTTTCGATTTCAGTCCAGAATTTTAATTTCGGTGGTCCACTAATTTTTATTTATTTTTTTTTAAATCAAAAGGCTTTTATTGTGACAAAAGCAAAAAGGCACTTCCAATACAGATATGTAAATATACAGTCCATACAAAAAACAAACGGCTTTATATATACAGGGAGTATTTATTTTGTCTTTATACTATATCTTATATAAAATTCACAGTACATCTTCCATATTGCCTTTTGCAGAAACAAAAAAATAAAAAAAAAGGAAAAAAAAGAAAAGAAAAAAACATTTCAACCTAAACAATACCAGTGTACTCTTCTCCCGATATATGACCCTATAGCTATATACCAGGGATATGCAATTAGCGGACCTCCAGCTGTTGCAAAACTACAAGTCCCATCATACCTCTGCCTCTGTGTGTCATGGTTGTGGCTGTCAGAGTCTTGCTATGCCTAATAGGACTTGTAGTTCTGCAACAGCTGGAGGTCCACTAATTGCATATCCCTGGTATATACCTTCTACCACGAAAGCAGCTTGTCCACTGCATCGTGCCATAATGTGTGTCAACCATTGCATGCCTCTTTACCTGCTTGCCGACCAGCCACCGTCATTATACTGCGGCAGGTCGGCATGATCCCGCGAGCCGTTGTGTGCGCACCTGCTATCCTGCTTAAAGGAGCCAAGGTATAGCTACAACGGCTCGCGGGATCATGCCGACCTGCCGCAGTATAATGACGGTGGCTGGTCGGCAAGCAGGTAAAGAGGCATGCAATGGTTGACACACATTATGGCACGATGCAGTGGACAAGCTGCTTTCGTGGTAGAAGGTATATACCAGGGATATGCAATTAGTGGACCTCCAGCTGTTGCAGAACTACAAGTCCTATTAGGCATAGCAAGACTCTGACAGCCACAACCATGACACACAGAGGCATGATGGGACTTGTAGTTTTGCAACAGCTGGAGGTCTGCTAATTGCATATCCCTGCTATATACCTTCTACCACGAAAGCAGCTTGTCCACTGCATCGTGCCATAATGTGTGTCAACCATTGCATGCCTCTTTACCTGCTTGCCGACCAGCCACCGTCATTATACTGCGGCAGGTCGGCATGATCCCGCGAGCCGTTGTAGCTATACCTTGGCTCCTTTAACCACTTCAGCCCCGGACCAATTGGCAGCCAAAGGACCAGGCCCTTTTTGCAATTCGGCACTGCGTCGCTTTAACTAACAATTGCGCGGTCATGCGACGTGGCTCCAAAACAAAATTGGCGTCCTTTTTTCCCACAAATAGAGCTTTCTTTTGGTGGTATTTGATCGCCCCTGCGGTTTTTATTTTTTGCGCTATAAACAAAAATAGAGCGACAATTTTGAAAAAAATGCAATATTTTTTTACTTTTTGCTATAATAAATATCCCCAAAAAAATATATAAAAAAACATTTTTTTTCCTCAGTTTAGGCCGATACGTATTCTTCTACATATTTTTGGTAAAAAAAAAAAAAAAATCGCAATTAGCGATTATTGATTAGTTTGCGCAAAAGTTATAGTGTTTACAAAATAGGGGATAGTTTTATAGCATTTTTATTAATATTTTTTTTTTTTTTATTAGTAATGGCGGCGATCAGCGATTTTTATTGTGACTGCGACATTTTGGCGGACACATCGGACATTTTTGGGACATTTGTCATTTATACAGAAATCAGTGCTATTTAAATAGCACTGATTCCTATGTAAATGACAGTTGTAGTTAGGGGGTTAACCACAAGGGGGCGGGGAGGAGTCAGTGTGACGTGTTGTGTTGTGTTTACTGTAGGGGGGCGTGGCTGTACGTCTGACGTCATTGATCGGCGTTCCCGATGACAGGGAACCGCCGATCACTGACAGTCAGTGTAGGAAGCGCGGGGAGAGGTTTGTTTACATAGACCTCTCCCCGTTCTTCCGCTCCGTAACCCGATCGCGGGATACCAGCGGCGATCGGGTCCGCTGGTCCCGCGGCCGGGGTCACGGAGCTCCCGACCGGGTCGCGAGCGCGCCGCTAGCGGCGCGCGACCCACGGGCAGGCACATGCACGATCACGTACAGGTACGTGATTCTGCCTGCCCGTGCCATTCTGCTGACGTATATATGCAGTGGCCGGTCGGGAAGCGGTTAAGCAGGATAGCAGGTGCGCACACTCGCTGCACTGCGGGGGCGCCAATGCTCGTGGCCAACGGTCGCGATGACAACCAGCCACAAGAGGCAAAAAGGACAAATTTTGTTTGGGTGCAACGTCGCATGACCGCACAATTGTCAGTTAAAGCGACAGTGCTGCATCGCAAAAAATGGCCTGGTTATTCAGCTGCCAAATCTTCCAGGGCTGAAGTGGTTACACTGTAAGCACATCTTCACAGGGCTATCAACATTGTAGTAGCCTGGTGAGGACCAGTTGTGGAGGAGCTACTTCTGGGGCACCCAACCAATATTGACAGATTTTTTTTCAAACTTCTTCTTAGGTGATTTTCTATGATAAATAGGAGTATCCTTTTCACGAATAACAATGTTGTTAACTCCTTGGATCCATTGCTTGCTCGCCAGAATCTGGGTAGACAACCAAATACCTCGCTATAAGCTTTCTGGCCAAAAGTACCATATATACTCGAGCATAAGCCGACCCGAATATAAGCCGGAGGCACCTAATTTTACCACAAAAAAACTGGGAAAACTTATTGACTCGAGTATAAGCCTAGGGTGAGAATTGCGCAGCTACTGTAAGTGGAAAAGATAGTCAACAATGCCCATTTGCAGCCTGTGTCCATTTGCATGCCTTGCTGTGCCCATTTTCAGCCATAGGTCCCCAGAACTTCAAACTCGATAGTTAAGGGTTCCTAGATGCCCCCCTAGCTGCAGACAAAATTTGGGGTTTCTGGACCCAAAGGGTTCCCAAAATGACATTGCTGCAAATGGACACAGTTGACCGACTTTGGGGCCCCGTATCTCGGGGCCACTTAGTGCTAGGAAACCCCAAATTTGGTGGGCAAACCCAGAGGAACTAGTACTACAACATATCCAAGCTGGGGTTCCTAGCACTAAGTGGCCCCGAGATACGGGGCCCCAAAGTGGGTTCGTAAAGTGTCAAGCACTTTTCTGCAGCAGAGAATGACATTTTCCGAACCGACTTTGGGGCCCTGTATCTCTGGAACCCCAGCTTTGGGGTGCTAGTTCCACTGGGTTTGCACACCAAATTTGGGGGGTTCCTAGCACCAAGTGGCCCCAAGATATGGGGCCCCAAAGTCGGTTCGGAAAATGTCATTTTCTGCAGCAGAAAAATGATTGACTCGAGTATAAGCCGAGGGGGGCATTTTCAGCACACAAAAAAAAGTGTTGAAAACCTCGGCTTATACTCGAGTATATACGGTAATCTAATAAGAGCAATGTATACAGGAGGGGAGTACAAGTCCTCATCCAGACCTCCCAGCGAGCACACCAAGGGATCCACAGACAGCTGAACCTGATAGATAGTGTTAATGGTCATGACAATGTTATTCCAATATCCAACGAGTTTAGGGCATTTCCACAGCATACGTATGAGGTCTCCTGGGTGAGCCTGAAACTTAGGGCATATGGGTGAGTCTCTTGTTCCCCATTGGTGCAATTGTACTGGGGGGGTCCTTTACATTCAAATAAACAGGTGTGATGGCTTTTGTGCCTCTGACACTAGGGGTCCAGCTTTTAGTATTTGCTCCCATTGTTCTCCATCAATAGGACCAATGTCTCTTTCACACTTCTCCCTGCAAGGCAGAAGATCAGGCGCCTATATACGAGTCAACAGTTGTGTATAGGTTCTAGAGATAAATACCCTCACCCCCCGTTTCCTCATATACAGATTCCAAAACAGACGATTCGACCAGACGTAGGGACGAGTAATTACTCCGACTAGACATGTGCACAATAGAAAAATTAGTTTAGTTTCTGTTAGTTTCCGTTGATTCGTAACGATTCGTAAATTCGTAAGTCGTCGGTGTTCGTATTCGTAACGATTCGTAAATTCGTAACAGTTATTTTTTCGTTGATTGGTTTTTCCGTTAGTTTAATTTTCGTTTATTCCAAATTCGGACGCATTCGTATTTTCGTAGATTTAGTTACATTCGTAAGATTGATTAAATCGTAATCGGAGCATAATTCATAATTTTATGTAATGTGTATGCTATTATTACATTGTAAGAGACACGGAAAATTACGAATCAAAAAAAAAAAAAAGTTACGAATGTACGATTTTTTTCGTTCAATCCATTCGAAGCACGTTAAGCAGCGCCATTGTAAGAGACACGGAAAATTACCAATTCAACAAAAAATAAAGTTACGAATGTACAAATTTTTTCGTTCATTTTGATTTTCGTTGTTTTCGTTTTTCGGATTTTCTTCTTTCGTAGTTTCGTTGTTTCTAATTTGGTTATTTCGGATTTTTGTTGTTTTTCATATTCGTTCGATTCGATAATTCGTTAAAATTTTTAGCGAATCATTCGTACGATAACGAATGAACGAATGTAACGAATTTTAACGGAAAACGAATAAAAACGAAACAAATTGCACATGTCTAGCTCCGACATCCAACTGTGTGGCTCAGCTGGATATACTGGTAGTGGAAATTCCCTAATAATGGAAATTCCTCTCTCAGGTTAACATAAGATTTCAGGCCTGTCATCAAAAATTTGGTAGAGATATTTAGCCCCTGCAGCCTCCCACCGCACATGACCACCAAGTTTGGCTATCTCGGTGTAAAATCTATTCTGCCAGATGGGTGCGCTGGAAAGGAAGCCATTTATTCCTCGTCTTCGCTTGATACCGTTCTATCGTTTTTTAAAGAGGAAAACTGTAGGGCATTGAGAGGGGGCTGTGGGGAAGGCCATCTCCATATGGGATAGGGCAGAGTACATCGTATTCGGATCAATAAGTACATTTTTAGGAGGGATCCGGTGCATTAGGCAGATTCCATCCTGTGAAATGTATTTGTGCAGCGAAAAAAATAGGTTTTAAAGTGTAAGTAAACCCTCCTATCATTTTCAGCCAAGGAAGCTGCCATCTTGGTCTCTGTCTAATCTTCAACTGCCATGATGCTGCACATGTGATCAGTTATGACTCCAGCCATTGGATGGTTCGACAGATTGGTTGAGAGCACAACCAATGTGACAGCTAGCATTCTACGGCATGCCGGGAATGTAACTTTTTTTAACTTCCGCTTTAATGAAGGGACAGCCATTCCTCCTTGATCCTTAGGGTACTAAAGCGTGGTAAGTTATATTCGGGCCGCCTTATTTTTTCCAAATTAAAGATCTAAACTGGGAGTCTATAAGAACCAGTACTTTGGTATACAAACGGGGGCATTGTGAAGTACATACAATTGTGCGTTCCACATCATCTTAGTTAAAGCGGTTCTGCACTGCTTTTTTTTTTTGGGCTATAAGCCAAAGGCCATATAGCTAAATTGGGGGACTTACCTGTTCCATCTTCCATCTCGATCGCAGCCGGTTTTCCTCCGATAACATTCTTGATATTCTTCTTGTCTGCTGGGGGCCATCTTGCCTGTGGGCATGTGAAACCCCACAGGCACTTTAGATGGCCCAGCATGCACCGCCGTTACTGCGCCGAGCTCGCGCGTGCGCAGTAACGGCAAAGTGCAGCTCACGTTCTCCGAAATCTCATAATTTTCTCCGAAAATGTGTCCGAAATCTTGCGAGATTTCGTAAGATGTGGCCGAAATCTCGCGAGATTTCGGAAGATGTGTCCGAAATCTCGCGAGATTTCGGAAGATGCCCGCACTGACTCCTGGGATCAATGACACCAGATCCCAGGAGACAGTGCGGCGTGACGAGGATCTCCACACAGACCCCGCCCACCCCCGAAGAGACAAGACAAGAAGTCATCGATTACAAGGTAAGTAAAAAAAAAAAACACATTTCATTTAGTACTCTTTGCCTGATTTGGAAGGCAAAGAGATTTACTAAATGAAATGTGTGCCGAACCGCTTTAAGTTAGCTCTCCCTGTGACGGACAATGGCAATTTACACCAGGTTATACACTTATTTTTTAATTTCTGTAGTAATGGTTTCAGATTAAGGGTTATATAATCCTTATGCCCCATACACACGATCAGAAATCCCGCCAGCAAAAGTCCAATGTGAGCTTTTGGTCGGAAATTGCGACCGTGTGTATGCTCCATCTGACTTTTGATGGCGGAATTCCGGGGGGAAGTTCGAGAGACCTATGGCTGCAAATGGGCACAGTGAGGCTGCAAATGGGCATTGTTGACCCTTTTTTCCCCACTTACAGTAGCTGCGCATTTCTCACCCTAGGCTTATACTCGAGTCAGTATGTTTTCCCATTTTTTTGTGGTAAAATTAGGTGCCTCAGCTTATACTCGGGTCGGCTTATGCGTTTTTTTTTTTTGTCAGGAAAAACTCTACACTAAAATAGTGTGCAAGGACAATAGGATAACACTGTTGGCTTCTAGGAGCACAAAAAAAAAAAAAAAAAAACACCACGCTAGTGTGCATGGAGCCTAAACAGACAAACTAATTTGGAACAAAACAAAAATTGCACATAAATTTTGACAAATTCGTTCATTCGGAAATATCCGAATTAACGAAAACCCGTTTAACAAATTATTCTGAATATTCGTAAATTCGAAAAACCCAAAAGTCGGAAATAACTAATAACTTAACTATTAAATTATAGGTACTGGAATTTCCTTTCAAATTTGGCTGTTGGTGAACGTAACAAATACGAATTCATCCAACGTTACAAATTATCCGAAATAACGAATGCCGTATCTAAACGAATGGAACCTAACAAAATTAATAATAAAAACGTTTTTATTAATTAATAATTTGTTTAGATGCGGTATTCGTTATTTCAGATAATTCGTAACGTCAGATAAATTCGTATTCATTACGTTCACCAACAGCCAAATTTGCAATGAATTTTCCAATACCCATAGTTTAATAGTTAGAAAATTAGAAAGAATAACGAATTGCAATCATAACGAATGACCCGAAAAACAAAAACAGTACACATGTCTAGAGCCTAATAAAAAGGTATATTATAATATATATATATATATATATATATATAAAAGATTACCGCGTCCTTATACAGCGTTTCATTTTCTAAAGCCCTGATAAAGGGTGATCGATTACAGCACCTGAAACACATTGGCTCTATAAACAGTTCGTCATTAGAATTAATTTGGATTTCAAATCTCGGTTTACTCATCCCTACTGCATCCCAAGGTGATGGTGGAAAGCCTTTCATGTGTAGAAGCGGCTGCCTTTACCCCACGCCATAAAAATAAAAACATAGAGCACTCCAGATCTGTTCATCCACCTTCCCAAGATATGCAGTCTGTCCATGTAAACGCTGTTGTGGCAGTAAAAAGGCCATGCATATTAAAGCGCACGTGAAAACCCACGCACATACGTGCACACAAGCGTCACTGCGGCCTCAGTAAAGCAGGAAGAGGAGCGGTGGGATGCGGTGCTAAAAATGTCGATGACAGAATATGTCGCCAGTTCATAAACGTTCATTGCCTGCAGGAAAATATTGATTTCTTCAATCCACAGTCCATATTTATACATCTCTGAGCAGAACACGATCGGAAATAAAATACCGAAAATTCGTTCAATGCGCCGTCTGATCAGAGATCAGGAAATGGAGCATCAGATCTTTCATGGAGTGAGCCTCAGGAACAGGGGAGTGCGAATGTAGAGGGGCTCCAGGTGGGGGGGGGGGGTGACAGGATGCCCACACCCCCCCCCCCGCAGAGATGGAGTGAGCAAATACTTCCCACATTCATCCAGAATTTTGCAGCTCCGGGTCTGAGCGGTGGAGAATATTACGCTCTGCGTTCCCCCAGCAATGAGACGCTTGTGTGGACGAACATCAAAACAGACAAACGTGGCCTCGGGTGCGTCATCCACACGGCACAGGAATCCGCAACGCGGGAAAATAACGTCCGTCTACACCTCGGTGTTGTGTTAATGTGCTGCAAAATGTGCGTTTACTACAAACTCACAGCAACCAGCGTACTGCAGTGCTGCGTGTTGCTATGGCATTTGAATAGGAGTCAAACGCAATAACACAACATGCTACGTTATAGACGCTCCACAGCATATGAGTGTGAATGATCAAAATGCTGCGTTGCGTTAAGATAGCGCAGCATGCATCCTCTTGGGAGTGTGGAAAGGGGGGGGGGGGGCAGCAGGGACAGTCGCCCCGGGCACAGGCCCAAGTTTGGGTGGGGAGCAAGTTAGTACAGCTAACTACATCATGTGTCAGAGCAGGGGGGGGGGGGGGTTCAACCTTGCCCTGAGCATTGGCTGAACCTGTCCCGGCACTGGACGCAGTCCGTTCTCATTCAAAGTGAATGGACTTCTTAATACAATGCACACAGGATAACGCATGTTCAATGCACATGTAACATTACTGCTGTCTGTGTCCATATTAGGGAGATTCACTTCTTTATGTGCCCTCTTATCACTGAGAGTGAAAGTGATCCTAGATAACAGACTGTTGCCAGAACTAGGGGAATAATCGTCCACTAGGGGGGGCACTAATTATGGTAGCAACCTGGGATTTCCTCTCACTTGCTGTTGTGGCTGTGGGACAGGAAGTGGAGGGAAATCTCCCCAATGGGACGCTGCCAGGGGTTACAACCCTCCCATATTGTTGAAAAAGAAAGTTTGCCTTTAGTTGTACAGTGCATCCAAAGTATTCACAACGCTTCACTTTTTCCACATTTTGATACAGTCTATTCCCAAAATGGAATTATTTTCCTCAAAATTCTACAAACAATACCCCATAATGACAACATGAAAGAAGTTTGTATGAAATCTTTGCAAATTTATTAAAAATAAAAAAAAAATACAAAAATCCCATGTACAGAAGTATTCACAGCCTTTGCTCAATACTTTGTAGAAAACACCCAATTACAGCCTCAAGTATTTTTGAGTATGATGCTACAAGCTCGGCACTCCTATTTTTGGGCAGTTTCTCCCGTTCTTTGCAAGATCTCTCAAGCTTCAATGGATGGGGAGTGTCGGTGCACAGCTTTTTTCAGATCTCTCCAGAGCTGTTCAGTCAGGTTCAAGTCTGGGCTCTGGTTGGACCACTCAAGAACATTCACAAAGCTGTTCCATAGCCACTACTTTGCCATCTTGGCTGTGTGCTTAGGGTCATTATCCTGTTGGAAGAGAAAGTTTCACCCCAGTGTAAGGTCCAGAGCAAGGATGTCTCTGTACATTTCTGCATTCATCTTTCCCTTGATCCTGACTAGTCTCCCAGTTCCTGCTGCTGAAAAAACATCCCCACAGCATGATGCTGCCACCACCATGCTTCACTGTAGGGATGGTATTGGCCAGGTGATGAGCGGTGCCTGGTCTCCTCCAGACATGACGCTTGCCATTCAAGTCAAAGAGTTCAATCTTTGTTTCATCAGACCAGAGAATTATGTTTCTCAGGGTCTGAGAGTCCTTCAGGTGCTTTTTGGCAAACTCCAGGCGGTCATGCGCCTTTTACTGAGGAGTGGCTTCTGTCTGGCCACTCTACCATACAGGTCTGATTGGAGTGCTGCAGAGATGGTTGCTCTTCTGGAATGTTCTCCAAAGAGAAACGCTGGAGCTCAGTCAGAGTGATCATCGGGTTCTTGGTCACCTCCCTGACTAAGGCCCTTCTCCCCTGAACGCTCAGTTTGGCCGGGCGGCCCGCTCTAGGAAGAGTTCTGGTGGTTCCAAACTTCTTCCATTTAAGGATGATGGAGGCCACTGTGCTCATTGGGGCCTTCAATGCTGCAGAAATGTTTCTGTACCCCTCCCCAGATCTGTGCCTCCATACAATCCTGTCCTGGAGGTCTACAGACAATTCCTTGGACTTCATGGCTTGGTTTGTGCTCTGACATTCACTGATAACTGTGGGACCTTCTATAGACAGGTGTGTGTGCCTTTCCAAATCACATCCAATCAACTGAATTTACCACAGGTGGACTCCAATCAAGTTGTAGAAACATCTCAAGGATGATCAGTGGAAACAGGAGGCACCTGAGCTCAATGTTGAGTGTCGTGGCAAAGCCTGTGAATACTTATGGACATGGGATTTTTATTTTTTTGATAAACGACAGTGAAAAACATCAATTTAACAGCTTTTACATACTGAGTTTAGCAGCAGTTAAGGTTAGAAATGTTTTTTAAAAGATAACCTCAGGAGACCCTCCCAAATGTCCACAATGCAGGAAAAACCATGTCAATTATTAACTATATCAGCCATTCTTTATCTTCAAAAAAAAATGCCACTAAACTCAATCTGTACATATAAGATAACAGAGGAAAGTTCAGGCCAAACGGCTCCTAAACCCTCATCAGCAGCAATGTACATGAGGCCTTATTATAATATATGTGACATTAGCTGACCCCAGATTTATTATAATATGAAACATTAGCCAGCCCCTGACCCCAGATTTCTTATAATATGAAACATTAGCCGCCCCTGACCCCAGATTTCTTATATGTAACATTAGCCAGCCCCTGACCCCAGATTTCTTATATGTAACATTAGCCGCCTCTGACCCCAGATTTCTTATATGTAAACATTAGCCGCCCCTGACCCCAGATTTATTATATGTAACATTAGCCAGCCCATGACCCCAGATTTCTTATATGTAACATTAGCCAGCCCATGACCCCAGATTTCTTATATGTAACATTAGCCAGCCCCTGATCCCAGATTTATTATATGTAACATTAGCCAGCCCATGACCCCAGATTTCTTATATGTAAACATTAGCCAGCCCCTGATCCCAGATTTATTATATGTAACATTAGCCAGCCCATGACCCCAGATTTCTTATATGTAACATTAGCCAGCCCATGACCCCAGATTTCTTATATGTAACATTAGCCAGCCCATGACCCCAGATTTCTTATATGTAACATTAGCCAGCCCCTGATCCCAGATTTCTTATATGTAACATTAGCCGCCTCTGACCCCAGATTTCTTATATGTAAACATTAGCCGCCCCTGACCCCAGATTTATTATATGTAACATTAGCCAGCCCATGACCCCAGATTTCTTATATGTAACATTAGCCAGCCCCTGATCCCAGATTTATTATATGTAACATTAGCCAGCCCATGACCCCAGATTTCTTATATGTAAACATTAGCCAGCCCCTGACCCCAGATTTCTTATAATAAGATGTAACATTAGCCAGCCTCTGACCCCAGATATAATATGTAACATTAGCCAGCCCCTGACCCCAGATTTCTTATAATATGTAACATTAGCCAGCCCCTGACCCCAGATTTCTTATAATATGAAACATTAGCCAGCTCCTGACCCCAGATTTCTTATATGTAACATTAGCCAGCCCCTGATCCCAGATTTATTATATGTAACATTAGCCAGCCCCTGACCCCAGATTTCTTATATGTAAACATTAGCCAGCCCCTGACCCCAGATTTCTTATAATAAGATGTAACATTAGCCAGCCTCTGACCCCAGATATAATATGTAACATTAGCCAGCCCCTGACCCCAGATTTCTTATAATATGTAACATTAGCCAGCCCCTGACCCCAGATTTCTTATAATATGTAACATTAGCCAGCCCATGACCCCAGATTTCTTATATGTAACATTAGCCAGCCCCTGATCCCAGATTTATTATATGTAACATTAGCCAGCCCCTGACCCCAGATTTCTTATATGTAAACATTAGCCAGCCCATGACCCCAGATTTCTTATAATAAGATGTAACATTAGCCAGCCTCTGACCCCAGATATAATATGTAACATTAGCCAGCCTCTGACCCCAGATATAATATGTAACATTAGCCAGCCCCTGACCCCAGATTTCTTATAATAAGATGTAACATTAGCCAGCCTCTGACCCCAGATTTCTTATAATATGTAACATTAGCCAGCCCCTGACCCCAGATTTCTTATAATATGTAACATTATCCAGCCCATGACCCCAGATTTCTTATATGTAACATTAGCCAGCCCCTGACCCCAGATTTATTATATGTAACATTAGCCAGCCCCTGACCCCAGATTTATTATATGTAACATTAGCCAGCCCCTGACCCCAGATTTATCATATGTAACATTAGCCAGCCCCTGACCCCAGATTTATTATATGCAACATTAGCCAGCCCATGACCCCAGATTTATTATATGTAACATTAGCCAGCCCCTGACCCCAGATTTATTATATGTAACATTAGCCAGCCTCTGACCCCAGATTTATTATATGTAACATTAGCCAGCCCCTGACCCCAGATTTATTATATGTAACATTAGCCAGCCCCTGACCCCAGATTTCTTATATGTAACATTAGCCAGCCCCTGACCCCAGATTTCTTATATGTAAACATTAGCCAGCCCATGACCCCAGATTTCTTATATGCAACATTAGCCAGCCCCTGACCCCAGATTTCTTATATGTAACATTAGCCAGCCCCTGACCCCAGATTTCTTATATGTAACATTAGCCAGCCTCTGACCCCAGATTTCTTATATGTAAACATTAGCCAGCCCCTGACCCCAGATTTCTTATAATAAGATGTAACATTAGCCAGCGCCTGACCCCAGTTTTTTTATAATATGTAACATTGGCCTGCCTCTGACCCTAGATTTATTATAGCATATAAAAGTTAGCTGGCCCGACCCAGATAAGAATATGTAACATTAGCTGGTCTCTGACGCGCTCAGTAAAACATTTTGTTACTATATACAGTATAATTGGCGCAGTGCTGGAGGTCTGGGAATTCTCCTCTTAGGGAGAATACACAGGAGAGGGGTAATGACGCCTCACAGATATCAGTGCATTATTGTCTGCACTTCCCACGCACCGCCCTGTGGTGTATCTGGTGTAACGGTTTAACCACAACACCCACATCCTCCTCTTCCGGGGTGACACAGAGCGGCTAATCGCTGCACTCCTAGAATAATACACTGTATATACACTGAGGGGCCCCGAGCAATACATAGGCCCTATAGACATGAAATCTCTGATCTGTGATAGGATTGGTTCAGAGATAAATATAACTGAATGTTCTTCTATAAAGAGAAACAGCAAACTAAGACAACCAATTATAAGCGAGGAATCATCCAGCCATCATCCCATTGGATAACAGATGGACATGTTTAAAACACTTCTCTGAATAACAGAACTGGTGTCAGTGATGATAGTTTGGTGGTGGTAATGGTGGTTTGGTGGCGGTGATGGTGGTTTGGTGGCGGTAATGGTATATAGAACATCTGACCGGATTCTCCTTCAAATCAAACAGGACCTGTGGTGTCCAATGACAGACTGAGCGGGGGAGACGCTGCTCCAGAGCCGATCGCCCTATACACTCACTATGCAAGATGCATAGGGCCCCGCCGCTGTGGGGGGGCCCCCAAGGGCGGATAGACTCTGCTTCCCGAGCTCCAATCTCCTCCTCCCCCTCTTGTCACACAGTGGGAGTCGGAGGACCGCTGTGTCTCAGAGCTGACTGAAACCTTCGGCCAGCGCTATGACAAAGATCCCGCCCTCCTCCTAGACCAGCTCGTGTGATAGATACAGTGTTCTGTCTATCACACAAGCTGGTCTAGAAGGAGGGTGGGACTTTTGTCCTAGCGTGGCATAACATTTCACATTGAGCTCCGTGACACAGCGGGAGATGCCTGCTGTGCGTAATCCACTGGCACTGACTGGTGAGGCTACATTGATTGCCACAGTAAGACTGCAATGATGGGCACCATTAGGCTGCAATGATGATGGGCACAGTAAGGCTGCAATGATTGGCATGGTGAGGCGGCAATGATTGGCATGGTGAGGCGGCAATTATTAACACGGCGAGGCTGCAATGATAAGCATGGTAAGGCTGCAATGATTGCCATGGTGAGGTGGCAGTGATGGGCACAGTAAGGCTGCAATGATGGGCACAGTGAGGTGGCAATTATTAACATGGTGAGGCTGCAATGATTGGCGCGGTGAGGATTTAAGTAAGGCTCTCTGTGGATCCTGATGTAAGGAGGGGCTTTCTAGGGACCCTGACGTAAGGGGAGGCTCTCTGGGGACCCTAATGTAAGGAGAGAGGCTCTCTGGGGACCTACGCTCACGGCATCACGGGTCAGGTAGAGGGCCCCTTAGCAGAATTTTGCTTAGGGCCCCAGGGAGGTCAGGATCGGCACTGCGCGGCTCACAACTGTCACCTCATCAAATGGGAATCTGCTGAACTACATCACATCACCAATGTCTGACATCACAGCCTCCCGATGACATCAAACAAACAATCTGACATCACACACCAATCTCCTACCAACATCCCAAACTGTTCTGAAAATTATGTCACATCAATATATCAGTGTATGGAGGTGGGGGATAGGGTTACATCAGTGTATGGAAGGGGGGGGATAGGGTTACATCAGTGTATGGAAGGGGGGGGGGATATATCAATGTATGGGGGGTGGTATAGGGATATATCAGTGTATGGGGGGGGGTAGGGATATATCAATGAATGGGGGGGGGTGGTATATGTCATTGTATGAGGGGGGGGGGGGGGTAGGGATATGTCAGTGTATGGGGGGGGGTAGGTATATGTCATTGTATGAGGGGGGGTAGGGATATATCAATGTATTGGGGGGGGGGTAGGTATATGTCATTGTATGAGGGGGGGGGGGGGGTAGGGATATATCAATGTATTGGAGAGGGGGGATATGGCTATATCAGTGTATGGGGGGAGGGGGGTATGGGGGTCTGCTGGGGGTATTATAGGTGGAGTGGGGAGTACATGGAGGGTGTTGAAGTAGAAGGCTCCCTCGGACATTATGGGGGAGGGGATGTATCAGTCGGTCGGTGCCCCCCAGTCTCCCCGGTACCTGTAGCCCTCCGTCCTCCTCTGGCTCTCCGGACCTCCAACCGATCTCCCGTCCCGCTGCCTGCTGGGAAATGAAGTCCCTAAACTCCCCTCCCCCGCTCGCCTGCAGCGTCCGCCGCACCAGCACGGACAACAACTCCCATCACCCCCCACGGTAGAGAGCGGAGAGCGTCGGCCGGTTGCATGCTGGGAATTGTTGTCCTCCTGGAGATCAATTCTATTGTTGTAGAAGGAGGGAGAACTACAACTCCCATGATAACCCTCCCACACCCGGGATAACGGAATCCATTCATTCATCAACTGGGCTGGATCACATCCCTGATCTGTGGGAATCATTGTTATCCTCACCCCTGATCTGTGGGATCCCTGTCATTATCGTCCCTAATTGTGAGATCACTGTCATCCTCATCCCTGATCTGTGGGATCCCTGTCATTATCGTCCCTAATTGTGAGATCCCTGTCATCCTCATCCCTGATCTGTGGGATCCCTGTCATCCTCATCCCTGATCTTTGGGATTCCTGTCATTCTCATTCCTAATTGTGAGATCCCTGTCATCCTCATCCCTGAACTGTGAGATCCCTGTCATCCTCATCCCTGATCTGTGGGATCCCTGTCATCCTCATCCCTGATCTTTGGGATTCCTGTCATTCTCATTCCTAATTGTGGGGTCCCTGTCATCCTCATCCCTGATCTGTGGAATCCCTGTCATCCCTGAACTTTGAGATCCCTGTCATTCTTGTCCCAGATCTGTGGGATTCCTGTCATCCTCATCTCTGATCTTTGGGATTCCTGTCATCCTCATCCCCAATTGTGGGATCCCTGTCATCTTAATCCCTGATCTGTGAGATCCCTTTCATCCCCATTCTTGATCTGTGCAATCCCCGTCATCCTCATCCATGATCTTTGGGATTCCTGTCATCATCCTTAATTGTGGGATCCCCGTCATCTTCATCCCTGATCTGTGAGATCCCTGTCATCCTCATCACTGATTTTTGAGATTCCTGTCATCATCCCTGATCTGTAAGATCCCTGTCATCCTCATCCCTGATCTTTGGGATTCCTGTCATTCTCATTCCTAATTGTGAGATCCCTGTCATCCTCATCCCTGAACTGTGAGATCCCTGATCTGTGGGATCCCTGTCATCCTCATCCCTGATCTTTGGGATTCCTGTCATTTGCATTCCTAATTGTGGGATCCCTGTCATTATCGTCCCTAATTGTGAGATCACTGTCATCCTCATCCCTGATCTGTGGAATCCCTGTCATCCCTGAACTTTGAGATCCCTGTCATTCTTGTCCCAGATCTGGGGGATTCCTGTCATCCTCATCTCTGATCTTTGGGATTCCTGTCATCCTCATCCCCAATTGTGGGATCCCTGTCATCTTAATCCCTGATCTGTGAGATCCCTTTCCTCCCCATTCTTGATCTGTGCAATCCCCGTCATCCTCATCCATGATCTTTGGGATTACTGTCATCATCCTTAATTGTGGGATCCCTGTCATCTTCATCCCTGATCTGTAAGATCCCTGTCATCCTCATCCCTGATCTTTGGGATTCCTGTCATTTTCATTCCTAATTGTGGGATCCCTGTCATCCTCATCCCTGATCTGTGAGATCCCTGTCATCCCTGATCTGTGAGATCCCTGTCATCCCTGATCTGTGTAACCCCTGTCATCCTCATCCCTGATCTGTGGGATCCCTGTCATCCTCATCACTGATCTTTGGGATTCCTGTCATTCTCATTCCTAATTGTGGGATCCCTGTCATCGTCAGCGGGGCCGTCCAGACGCTGGGGTTCCTTACAAGTGTATGGGCTGTACCCTCCTGATGGCGGCCCGATTACATTAGTGGTCAGTGTAAACCCCTATTACATTAGTGGTCAGTGTAAACCCCTATTACATTAGTGGTCAGTGTAAACCTCTATTACATTAGTGGTCAGTGTAAACCCCTATTACATTAGTGGTCAGTGTAAACCTCTATTACATTAGTGGTCAGTGTAAACCCCTATTACATTAGTGGTCAGTGTAAACCCCTATTACATTAGTGGTCAGTGTAAACTCCTATTACATTAGTGGTCAGTGTAAACCTCTATTACATTAGTGGTCAGTGTAAACCCCTATTACATTAGTGGTCAGTGTAAACTCCTATTACATTAGTGGTCAGTGTAAACCCCTATTACATTAGTGGTCAGTGTAAACCTCTATTACATTAGTGGTCAGTGTAAACCCCTATTACATTTGTGGCCAGTGTTAAAACTCCTCTTTATATTGGTAGTCGGTAAAAAAAAATCAGCATTGCCATTGATCACACCCTCCCCTCCCCCCAGCACTGCCACTGATCCCAGGAGTACTAGGATTCCTAGGAGTTTTCTGTCTATTGATGGGTCCCCTCACCACCCCAGTCCATGGTGTGCAGGCAGTGAGGAGATGATGTGCTGTAACCTCTAGCAACCAATCAGTAAGCAGTAATGATGTACAGTAATCTCTAGCAACCAATCAACTAGCAAAAATCATGTGCTGTAACCTCTAGCAACTAATCAGAGAGCCGTAATGTGTGCTATAACCTCTAGCAACCAGTCAGTGAGCGGTAATGATACACTGTAACATCTGGCAACCAATCGCAATCGCTGCCTGATCCGATTCAGTAAACAGATTTTGAGTCTAGCTGCTATTTATTGTAGAAGAAGAAGGGTGAACACACCGCTTCAGGCAAAAAATGGACACACCCGATCCAAGGTGCTAATCCCGGCTCATCACCATAGGCAATATCAAGAAGAGAAGAAAAGATCGATCGCACACTTGACTGTGAAACGAGTCAACTGATCATCATTGCAATTTTGTCTGGCCCATGACAATAAAGAAATTTCTACAGCATCTTTTGGATTCAAGTGTGCGATCAGAACATTTTTGCCCAGGGTCCAAACAAAATTAAAGACGGCCCTGGTCCCATCATTGGTGTCAGTGGGAGAAATGGTGCCCCATCATTGGTATCAGTGGGCTGGAATAGTGCCCCATCATTGGTATCAGTGGGCTGGAATAGTGCCCCATCATTGGTGTCAGTGGAAGGAATAGTGCCCCATCCTTGGTGTCAGTGGGAGGAATAGTGCCCCATCCTTGGTGTCAGTGGGAGGAATAGTGCCCCATCCTTGGTGTCAGTGGGAGGAATAGTGCCCCATCCTTGGTGTCAGTGGGAGGAATAGTGCCCCATCATTGGTATCAGTGGGAGGAATAGTGCCCCATCATTGGTATCAGTGGGCTGGAATAGTGCCCCATCCTTGGTGTCAGTGGGAGGAATAGTGCCCCATCATTGGTGTCAGTGGAAGGAATAGTGCCCCATCATTGGTGTCAGTGGGAGGAATAGTGCCCCATCCTTGGTGTCAGTGGGAGGAATAGTGCCCCATCCTTGGTGTCAGTGGGAGGAATAGTGCCCCATCATTGGTATCAGTGGGAGGAATAGTGCCCCATCATTGGTATCAGTGGGAGGAATAGTGCCCCATCCTTGGTGTCAGTGGGAGGAATAGTGCCCCATCACTGGTCAGTGGGAGGAATAGTGCCCCATCATTGGGAGGAATAGTGCCCCATCATTGGTGTCAGTGGGAGGAATGGTACCCCATCATTGGTGTCAGTGGGAAAAATAGTGCCCCATCATTGGTGTCAGTGGGGGAAATAGTGCCCCATCATTGGTG
Source organism: Lithobates sylvaticus (assembly GCA_028564925.1). Taxonomy (NCBI): domain Eukaryota; kingdom Metazoa; phylum Chordata; class Amphibia; order Anura; family Ranidae; genus Lithobates; species Lithobates sylvaticus. The sequence continues at coordinate 28,212,336 of CM053034.1, forward strand.
TCAGTGGGAGGAATAGTCCCCAATCACTGGTGTCAGTGGGAGGAATAGTGCCCCATCATTGGTGTCAGTGGGAGGAATAGTCCCCAATCACTGGTGTCAGTGGGAGGAATAGTGCCCCATCATTGGTGTCAGTGGGAGGAATAGTGCCCAATCACTGGTGTCAGTGGGAGGAATAGTGCCCAATCACTGGTGTCAGTGGGAGGAATAGCGCCCCCTAAAATTCGCCCAGCTCTTTCAGTTCACCTCCACTATCCTAGGTGCGAGCTCTCAAATATTGAACTCAGAGCTACCAGGTCAGGGGAGGACATGTGAGGGTGTTTGAATCAGAGAAAGAGCTTGCTTCTGTTCTGTGATGGTGGAGGTGAACAGTCCAGGAGTCTCTTAGCAACATCCTAGCAACAAGGCAGGACAGGATGATGCTTCAAGAGGTACTTGCGTTATGTGATGTCCTTAGGCTTGAAAAAGGGGCAGTTAGCCCCAAAACACGTAGCCATGCTCTCCATGTTGGGGCCTTCCCAGTGACATTACTTCCAGTCTTGTGCAGTCCATGCGCCCCCCAGGGAGGCTTCAAGATTTCTGCTTTCTCGTGAGTTACCACGTGTGATTTTTAATAAAGTCTCTTTCCATATACTGCACATAGTTGGCGCCCCCTGCTGTTTCCTTTATTCAACTTTGGTCAAAGCTGTACAGCTTGTTTTTATCTACAAGCGGCCTCTACCCGCACAGATAGTTTTTTTCGTTAAGGTCAACCATGCCTTTAACAATTTGCCCTCCAGAAGATTTACCCCCCCCCTTCCTGACCAGGCCATTTTTTGCGATACGGCACTGCGTTACTTTTGCGCGGTTGTGCGACACTGTACCTAAATTACATTTTTCTGGCCTTTTTTCCCCATTTGATCACATGTGCATTTTTTTTTTCACGCTATAAACAAAAAATTACCGAAAATTTTGAAAGAATAAAACTTTCTGCTATAAAACATATCCAAAAAATAAAAAATCTACTTTCTTCATTAATTAGGCCTCATTCACGCCTCAGCGTTTTGCAGCTTGAACCTTGAAGCTCTAAAACGCTGAAGGACAAAAAAAATCAATGATTTTCCAATTCGCCTGAAGCCAAACGTCTGAAGCTCAAAAAAAGTTTGAGAGGTTTTTTTGTAGCTCAAATGGGGCAGGAATTCCTTCCTGCGGCAGAGGAATTCCGCAAATACCTCCGGTTCCAAGGCGGGCAAGAACATCTGCAGTTTACCTGCCTCCCTTTCGGGCTGACGACCTCACCCCGAGTCTTTTCGAAGGTTCTACTGGCCGTGGTGGCCCTCATCAGAACAAGAGGGATACACTTGTACCATTACCTCGATGACCTCCTGTTGCTGTCCCAGGACAAGGAGCAATTGTTGATCCACAAGGAGCAGGTTATCTCCACACTGATCGACTTTGGGTGGCTCCTAAACCTGGAGAAAAGCCATCTAGTACCAGTCCAGCGCCTGATATACTTGGGGGCCCAGTTCGACACAATGGAAAGCACCGTCTCTCTCTTCCTGTGGAGAAAATCCCAGTTGTCCGAGAAAGAATTTCAAGGGCTCTGAACTCCTCATGCCTGAGGGCCTCACAGTGCCTAAGAATTATCGGCACAATGGTCTCTACGACCCCCGTGGTCAAGTGGTCTCTGTGGAGGTTACACCCCTTTCAGAAAGGGTTCCTTCTGCAATGGATTTCGGGGGACATCAATCAGTCCATTTGCATAACATCAGTGATGAGGAACAGCCTCTTCGGGTGGCTTGAGCACAGAAATCTCCTTACTTGCCACTCCATTGCCCACGTCTCATGGGTCACGGTCACAGCCGATGTCAGCGGTGATGGATGGGGAGCCCTCTGCTGGTTAAAACTTGCACAAGGCAAGTGGGATGCTAGTCTTCACAATCCGGGCTCAAAGGTCCTGAAACTTTGGGCGGCCTGGTGAGCCCTTCAAGCCTTCTCTCATCTCCTGAAAGGGGAGTCAGTGGTACTATGGATGGACAACATAACAGTGGTCTCCTATGTGAGTGGGCAAGGGGGCACTCGGAGCTCCACCCTACTCCAAGAGGTCGAACCCGTCATGGCTTGGGCCCAGAAAAACCTTGCCAATATTTTGGGAGTCTTCATCTCCCGAGCCCAGAATGTCCAGGCGGACTTCCTGTCCGGCACACAGCTGGGCAACAAGGAGTGGTCTCTTCATGTCCAGACGTTCGAGTGGATCCTGTCCCTGGGAGTCGATCCTGAAGTGGATCTATTTGCATCCCCCTGCAACTTCAAGGTCAAGAAGTACTATACTCAAGTCCGTTGCAGCCAGGCCTTCGGAATAGATGCCTTGACAGATCAGTGGTGTTTCAACAGGGCATACGCCTTTCTCCCGCTCCCGATCATCCTCAGGTTCTTACGGAGACTTCAAGCGGAAGCGGTCGAGGTGGTGGTGATTGCGCCTTACTGTCCAAACAGGCCTTGGTTTCCCCTCCTGACCCAGCTCAGTTTCAGGGACCTCTTCCTCTCAGGCTGGCCCTTCTTTCTCAGGGGGCAGTCCTGCACCCTTGTCCGGTATTACTGAGACTGATGGTCTGGTTCTTGAGAGGGAGAGGCTGGAATCTCTCAGGTGCACTTCAAGAGTGATTTCTACCCTTATGAACTCAAGAAAGGCGAGCACAAATAAAATATATAAGAGAATATGGGCCAAGTTTCGAATTCTCATCCTTTATGGGCAGATCATTTAGGGATTCAGAGATCCAGAATATCCTCAGCTTCCTACAATCCGGCCTAGATCTGTCTCAATCCATCAGCTCTCTTAGAGTCCAAGTCTCAGCCTTATCGGCCTTCTCCGGAACATCATGGGCTGTTCACCCACTAATCCGGCAGTTCTTTCGTGTGGGCGTCAAGACTCAGGCCCCAAAGAAGACCAAGATTCCCCAAATGAAATCTTCCCCTCGTTCTTGACTCAATGTCTGGACTCAGTATTACAGGATCTACCCCGCTTTCCTTTAAAGACTTTTCTGCAAAAGTCGCCTTCTTGGTCACTATCACTTCGGCCAAGAGGGTTTCTGAGATCTGTTTCTTGGGTCATGAAGAACCATTTCTGACCTTTTTCCCGGACCGGGTGGTCCTCATCCCTATGCTTGGCTCAAATCCAAAAGTCTCTTCAGTGTTCCATGAGAACCAAGAAATCATCCTCTAGGCAAAATACTGTTTCAATCTGTACTCCGGCAGTAACAGAGGGAAGCGAGCTTCAACCAGGACGATTGCAGCCTGGATCATCCAGCCCATTCAGCAGGCTTATAGAGCTAAGGGCTTGACTCCTCCAGAGGCGGTGACGACACATTCCACCAGGGGTATGGCGGCTTTGTGGGCAGCAGCCCGGCACATGGCTCAGATGTCATCTGCAAAGCGGCCTCTTGGGCCTCCATTAATACATTTAATTGCTGCTAGAGCCTGCTTCTCTATCTTCTGTGGACTTTGGTTTAAGAATCCTGTCAATTGATGGGGCAAATTAAATCTTTTTTGTTCAGCATACCCACCCCGTGTGGTCTGGCTAGTTATTTCCCACAAGTAGTCCATGGAGACTGTCAGGAAAACTGAAAATTATCAAATACCGATATTTTCCTTTCCTGATGGACTCCATGGCAGACGGAGTTCCCACCCATCGGTCAAAGAATTGGCTAGTTATGGAATGCAGTCCCTAGTGGTGAGTTCAAATTTATGGGTATGGGATCCTTTAGCATTGGAGAGGAGGCGGGGTAGGCTGCCATGGAGTCCATCAGGAAAGGAAAATTACGGTAAGTATTTGATAATACATTTTCCGTTATTTCTGCTATAAAATAAAAGAAAAACAAATGTAATAGTGATACAATATGCATTATACAAATATACAAAATAGCATTTGTCCAGGGGCTGGGCTGAGAAAGGCCTGTGGTGCTCATTCCCTTGGAATGGCAGACCAGGGGTGCCGTAAAAATTCACAGTGGGGAGACTGACTTGTTTTTAGTGTGGCCCCTTTGGTCACAGCACTCATTGCATGCTTTTTGTTTTTACACCTTATTTTCCCTCTTGGGTTGGGTTTTTCGTCTAGGACTGGAGCCAATTTCCTATACTGTCCATTGTATTGCACCATAGCAGCACTAATCCCCATCTCTTTTTATTATGTTTGTATGTCTTGTACTTTTTGGCAAACACATGGCACTTTGCTCACCCCCCCCCCCCCCCCATTTGTAGGGTGTAGATCCTCCAGCGGGCGAGGGCACGTTTGGGTGAGCCTCACCCATTACTTGGGTGGACCCTGTCCTGAAGAATGGGATCCGCCTAGTTTTAACTTTTTTTTCCACCTGGTGGTAGTTTAGATTGTGCGCGGCACATTGTAGAGCTTTAAAAAAAAAAAAAATAATAATAATAAAAAAGCTATTTTATTATAGGTGTAAATATCACAAATATAATATTGTTATTATTATTTTTTATTAATGTTATATTTTATTATCATTCTTATTATATTTGGTCTTATTATTACTATCATAATTATCATTGTTGTTTATGTTTTTGTTCTATGTATTATTGTTTATGTTTTTGTTCTATTTATTCTCATTACTATATTTGTTATTATGATTATTCTATGTATTCTTATTTATTACTGTTATTATTATAATATTTGTTATTATTCTCACTATAGTTGTATTTATTCTTAATAGTATACTGATTATATTTATTCTATTTCTTCTCATTATTGATGATAATAGTAACAATGTTTCTCCTCCTCTTCTCGGTGTTATGTCGCCCCCCGGTGGAGTTCGCTCACACTGCGCTGGCCGATTACTGCAGACTACAGCTCCCAGAATGCAGTGCGCGGTCATGTGACCTGAGTTCCTGCTCCAGCTCAGCTCTGGGTGGTTGGTGAGTGCACCTGTGGTATTAATAGTTGAGTTCCGGGGGGAGAGAGAGGGACCCTGCAAGGAGCACTTGCCTATAGGTTTACAGACAGGGGGTACTTACCTCTCTCAGGGTTCCAGGCTGTCCTGGGGGGGGGGGGGGGGGGTGATCTGTCACATTACAGATCACTTACAGTATAGTGTCACCTCTGATCAGATAATCATACTATCAGTTGTAGGTGGAGTCTGTCTTCTTATATCTTTCAAGCACTCCAGTACCCCCCCCCCCCCCCCCCCCCCCCCCCTATAGTTCTATGCATTTCTATGGATGTGACATGTCCTACTGAGGTGTGTATGACCTGCATACTGGAGGTCACTAGCAGGTCAGGAGGAAGATGTCATCTGCAGGTCAGGAGGAAGTCACTGGTAAGGAGGAAGATGTCAACTGCAGGTCAGGAGGAGGTCACTAGCAGGTCAGGAGGAAGATGTCAACTGCAGGTCAGGAGGAAGATGTCAACTGCAGGTCAGGAGGAAGTCACTGGTAAGTAAGGAGGAAGATGTCAACTGCAGGTCAGGATGAGGTCCCAAGCAGGTCAGAAGGAAGATGTCAACTACAGGTCAGGAGCAAGATGTCGACTGCAGGTCAGGAGGAGGTCAGAAAGAAGATGTCAATTGCAGGTCAGCAGGAAGTTGCTGGTAAATAAGGAGGAAGATGTCAATTGCAGGTTAGGGGGAGGATGTCAACTGCAGGTCAGGAGTAAGGATGAGCTCCAGCGTGTTCGCGCAGCCCATGTGCAGAGCCCGCCAGAAAGTCGGCACTGCGCTGCGCTAATCACAGACAGTGTGACATTGTCCCGATGCGCGGCTGCAGAGATCGGGAAATGTCTCACTGGCTGTAATTAGCGCAGCACAGTGTCGACCTCCTGGCGGGCTCTGCACGTGGGCTGTGCGAACACGCCGGAGCTCATCATTAGTCAGGAGGAAGTCACTGGTAAGTAAGGAGGAAGATGTCAACTGCAGGTCAAGAGGAGGAGGAGATTACTTGCACTGGTCAGTTAATATGTGTGCAGTGTCTCAGGCTTGTACCTGTTTCTCTCGCTCTCTACAGATTAGTGGCCAGAATGGCGTCACACACAGACTGGACAGTGCTGGTCCTCACCTGTCAGCATAAGGACAGCGTCCAGGCCTTTCAGAGAGGTGAGAGCAGTATTGACTTCCCTTCCCTCACCATCTCTGCTCCCTTTTCTTTCTCTCCCTTGCCATTCCCCTCGCACCTCCACTTTAATCCCCATGCCCTCCTCCTCCTCCTTTTCCCTTCCTTCCATTCTCTCCACTCCTCCTCTCCCCTTTTCTTTGTCCCAGACTTCCTCTCCTCTGCCCTCCCTTCCATTCTTTGCCCTCCTCCTCCTCCTCCTCCTCCTCCTCATCCTATCACCTTCTCCCCTCCCTCCCTTCTCTTCTCCCCCCCCTCCCTTCTCTTCTTTCCCCCCTCCCTTCTCTTCTTTCCTCCCTCCCCTCCCTTCCTTCTCCCTTCCTTCCCTCTCCTCTCTTCCCCCCTCCCTTCCTTCCCTCTCCTCTCTTCCCCCCTCCCTTCCTTCCCTCCTCTCTTCCCCCCTCCCTTCTCCCCCCTCCCCTCTCTTCTTTCACCCCTCCCCTCTCTTCTTTCACCCCTCCTCTCTCTTCTTTCTTTCCCCCTCCCTTCTTCCTCCCCCCCCTCCCTTCTCTTCCCCCCCCCTCCCTTCTCTTCCCCCCCTCCCTTTTCTTCTCCCCCCCCCTCCCTTTTCTTCTCCCCCCCTCCCTTTCTTTCTTCCCCCCCCCATTCTTCCCCCCCCCTTTTCTTCTCCCCCCTCCCCTCCCTTCTCTTCTTCTCCCCCCTGCCCTCCCTTCTCCCCCCTCCCTCTCTTCTTTCACCCCTCCCCTCCCTTCTCTTCTTTCACCCCTCCCCTCCCTTCTCTTCTTCTCCCCCCTCACTCTCTTCTTTCACCCCTTCTCTTCTTCTCCCTTCTCCCTCTCCTCCCCTCTCCCCTCCGTTCTCACCCCCCCCTCTCCTTCCCTTCCCTCCCCTCCCTTCCATTTCCTACCCTCCCTTTCATTCTCTCCCCCTCTGCCATACTCCTCCCCTCTATTGGTGGAGTACAATGCACCATGCAACACGTTACAATGGGGAAGGCTGTCAGTGTTTCCCCTTCACTTCTCTCTGACACCTGTCACCTAGACAGGAAGTGAGAAGAAATATCCCAAATAAAGATTCAACCTAAAAATGGAGTTGGGCTTTAGGGCCACTTTGTTACGTTTGCACAGTCACTGTGTTTTCTGGATAGAATTCACAGTTTCAGGTGACATGTTGCATAGAAATGGTCTTTAATGAATATCTTCTCCACCCAGAACTAGAGATCAGACAGCGGCGCGGCATCCTGCCCCCAGATACACTGCTGCTGACAGTGGAAGACCCCCAGGCTCATGTGGGCAGCGGAGGAGCCACTCTGAATGCTCTGCTGGTTGCTGCGGAACACCTGAGTGCTCGTGCCGGGTACACGGTGAGTGGTATGGTTGTGCACTGCTTGTTGTCCCCTGGCTGTCATAGTGCAGGGTGGCTTTTCTTCCTGTTATCCCCTTGATGTCATGTTCCAACCACGTAGTCTAGCATACCTCCTCTTCCTGTTGTCTCCTGAGTGTCACATTTGAACCCCATAATGCAGGGTGGTTTCTTTTACTGGTGTCCCTTGGGTGTCATGTTCAAACCTCATAGTGCAGGGTGGTCCTTTTTTCTGTTGTCCCCTGGGTGTCATGTCTGGGCCCTGTGGTGCAGGGTTTGCTTCCTTTTCGTTTTGTCCCCTGGGTGTCACATTCCGGGCCCTGTAGTGGGTAGCTCCTCTTCCTATTGTCCCTTGGACAGGGTGGCTTCTCCTCTTGTTATTTCCTGGGCATCCCATCCAGGCCTCATTGTACAGTGAATTCTAAATCTGTGCTTGTGTAGTCATTTCCAAAATGAAGAGGTCCTGTCACAGTCTCCCTTCTGTCTTCCTGCCAGGTTGTGTCCTCAGACGTCCTGCAGGGGGCACGACTTCTCATCCTGCATACGGTGAGTGATTTGCAAAGCAGCGATGATGAGCCAAGTAAAACTAATCACTAACCTTCCCATGTCTGGCTCTGAAAGGGGCGGGACTTCCTGTTTGATGACTGTGGCCGCGGGTTTACCGTTTTGCCCCTGGAGGATCCACAAGCACCAGTAGAATCTGTCACCTGCAACTTGGACAGTCTATTGAATGTACTGAGATATCAGGTATGTAGAATGGGTCTGTATGCACAAAGTGGGCCGGGAGAGGGGGGGGGTAGCTGAAATACCAGGTGGGCGGAATGTCTCTGTGTGCGCAAATTAGGCAGAAGAGATGGGGGACATAGTTGAGATACCAGGTGAGTGGAATGGGTCTGTGTATGCAAAGTGGGTATGGAGGGGATAGCTCATATACCAGGTGGGCAGAATGGGTTTTTGTGTGCAAACTGAGCCTGGGGGGGAGGGGATAGCTGAGATACCAGGTGGGCAGAACGGGTCGGTGTGCACAAATGGGGCCTTGAGCGAAGGGCATAGTTGAGATATGGGGTGGGCAGGTCTGTGTGTGCATTTGTTCTTGTGATATTTATTGTAGATTGTCAGCTCTGGTGGTGAGTTACATTATTGTTCACACGTGATTTAGGGTAACATGGTGTGTAATCTGATCTCTCTGATTCCAGTTGTGTCCTGGATCTCCCCCTGGTGTCTGGATCTGCAGCACGGATATGACGCTGACTCTGCGCTCTGTCCCAAGTGAGTCCTGAGGGTAACCCTCATTGTGGCCTTATCCCATCATCCTTTGCAGATAAGACAGTTCCTGCCGTAGCTGCAGGTCTGATGTATCAATGTGTCTGAATTAAGAACTTCAAGTCTTGCCAGATATGCCATTCTCCTCTCTATCTTCTCTGGGCTCCCTTCATATCCGTCCCCCTCTGTTCTCCTGTCCTCTCCATCCTCTATGTGCTTCCGTCATCTCCATCCTCTCTGTGCTCCTATCGTTGCTGTGCTACCGTAATCAAAATCCATGCTGCGCTCCTCGTGTCCTCTCCATTCTCTTTAAGCTCCTGTCATATCCATCCTCTCTCTGCTTCTATCCTCTTCATCTTCTTTAAGCTCCTGTCCTCTCCATCCTCTCTGTTCTCCTCCTCCTTTTTTTTTTTTCCCCTGTGGTGCTCATGTCATCTCTGTCCTTGCTGCCATCCTTTCATCTACATCCTTGATGCCATCCTGTCATCTCCATCCTTGCCGCACTCCATCTGTTCTCTCTGTACTCTTGTCATCTTCCATTCTTGTTATGTTCAGGAATAGAGTGGAACCAGTTTTGGGGCGCACGGGTCATTGCTCTCCCAGGATCTCCAGAATACGCTCGGAATCATGGGGTCTATTTGACAGACGGAAAGGTAGGTTGGTGGTGGGAGGAGGGAGTGCGGACAATGAGCTGGAAGTGAGAATTCCTCTTCTGTGTTCCAGGGGACAGTGAGAGACATCGTATACCGAGGGTGTGAGGAGAGGATCCGCGCCTGTCTGCTGGAGGATCAACATGTCCCCCTGGTAATACTTCTGTCCCCGGAGATGGGATCCCTTTTGTCTCCTTCTATATCTATAATAGATGACAGATGATGGAGATAACCATCACCCCATCCAGCATATTAGCCAGGACTACACTGTCATATATTGTTGTGTGACCCCAGAGCTTCGGGGGGTGGTCGGATGGTGAAGGTGTGATCAGCACCCATTTAGGTCTCTAGTGTCACACCAGTAACATTGGATTGGATTTGAATCAGAACGTCTGTTTTTGGGTGTCTTTGGTCCCCGGATGTCAGTCTGTCGGTGTGTCTCTGGTCGCCAAAATGTGAGTCTATTGGTGTCTCCGGTCCCTGGGATGTCTGTCTGTCAGTGTCTCCGGTCCCTGGGATATGTGACTGTGGGTGTGTCCAGTCCCTGGGATGTCTCTTTGTGGGTGTGTCCAGTCCCCGGGATGTCTCTCTGTGGTCCCCAGGATGTCAGTCTGTGAGTATCCCTGGTCTCTGAGAGCTATAGCAGGAAGATCTGTTAGCTTGATTGAGATACGGGGTGACTTTGCTCACCACACTCCATCTTATCTGAAATGTCACTGACCCTTTGACTGATCTCACTGTAATAATCCGGCTCTGTGTTTCTCCATCAGGTGTCTGGAATCGTCTTCCTCTCCTCTGAGACAGCGGAACGTTTCCTTGGCACTCTGGCCTCCTCTCCTCTTGACGGATGTACCTACCAGGGACTGGACTCTGGAGCAGAACCCTTGGAGGTGAGTGAGCGGTTCTGTCCCTCTGCTTGTGTATTGTAGAGACCGCTCCATGGTCAGGAAGGAGTGGCTCTGACCCCCCTGCTCTTGTACTGATGTCTCCATAGTCAGCAATGTGATTTGTTGTAGACATGTGTACTGACCAAAAATGTTTTGGTTTTTCGTTTTATTATTTTTTTTGCTTTTTCCGGAAATTCAGGAAACAGAAAATTAGAATTTCTGAATTTTCAAATTTTTGAGAATGTGACAATTTGGAAATTCGAAATTTGAAAAGCTGAAAAAAAAGAAAATCTGTAAAATTTGAAATAATAACTAACTATTAAATAATAGGTATTGGAATTTCCTTTCAAATTTGGCTGTTAGTGAACGTAGAGAATACGAATTTATCTGAAGTTACGAATTATCCGAAATAACGAATGCCGCATCTAAACAAAGGGAATGGAACAAATTCATAATAAATAAATAATAATAAAAAGGTTTTATTATTATTATTAGATCGTTACGTTCCATTCATTTAGATTTAGCATTCGTTATTTCCGATAATTCATGCAAATACGTTCACCAAATTTGAAAGGAAATTCCAATACCTATAATTTAATATTTATTATTAGTTGTTATTTCAGATTTTCAGGTTTTCGAATTTTCAGATTTTTATTCTTATTTTTTAGATTTTTGAATTTCCCAATTTAGAATTTCTGAAATTTTCCAATTTCCAAATCTTCGAATTTCGAAATCTTTTAATTTTCCGCATCTTCGGAAATTCGAAATTTCGGAAATTAACAAATTTGTCAAAATTCGTTAAATGAATTTGGAACTAAACGAATTGCAAATGTCTAATTTGTTGTGTCTCGCAGATTTCCCTGTTCCTGGATGTTTTAATGAGTATGTGTGAGGATGTCACCGAGGATAGGTTTCTGGGCGAAGCGTCTGGGCTTAGTGATCGCTCTAAAAGTGCCCGGATGGTGCTATGGAAGGAGCTGCATGAGCTTCCCCTGAACATGGGTGAGGGGCCTCTCTGCCTTGTCTGAAGAGCTGACGCTCTAATTATCTGTTCTTTTGTTGTAATAAGAAATGGGAGGAAGTTATTGCCCCTCCTGTCATATATCCTGAGGATCCTCCATAATGTACAGTGTGACCAGTCTGAGGGTGGAGACACAGTGCAGGGTGGAGCTTCGTCATGAATGACCGACAATCTAATAATTATATATAATATAATATACGCTCGCCGGCCACTTTATTAAGTACACCTGTTCAATTGCTTGGTAACACAATAAGCCAATCACATGGCAGCAACTCAATGCATTTAGGCATTTAGATGTGGTGAAGACGAGTTCAAACTGAGCATCAGAATGGGGAAGAAAAGAGATTTAAGTGACTTTGAAGGTGGCATGGTTTTTGGTGTCAGAAGGGCTGGTCTTTGTATGTCAAAAACTGCTGATCTACTGGGATTTTCAGGCACAACCATCTCTTGGGTTTAGAGAGAATGGTCTGAAAAAGAGAAAATATCCAGTGAGCGGTAGTTGTGTGGAGGAAAATGCCTTGTTGAAGTCATTGGAGAATGGGCAGACTGGTTGGAGATGATAGAAAGGCAACAGTAAATCAAATAGCCACTTGTTATAACCAAGGTATGCAGAATACCATCTCTGAACGCATAACACATCAAACCTTGAAGCAGATGGGCAACAGCAGCAGAAGACCACACTGGGTGCCAATCCTCTCAGCTAAGAACACGAAACTGAGGCTACAATTTGCACAGGATCACCAAAATTGGACAATAGAAGATTGGAAAAACGTTGCCTGATCTGATGAGTCTCGATTTCAGCTCCGACATTCAGATGGTCGGGTCAGAATTTGGCATAAACAACATGAAAGCCATGGATCCATCCTGCTTTGTATCAATGGTTCAGACTGCTGGTGGTGGTGTAATGGTGTGGGGGATATTTTCTTGGCACGCTTTGTCCCCTTAGTACCAATTGAGTATCATTTAAACCCCACGGCCTCCCTGAGTATTGTTGCTGACCATGTCCATCCCTTTATGACTACAGTGTCCCCACCTTCTGATGGCTCCTTCCAGCAGGATAATACACCATGTCACAAAGCTCCAATCATCTCACCACTGGACAATGAGGTCACTGTACTCCAATGGCCTCCACACTCACCAGATCTCATCCAATAGAGACACTGACCAGATCTCATCCAATAGAGACACTCACCAGATCTCATCCAATAGAGCACCTTTGGGATGTGGTGGAACGGGAGATTTGCATCATGGATGTGCAACCGACAAATCTGCAGTAACCGCATGATGTTATCTATGTCTATGTCACTATGGACCAAAATCTCTGAGGAATGTTTCCAACACCTTGTTGAATCTATGCCACGAAGAATGAAGGCAAAAGGGGGTCCAACCCGGGACTAGCAAGATGTGCCTAATAAAGTGGGCGGTGTGTGTGTGTGTATGTATGTATGTATGTATGTATGTGTGTGTGTGTATGTGTATATATATATATATATATATTATATATATATATATATATATATATATATATATATATATATATAATCTCTAATATTGTGTATGTGTAATGATGTTTGTTGTGTTAATTGTGTGTGTGCAGTGTACATCCCGGATGGCAGCTATGAGTACCTGTCCCTCTGCGCTCACCATCATATCACCAGTCTGATAAAATCCGCTTCACAAGGATCCCGAGGGAGGAAGATGGCACAATCATTTGTCACAGTATGTAAAGGATGGAGAACATGGGTATGGGGGACCAAGGGATGGGGTCAGTGGATCCAAAGTTATGGGTGGGGATAGTGGACCCAGGAATTCGGATGGGGTACCTGGGGATGGGGGGAGGGAACCCAAGGATAGGGGCAATCTGGGGTTTGGGGTGGAATACCCAAAGTAGGGTATCCAGAGATGGGGATGTGGTATGTGGTGAAGGGGGGCTTAAGCGTAAGGTACCCAAGGATGTGGATTGTGGTCCAAGGGGTGGGTTACACCAGGCTGGGGGACCCAAGGATAGAGTTGGGTTACCCAGGGATGGGTGTGAGCTACCAGTGGATGTGAGATAGGGAGCTGAGGGACACAGGGATGGGGTGAAGTACCTGTGGATGTGAGATAGAGCTGAGGGACACAGGGATGGGGTGAAGTACCTGTGGATGTGAGATAGAGCTGAGGGACACAGGGATAAAGTTGGGTTACCCATGGATGGGGACATTGGTTTAGATGTGTGGTCAGTGTATTGTTCTCTCTCCATTTAGAATCCAGATCTGATAGAAGACGGGAGCTGTGTGGTGAACAGTCTGCTGAATGGAGAGGTGACTTTGTGTAGGGGTAGTGCAGTACAGAACTGCCATCTGCAGGTAAGTTGTATTAGTGATAAGTCCCTTCCTTTCACCATCTATGACTCCATTACTAATGATGGTTAGAGACATGCCGTGCTTTTCTACTGTACACTGAACTCTTTTCATAGGGTCCTCTTCATGTGGGCAGCGGGTGTCTTCTGTCTGGTATTTCCCACGAGGGAGGAGCAAGGCTATGTGGGTACCATCTAAATGATGTCATCCTCCAGGCACATCCTATCCGTATCCAGAACCTTTCCCTCACCGTGTACAGCCTTCTGGGGACCAACGACCAACTGCAGGTATCATTCATTACTCCCTTAATGGCCCTCACTTATCCTCAACGACCCTCACTCATCTTCAATGACCTCTTGATGACCCTCGCTGATCTTCATTCATCCTCACTGACTTCTTATGGATTCTCACTCATCTTTGGTGACCCTCACTCATTCTCAGTAGCCCTCTCTCATTCTTAGTGATCCTCACTTGTCTTTAGTTAACCTCCATTCAACTTCACTGACTTCTCAATGACCCTCATTCATTCTCACTAACCGTCACTCCTCCTTATTATCACTTACCCTCAACACATCATCACTCACTCTTGCTCAGTGACTCTCAGTCTTCTTCAGGTGAACCTTCACTCTTCCTCTGTGGCCTTCACTCTTCCTCTGTGGCTTTCACTCTTCCTCTGTGGCTTTCACTCTTCCTCGGTGGCCTTGACTCTTCCTCGGTGGCCTTGACTCTTCCTCGGTGGCCTTGACTCTTCCTCGGTGGCCTTGACTCTTCCTCGGTGGCCTTGACTCTTCCTCGGTGGCCTTGACTCATCCTCTGTGGCCTTGACTCTTCCTCGGTGGCCTTGACTCTTCCTCGGTGGCCTTGACTCTTCCTCGGTGGCCTTGACTCTTCCTCGGTGGCTTTGACTCTTGCTCGGTGGCATTCACTCTTGCTCGGTGGCATTCACTCTTGCTCGGTGGCATTCACTCTTGCTCGGTGGCATTCACTCTTCCTCTGTGACCCTCATGCATCCTCACTGACCCTCCCTCTTCCTCAATGGCCCTGAATGTGACTTTATTAGAATAATCTCATAACACTGCTGTCCTCCCAGTGTCCAGCAGAAGGTGGATCACCCACTTACCTCAACCTCCCTTGGGATGAATTTTTCCTCAGGACGGGAATCAGGTGAGTGGAATAGACAGACGACATTCCCTCCCTAGTGTACAGCTTTCGGATATCCTTACCCCCCCCCCTCTTCTTATGTCTTGCAGTGAGAGGGACCTTTGGGGTTCAGAACATTGCAGTAGCGAGTGCAGCATATTGACTGCCCCCCTCTTTCCTGTCCTTCACCCCAGTGAGTCTCTGGGTATTGAGGATGTCCTCTGGTTCCTACGTTCAGGGACTGGTGGCACAGATTGTGAAAGCTGGAGGCAGCGTTGGCGCAGTTCTTGGCGTATGTCCTGGCAACAGATCTGGCAACATCGGGACCAGGAGAGGTCACTGCAGGCCCGCAGGGAAGTGTTTTTCAGCCAGGCCCTGGAAAAGGTAAACAGAATTCTACTGGCCAGGGAGGAGAGAAGTCTGATGCCCATTATACGGGCAGCCGTGCAGGAGGGCACCCACCAGAGGCTCCTGGACACACTGGACAATGGTGAGGCCTGATATACATTGACCTCACACTGCATGTGGTCTGAATTTGAGAGGTAGTGACCAGTTTCCCTTGTCATAGTGGCCTCAAAGACTGAAGATGCCGGAGTCGCTGCACGAGCCCTGGCCTGTGTTGCTGACCTCCTGGGCTGCATGGCCGACGGAGAGGGGGGCCTGAGGAGTGGACCGGCAGCTAACAAAGCTTGGGCTCCTGGATATCTGCTGCTGGAGAAGGGAGACATCGCACAGGGAGTGAGACTGATGGCTGTGGAGCGACAGAAATGGCTTAGCAGGTAGGTGGAAGTGCAAGCAGAGATAATTTGCTGGAGGAGGGATATCTGCAGGTACTGAACACACAGGCTTTAAAGCAAAACTCTGGGCACAAAACCTTTTATTTACCTATACTCCTCAATAGCCACAACGATCTACACCTATCAGCCATAACTTTATCACCACTGACAGGTAAAGTGAATAACACTGATTATCTTGGTACAATGGCATCTGAAAGTGGGTGGGATATGTTAGGCAGCAAGTGAACATGTTGTCCCTGAAGTTGATGTGTTGAAAGCAGAAAAAATGGGCAAGAAGCGAGGGCAAGATTTGAGGATTTTAGCGACTTTGACAAGGGCGAAGTTGTAATGGCTAGATGACTGGGTCAGAGCAACTCCAAAACTGTAACTCTTGTGGGATGTTTCCAGTCTGCAGTGGTCAGGACTGACCAAAATGTAATGCTGGTTTCGATAGAAAGGTATCAGAACACACAGTGCTTTGCAGTTTGTTGTGTATGGGGCTGTGTAGCCACAGACCAGTCGGGGGGGCCCACGCTGACTCGTGTCCACTGCCAAAAGTGCCTACAATGGACACATGAGCATCACAACTGGACCACAGAGCAGTGGAAGAAGGTGGCCAGATCTGATGAATTCAAGAATGGTTTAAAGAACACAATAATACGTTTGAGGTGTTGATTTGGACTCCAAATTCTCCAGATCTCAGTCCAATTGAGCATCTGTGGAATGTGCTGGAAAAACAAGTCCAGTCTATGGAGGCCCATGCTTCGCAACTTACGGGACTTAAAGGGTCTGCTACTGATGGCTTGGTGCCAGATACCACAGCATACCTTTAGAGTTCTAGCGGAGTCCATGCCTTGACGGGTTATGGTGGGTGGTCATAATGGTATAGACGATCTGTGTATATTCACTTTGTGTGCACCAAATGCTGAAAACCGAGGAGGGGACAGAGACATTCCAGTCACCCTGCACAAGGAGAGAGACATGCAGTGACTGGTATGGAAAATGAAATAGGGATGGTGCAGGGCCCTAGAGGAGCACATTCAAGAAAAACCTCCAATGGCCTCATAGTGCCAAAGCTTTCCCACCCCTTCCTGTTTTCTGCACATTCTTTTTGTCCAGTGAGGCTACTCGTCATAATAATAGGCCAATAGGAATGTGTCGGGGTGGAAGTTCGCAGCAAGTACCATCTCTACCCAGAAGTATCTTGACTTTGCCTATTACAGTGGTTCATGTGCGCAGATTCTGCTCCAGTTCTTTGGCTTTATGACACTGCCCAGTCCAGCATGGTGGCCATTGAAAGATGAACCTTGCCTAAATAATCACCTTCCTTTCACAGACCTGCTCTTCTTCTGCGCGCAGCTCGTCATTATGAAGGGGCTGAGCAAATCTTAATCCGCCGAGCGGTGATGTCATCCTTCCAATTTGTGTCTATCGGTGAGAAGAAGCCCCCACCCCAGGGACAGTGGGTGAACGCAGAGTGTCCGGCGCGCATTGACATGTCTGGTAAGTGAGCTGACCAAGTTTGGGCAGAGTACTGCCACTCCATATGGTGACTGGCCTCCAATGGTACAATGTTTCTGATGTTGGTTCATAGTTCCACCTGTTCATTATTTTCTTCTTACATTGTTAGGGGGATGGAGTGACACCCCTCCCATCACATATGAACATGGAGGGGCCGTGGTAAATGTTGCTGTTCTGGTCGATGGTCAGCGCCCTATAGGCGCTCGGGCGAGGAGGATTCCAGAGCCACATCTGCGTCTCTGCAGTACCAGTGGTCCCCGTGGACTGGCTCTTCAGACGCAGTTGACCTGTCACAGTCTCTCGGATATGCAGGATTACTGCCAGCCGCAGGCTCCAGGTGATCATCGCAATGAGGCTGCTCAGGGGATGGTGTCATGTGGGTGTGGCTGACCTCATATATTGTCTTCACCTCCTCAGGGGCATTGCTTAAAGCTGCCTTCATCTGTTCGGGGACTGTGGAGCTGACATCAGAGAAAGCCTTGTCCGAGCAGCTCTCTGGGAAGTATGGTGGAGGTATCGAGCTGCAGACGTGGTCTTATCTGCCTCATGGGTCTGGTTTGGGTGAGTGACAAATTGGTTTGCTGCCCCCCCCCCCCCCCCCACAGCTCAGCCTAAAATGATTGTAAACCCATCATTTAAAAAAAATAAAAAATAAATAACAAACATGTCAAACTCACGTGCTCTACAGCAGTAGGAGCCAATGGTTCCCACTGCTGTCTCAAAGCCTATAAGGACGAAAAGGGCAGAGAGAGGCACTGCTCTCGCGCACAGCGCTGGACCAGGATCAAGCTCAGGTTAGTATAAGGTGGGAGCCGTGGAAGGGAGGGTCCTGCCAGTAACAGCACTTCCTGCTGCAGGCTGACAGCACTTGGAGCAGGTCAGCTGCCAGTCAGGAGGAGTTCAAATGCAGTTTAGAAAGTGGTTAATTTCAGGTCAGTAGGAGGTCAAATGCCAGACAGAAGGAAGTCAAGTGCGAGTCAGAAGGGGTCAAATGCAATTCAGAAGGAGGTCAGCTGTAAGTTTGAATGGGGTCATTTGCAGGTCATGTGCATCTGTCAATGAATTCTGAATGATCTCATGAGTGTTGCAAACTGATGTAGTTGACAGAAGACCAATGTCCATCCACACAGGTCCTAATGCACGCTCCTTCACTTGGTCATTGGGCTGCCTGTCAGGTTTGTCGGGGGAATGTACAGTTATAATAGTAGAAGAAAACCCGTCCATCATCTGCAGGATAGTACAGGATTAACTCGGTGTGTGGACAATACTGATCCACTCGCACAAAAGACCAGCCACTTTCTGATGACCTCAGCATAGACAATGCTTTAGACCTCATTCACACGACCGCTGAGGTCTGTACACCATGAATGAGTAATTTGTTATGTGCCTGGAGCAGCCGGGTGCTGTAAGTCTATGGGGCATGTACAGGCACAGCCACTCGTCCTAAATTTGACAGGCTTTGGGTGGGCGCCTCCAAATGCACACTAGCGTACATATTCGCCAGCACACCATGGATCAGCAATTTTCGTCCAAAAAGTTTTAATGAATTGCAACTTCCTTTGTGATGTGATCTTTTTCATTAAGACTTTTTGGACGAAAATTGCTGATCCATGGTGTGCTGGTGAATATGTACGCTTGTTTGATGTTTCCAGGACCCAACTGGTAATGGCTGCAGCACCCGCCATTTTATGAGCCATATCTACCAGGAACGTGTGCGATAGGAATATTCATCAGACTCCAAATGCACACTGTCTGTTTTCGGGGCTATTTACCCGCACCCTGCTGGTATATTTTTTTTTGGAGGGGTACAGGGCCCTGCCAGAGAGGCTTTAGGGGCCCTGTGGCTTCTGATGGTGGCCCCAAAGGTTAGTACTTAGAGTTTCACTCCACTTCTTCCATAATATCCTAAAAAAAAAGAATGGTGGAGTAAGGTCTTCTGCCAGTTCTTCAAGCACTTCCAATCAGAATTCAGTGCAACTGGCATCCTCTGTGCTGGAGACTGCAGACTTCCTTCTCTGGTACATCAATCATATGAACCTTTTCCTGAAGGTACCAGCAGTATCCTGGCTGGAGCGGTGATGGCGGTTCTTTACGAGGTGTCAGGACGCTCATCAGATTCCGAATCTCTAATTCACGCAGTGCTGCATCTGGAACAAGTCCTTACTACAGGTGAGTAATCGTGGGATGTTGTCTCGCTACGTAGCGGAAGAAGCCAACGTTACTGTAGCGGAAGAAGTGCTCTCTATATAGTGATCGCTGTCTCCTCTCAGGTGGAGGCTGGCAGGACCAAGTCGGAGGGCTTATTCCAGGGGTGAAGATTGGACGCTCTGCTCCTGCACTGCCCCTTCAGGTGACTGTGGAACGGGTGGAACTGCCAGAGGGGTTCATGGAAATGATAAACAAACACCTGCTGCTGGTTTATACTGGGAAGACAAGACTGGCCCGCAATCTTCTGCAGGTACGTGCTCCTCATCACACACTCACCACAGTGAAAAAAACAAAACAATCACTGTGTATTTAAAATATCTAGACATATGAATCAACGAGTAGAACTTACAATAAGAAATGTATTTGTGCTTTCTGTAGCAGCTGATCAACTTCTTATCATCATTTAGCCTCTTGGGTCTAAACTTCCCAGTTAGCAGTCCCTTGTTGTATCACTGTGAGGCACTATAGAGTCCGTTTCCATGTGCCATGGCAGCATTGCCGCTTTGGTTCACTTGGTGAACCCCCAATCTGTCTCCAGGACAAACTCTGTTTTCTCCATTCAGGATGTTTTGCGAAATTGGTATGCTCGCCTTCCAGATATCATGCTGAACGTGGACGCACTAGTGAACAACGCTGAGCTGTGTGCCAGAGCCTTCCGTACTGGTGAGTTATATTTTGGTTCATCGAAATGATCAATTTCCAGTTCAACCGTTTTAGAAATGTTCTTGTTTATAATTTGTTCACCTGGACAGAAAATTCACGTTTGTATGCAGATAGGTTAGAGCAGTGGTGGTCAACTTTCTTCCTTAAGTATGGCCCCTGACATTACTAAAGGGCTGCACATAATATTTAGGGAATGTAATGCTGCAGACAGCTGGCAGAGACTGCAGACATGCTACAGGAGACGGGCAGAGACTGCAGACATTCTACAGGAGACGGGCAGAGACTGCAGACATTCTACAGGAGACGGGCAGAGACTGCAGACATTCTACAGGAGACGGTCAGAGACTGAAGACATGCTACAGGAGACGGTCAGAGACTGAAGACATGCTACAGGAGACGGTCAGAGACTGCAGACATTCTACAGGAGACGTTCAGAGACTGCAGACATGCTACAGGAGACGGTCAGAGACTGCAGACATGCTACAGGAGACGGGCAGAGACTGCAGACATTCTACAGGAGACGGTCAGAGACTGCAGACATGCTACAGGAGACGGTCAGAGACTGAAGACATGCTACAGGAGACGGTCAGAGACTGAAGACATGCTACAGGAGACGGTCAGAGACTGAAGACATGCTACAGGAGACGGTCAGAGACTGCAGACATGCTACAGGAGACGGTCAGAGACTGCAGACATGCTACAGGAGACGGTCAGAGACTGCAGACATGCTACAGGAGACGGTCAGAGACTGCAGACATGCTACAGGAGACGGTCAGAGACTGCAGACATGCTACAGGAGACGGTCAGAGACTGCAGACATGCTACAGGAGAGGGTCAGAGACTGCAGACATGCTACAGGAGAGGGTCAGAGACTGCAGACATGCTACAGGAGAGGGTCAGAGACTGCAGACATGCTACAGGAGACGGTCAGAGACTGCAGACATGCTACAGGAGACGGTCAGAGACTGCAGACATGCTACAGGAGACTGCAGACATTTTACAGGAGACGGTCAGAGACTGCAGACATTCTACAGGAGACGGTCAGAGACTGCAGACATTCTACAGGAGACGGTCAGAGACTGCAGACATTCTACAGGAGACGGTCAGAGACTGCAGACATTCTACAGGAGACGGTCAGAGACTGCAGACATTCTACAGGAGACGGTCAGAGACTGCAGACATTCTACAGGAGACGGTCAGAGACTGCAGACATTCTACAGGAGACGGTCAGAGACTGCAGACATTCTACAGGAGACGGTCAGAGACTGCAGACATTCTACAGGAGACGGTCAGAGACTGCAGACATTTTACAGGAGACGGTCAGACACCAGAGGGCCATGGGGGCTTTGAAAATATGCTCACAGATCTGATGTGTGATATTCTCCTGCAGGGGCCATGGAACAGCTGGGTCACTGTCTGTCCACGTACTGGAAGCAGAAGAAGTGCATGGCACCGGGCTGTGAGCCACAGGCTGTACGCAGGATAATGGACATATTAGAGCCACACGTGTATGGGCAGAGCCTGGCCGGGGCTGGAGGGGGCGGCTTCCTCTATGTACTAACAAAGGAGCCGGAGCAGAAAAACACAATACAGAGACTACTGGAGAACACACAGGTAAGGAGGGTCCAGGATACAGTTATTGGGAAAGAAATAAAAACCCATCAATGGGACCATATTCTATTCCCTGTAGACTTTGCAAATTATGTGAGGGGGGGTTTATTTGTCACACCACACATAGGACATGTATGTAACAGATGGACATGCAGTGGGAGAAAACCATTATTTGATCCCCTGCAGATTTTGTAAGTTTGCCCACTTACAAAGAAATGAAGGGTCTATTTTTTCATTGTCATTGGGAGCCGGACGTCTTTTTTGGAGCTAGCCTCCGCCAATGTGTAGCTGGGTCTTCCTTCCTTCAGTGAATGTCTGTAAGTGGATGTCTCCTGGGATATCTGACATGGATATGCCAGGAGGCTGCTGGAAAAGAGTAAATGTCAGTCTCTTCCACTCACTGACAGGGCCTGCACCCTCTCTGTCCTTGGAGCCTGTCAGGAGAGGCAGCTCCCTCCCAGACCTTCCCATGGTCACAGGATTACATTGATGGTGGCAACATGAGGCAGAGTCAAGGAACAGGAAGTGTTGCCCCGTTTACTAACATGTTTATTATATACAAATATAGCCCCTTTAAGCAACATTGTACTGTGCAGTGGAAGACAAAATGGACCTGAGCAAAGGAGCAACAGCTGAATGTTCACTGTGATATCATTTACAACTGGCTTGTCCTAGACAGTTTCACTCCTTAAAGCGGAGCTCCAGCCTAAAAAATTAAAAGTCAGCAGCTACACATGTCGGCTAAGGGAAACTGTCAGTGAAGCTTTGCAGCCGGTTGCCTGCTGTGCTTTGTGAATGGCCCGACGGTTGGGGAAGGAGGAGGGGGGCCAAACTTCCTGCTGAGTTTGTGGCAAAGTCAGATGGAAGTGGGAGTAGGTACCTGTCAAAACCAGGTACATGCTTCCCCCCCCCGAAGGGTGCCAATTGTGGCAGCAGGGGGGAGGGGAGGAAGAGGCAGGCAAACAAGCTGAGCTTAACCTTTTAGTTGGAGCTCTGCTTTAACACCAGTCATACACATATATGATCGCATGGGAGTTCAACAGACATCTCTGTGATGTCCTGGGAGAGTGCGCAGTTGACGCACCCCAACACTTTGATAGCTCCCAGTCACCCAAAGAGGGATTTACTAAAACTGGAGCACAAAGAATCTGGTACAGCTGTGCAAAGTGACCAATCAGCTTCTAGGTTTTATTCTCAAAGCTTAATTGAACAGCCAGTTTGGAAGCTGATTGCACAGCTGCACCAGATTGTGTGCTCCAGTTCTAGTAAATCCTCCCTCTAGTGTTGCTTGAGAGCTGGTAGGATGAACTCTGGATCACGTAATCAGGAAGCCCAGGTATGATCTGTTAAAGGACCAGCTCCTGCCTGTCTCATGCCTCCCTTATTTGCCACTTTTATTGGCAAGGCCAAGCTGATGTCACTCCCTCGCCTGCGCGAGTTTATTCATCTCAACAGATGCCGGAGGTATACACTAAGCTGCATGTGCACAGCTCAGTGTACTGTGTGAATAGGCAGGTAAGAAGCTTTAATGCAGAAGAGACGTAGCATCTTTTCTGCTTTAAAAACCTGCCTGTTCACAATTTGTTTTTTATTTTTATTACAGTTAAAGGATAAGGTTGTCTGAATCCAGACCCGCTTTAAATATTTGCACTGTACTACAGAAATTGTTTTCATCCTGGTCACCAGTCCAATGTGTTTTAGGGCCTGGAACGCTGCAGTGTGCACTCTGTACAGCTGGATACCAAGATGTTCTCTGTACAGTGGGAGACGGGGATCCCCGATGATCGGTGATGTATGGCGGAAGACAAGGAGCCAATTACATACTTTTTACAGCTGGTGCTTGGATGATGATCAGGGACATACTCTGTACTAGTGGAGGGGTTGTGTGTAAATATGAATGTCCTCTATGGGAATTAATAATGGAAACCGCTAATCCTTTTTGCCGCCATACACCAAGGAGCTGTCAATAAAAATATATCTTTAGGGATGGCTCCTCGCTATGTTCCAGGTGCATAGTAGGGTTCTGTGATTTTGGTTTTATAATCTTTTTATTAAAAAACTGTTACTTTATTATACGGTATATAATACATGCTCAGGACAGTAATCATTTTGCAAGTAAAAGTGCCTTAATCAAGGAGTGACCCCGAAATGTAGAGAATAAAGATTGATCACTGGTTACATTGTGTGCCCATTGAAATCTCTGAGTCCCGTGTCTGTAAAGATCCAGCTGTCAGCTCAGTTTATATCCTCTCCTGGTTGGGGCCGGAGCCGTCTCCATCCCATGGGAGTTTCAGTCCGTTCAGTAAGGTTGTAACCATTTATAGCCGCAAACGTTTGATGTCTTCACTGCGAAAGTCTATACGTAAAGCCAGAACTTGTCGTACCTCTGCAGGGGTGAGTCTCCAGGTCAGAGGCCCAGAATTGGGTCCCCAGTAATCCAGGATTTCAGTCACCTGGAGAGAAAATATCATCAGCAACAAGCAAATATAGAAAAAAGAACACAAAGTCCCCAGCTGAAATAGAAATCATAATGATAAATCACTAGAATGGGCCAAGCCAACTAGTGCCAGGTCTCTTCGGCTATTGTAGGTTTATCACCTTTACACAGCCTCTGGCCATACTGGTGATTAAAGGAGAAGTCCAGCCTGAGCTTTTTAGGCTGGGCTTCTCCTAAGGCCCCTTTCACACTGAGGCGGGAGCGGCGTCGGCGGTAAAGCAGCGCTATATTTAGCGCTGCTTTACCGTCGTTTTAGCAGCGCTATTCGGCTGAAAAAGGGTTAAAACCACCCGCAAAGGGCCGCTGCGGTATAGCCGCGGTGTCCCATTGATTTCAATAGGTAGAAGCGGTATAGGAGCGGTGAATACACCGCTCCCTCACAGCTCCAAAGATGCTGCTAGCAGGACTTTTTTGACCGTCCTGCTAGCGCACCGCTCCAGTGTGAAAGCCCTCCGGCTTTCACACTGGAGTGAAAGGGGCCAGATTTTTTCAGGCGCTATACAGGCACTATTTTTAGCGCTGTAGTGCCTGAAAAATGCCCTAGTGTGAAAGGGGCCTATGGGTCACAGTAGTGCAATTCATTTTGCACTCCTGTGACCCCTTTTTAAGCAGAGAGCGGTCACAAGTCCGCTGACGTCACTGCTATCAGTCGAGGCACCGAGTCATCCTGACTTCCGAAGTCTGGATTCGCCAGCTGCCTTGACTGATGGCAGTCTTAGGAAGCCGCTGAGACGGCCGCTCCCCGCCCCTCCACAGCTCATCGCTCCAATGAGCGTGGAGGAACAGAGCAGGAGAGATGCTGACTGACAGGCAGCATCTCTCTGCTCGGGGAGGAGTAAGAACCGAGCCATATCGGCGATGTTCGGTGGCTCGGTTCTCAGTGCAGAGACGCTGGAGGACAGCTGCCGCATTGGTTTGATACTGTATCCACCTAGGTAAGTACGATTAGCAAAAAAAACAAAAAACAAACATACTTCTCTTAAATCTCTCTGCTACTGAAAGATGATTATCTCTTTATCATTACATACATTTCCCTGAACTGCTCAATCTCACTGTCCATGTAGCCCTATGGCCTTACTCTGAAATCATATGACTCAGGGTGGATAAAATTTAAGATTTATAGATAGAGTAAAATATTACATTTTAATAAAAAATATATCTTTTTTTTTTTTTTTTTTAGATTTTTAGCAAATTTCATTTTAATAAAATGCTTTTGGAGTAATAACCTATCAAAAGATAGTTTTCTGTTTTAAGATACATTAATAATTTAATTTATTCAGCATGAAACAGAGCTTAGTTTTGTAGCACGAGGCTGTATATTCTGCAAACTAAGAAAACATGCACTGGCAAGGTTATGGTTTCAATTAAATAAAAAAAATTTGAGTAGTTCTCCAACTACGGTATGTGTGATTAACCTTAAATAGTTTCTGATATCGCTGTTTTACTAACCTGATAGCTTATTATTCTAAATAGAAAACCTTCATTTTGTTTGCAAATATTAAAGATTCTAACTACCAGCAAGAATAAGTCCTTACATATTAAGAGCACCTGTCATTTCAGATACATCATGGCAGTGCCTGTTAGCGGGCATCCACTCACCTGCTGCCACCACATCCCTCACCTTGCTGTGTCATTGCCCCATCACCAGCCGTCCCATTAAAGTGAATGGGACTGTCGGTCAGTCAACAGCGGGTCAGAGGAGGAGCCGGTGGGGGACAGAGATGACAGTTGCTCTTTAAAAATTATGATTTAAATTGAGTTGATTTAAATCAAGCCTTTTTACTAGTGATTTAAATCAAATCCACCCTGGTGTGACCCTCTTCAAACATTACCCTGGCTCCTTTCCATCCAACCCCCTCATGTACACCTAAGGGAATAATCCACCAAATAATGACCAAGACAGATCAGCAATAAGCACTCCTCACCCTCTCCAAATTCAGAATTGTCGCCATCTGGGAAAGTCGAGCAAACTTGTCACGAATGGTCCATGTCGTCACCGTGGTGAGATAAGCAATAAGGGAGCGCAGTTCTTTGTCAAACTGCAGACCACCGAGCTACACTCATGCAGAGACACAAACAAGGATAAACCGTCACAATCCTAATCCCAGTTTAGATCAGATATAATCTTTTTTCTTATCCTGAAGCTGAACTTCAGCCTTGCATCCCCTTCCGCCCACAATCAACATGCAATGAATATTTTTTATTTGCAAGAAATACCTCCTTTGGGACCCAGTGACATTATTGGGTCTTTCTGTTCATCTTAGCTCGTAAGATTGAATTTAGTACAAGGGGCTGGCAGGCTCCTGAAAATATCATAATCGCCTCAAACGTATTTGAAAGAACACACCCCCTGCATACCTTTAGATGTGCTAATACAACCCCTGGCAAAAAGTATGGAATCTTGGAAAATTTTAATTTAAATGTTTAATTGTGTAGAAAAAAAAAACTATTTACAGACCTGCCTCAAAATGATTGTCATTTAACATTCCAACCTTCTGGCTTTAAGAAACAGTTAAAAGAAAGAAAGAAAGAAAGAAAGAAAGAAAGAAAGAAAGAAAGAAAAACTAGTCAGTTGTAACTGTTTTTACAGATCAAGCAGAGGAAAAAAAAAATATATATATATATATATATACATATACACACACACATACATACATATACTCATGCACGTTTATATTGAGATTTTGGACACTTTTCTTAATCCATTAATTTTAAAGGATGTTTGGTGATGACATTTTTTCAGGATGTAATCTGATGCAGAGGTTCGTTTTAGAACTGCAAAGTACATGGTGATTCCATAATATTTTCCTCAGAATTGAGTGATTCCATATTTATGTTCTCTGATCTGTAAAAACAGTTGCAACTGACTACAGTTTTCTTTTTCTTTTTTTTTTTAAGAGTTTCTTAAAGCCAGAAGGTTGGAATGTTAAATGAAAATAGTTTTGAGGCATGTCTGCAATTATTTTTTTTTTTTCTACACAATTAAATGAACATTTTCCAAGAGTGGCGATTCCATACTTTTTAGGGGTTGTAGAGTGTAATCAAGCAGCTGAGCAGATTAGTCTGCAGCATTAAATGGCCGGCAGAGGGGAGCATGCATGTCTAAAGGGATACCGAGGATGTGCTCTTTCATAT
This sequence comes from Lithobates sylvaticus, assembly GCA_028564925.1. NCBI lineage: Eukaryota > Metazoa > Chordata > Amphibia > Anura > Ranidae > Lithobates > Lithobates sylvaticus. Next base: position 28,239,463 of record CM053034.1, read on the forward strand.
AATGCTCAGTAACAGTAGTACAGTGACCAGATCCAGCCCTAGTGATTAAACTCACACACGTTGAAGAGCAACAGTGGTTGATGTCAGAGAAAGCTAATATCTGTAAGAGGAGACCAACAACAGTATGGATAAGGAGGAGAGGGGATTGATGATGATTAAAAGTTATTCAGACTGGATATGAAGGCAGGCTCAAGATAGCTGCTGCAACTTCAAGGAGGTTACATTAAAGTGATTGTAAAGTCAAATTTTTTTATCAATAAAAATAACAAACATGTTATACTTACCTGCTCTGTGCAGTGTATTTGCAGCAGCCCGGATCCTGCTCTTCTTGGGTCCCACTTCTGTGCTTCTGGCCCTCCCCCCTGTCAATTCCCCCCACAGCAAGCTGTTGTGGGGGCACACGAGCCGATTTACAGCTCCCAGTGTCCATTCAGACATGGAGCTGTGGCCCGGCCCCCCTCTCTCCTGATTGGCTGACTGACAGCAGTCGGAGCCAATGGCGTGGACATCGCTGGACAGAGGGGGCTCGGGTAAGTTATTAGGGGGTGCTGGGGTGGCTGCTGCACACAGAAGGCTTTTTATCTTAATGCATAGAAAAAACCTTTTGACCGTAAAAAAAAATTAAGGCTGGAGTTCGGCTTTAATACATACATTTATCAGGTAATGTCTATTAAAGCGGAGCTCCACCCTAAAGTGGAACTTCCACTTATCGGATTCCTCCCCCCCTCCGGTGCCACAATTGGCACCTTTCAGGGGGGAGGGGGGTGCAACAGGTATCTGCACCCACTTCCGGACGAGATATCCGGAGCTGCCCCGTTGTGTCTTGGGAAACACAGTTCCCAGGACACAACGGGGACCAATAGAGACGCGCAGTAGGGAACCGGGCAGTGAAGACGTTGCGTCTTCACTTCCTGATTCCCTGACAGAGGATGGCGGAGGGGCAGCCGAGAGACGAGCGGTCGCTCGTCACATTCTGCCGACACCGTTGGAACCTGGAAAAGGTAAGTGTCCATTTATTAAAAGTCAGCAGCTGCAGTATTTATAGCTGCTGACTTTTAATATTTTTGGTGCGGGTGGAGCTCCGCTTTAAAAATGGTCTTCTTGCTCTTTGTTTTTTTAACAAAAATCACAAAAGCTTTACAAATAAAATAAGATTTAAAGAATGCCCCCGTTATTGAAGTTGTAACATAATGTATGATGCACTGTTGTATTGTACTTATAATTTTTCTCCTTTTTGGAGATCAATAAAAATGTTTCTTTTTAAAAAAAATAAAAAAATAAAATAAAAAAGAATGCCCTCGATGGTCAATGTTTAGCCTCACCCGGCTGAATGTGGATTTCAGGATGACCTTCTCCAGCACCATGGCAATGAGACTGGTCAGCAGACTGGTGAGATTCTCATAAATGATGGCGGAGAGTCCAGTCTGCAGAGACAGAGATATCAGCTGTAAATCCCCTCCAGATACATTTGTAAACACAGCATGTACCCAGCAATGGTCATAACCCCAGCAACACAGCATGTACCCAGCAATGGTCACAACCCCAGCAACACAGCATGTACCCAGCAATGGTCATAACCCCAACAACACAGCATGTACCCCGCAACAGTCATAACCCCAGCAACACAGCATGTACCCCGCAACGGTCATAACCCCAGCAACACAGCATGTACCCCGCAACAGTCATAACCCCAACAACACAGCATGTACCCCGCAACAGTCATAACCCCAACAACACAGCATGTACCCCGCAACAGTCATAACCCCAACAACACAGCATGTACCCCGCAACAGTCATAACCCCAACACAGCATGTAGCATGTACCCAGCTACAACACAGTTCATAACTGGGAATGGTCAGAACCCTGGCAATGCAGCATGAACCCAGCAACAGTCATAACCCTACACAATCTTCTGCGCTTGGGGGCTTAGTCTATAGGTAGGTGATATAGCCAACCCTTTGGATAGAGTGTGGAATGTCAATGGTCTACTACTGCTGTGGCTCTGATGAAGAGGGTACTCCCTCGTAACGCGTAAGCTGTTTGTGATGCCATCTGGTCCCCCCTAATGCCCAGTTCAGGTTGCAGGTGTCTAAAGACACGGTTCCATTTGCTGGAGCACTGACAAGCCTTTTTTTTTTTTTTAAATTGTGAGTATTACTCATTACATTTTTAAATAAATGTTATCTTTGGTAATGCACAAGGTCGGTGCGCCCTTCTTTTCTTTCTACATGTTACAGTCATAATCCTGGCAGCACAGCATGCATATGAGAATGGTCAAAACTTATGCAACACAGTACATACTCTGCAATAGTCATAATATTGGCAACTCGGCATGTACCCAGCAATGGTCATAACCATCACAACATGTACCCAGGGATGATCACAAGCCCAACAACAGGCCGGTCAGAGCTGCCTTGTACTTACCTTGAACTCAGACATGAGCTGCTCCAGGTTCACTATGAATTGCTGCACCCAAGGGTCATTAGCTTCATAGTCATTAAATTCCTCCTAAAGCAGATATCATAATGAGAAGCAGATAAACATCCCAAGATGATGACACTCACCTACCATCAACATTCACTTACCTCCTCAATATTGTGTGATACAGACAGGAAAATGTTAATCCAGGGCTTCACTTGTGGCTTGATGGCTGTGTTGTTCAACTCTCCCAGACCCTCCTGTATGGCGAATAACATAGGTGTGTCAGAAAAGAACATGGTGCACCAACGTAGGGCTAGAGGAGAGGGCAAGGGGCTAAGATTTACCTGCAGGAGGTCTCGGAACTTGTTAGAAACAGACGCCATGTCACAAAGACAGCTGTCAATCTTGGCCTTGGCTTGGTCACTTCCAAATTCTGTATTAAAGAGCTTTCTGCAGTCATTCTAGAAGGAAACCACAGAGTTAGGGGATGAAGAGTGTGGGGGGGGGGGGACAATTAGTATTATATACAGGAGAACAAGTGGGGGGGGGGGAACAATTGGCATTATATAGAGGACGACGAGTGGGGGTGGGGGGGGGAACAATTAGTATTATATAGAGGATAATGAGTGGGGGGAACAATTAGTAAGGCAAGGCACTGAGTACACAAAAGGAAAGTACTGCAGCAGGAAGGGGGACTGCCAAGCCACAAGACCCTTTGCAATTCTGGCACCTATAAGGAGAGCTATCTCCTGATTGGTTGCAGAGTTGGAGCTCCAGGTGAAACCCGGAAGTGCCAGTAATGGATCCTGAAGGAGGTATGATACTGTCAGTGATAGCCGAATCAAGAACTGGAAGAGCACATAGCTGTGCACTCCTAGTTCTCAAATGCAAGAATAATCAAAGTTCTCATGGTACGGGGCATTGGGGTGAAGCAGGCAGTCCTTGTAAATCTGTAGGTTAAAATATCTCAGAATCGACTATTACTAACTTTTTGTAACACTCATATCTAACAGATTGATATACACTTTTGCCTCTGGGTTCTAGAGTATGGACACAGGTTCCTGGATAAGTTCTATTATTGTGGCAACGTTCTCCTCTTAGACACAGTGTAGTCCCCATGGGGGTGTCTAGAGGACATATACTTCTATTTGATCTTATGTTACTATATTGATCTTATATTTCTATATTGAATGTATTGCGTTTTGTAGCATTTTAATAACAGTAATTCTTGTTCTGTAACACTTCATTGATAATTGAGTTGACATTATTTAAGTGCTATTCTGAGTTAATTTATTTTAACGGCATACAATGTGTAATTTGCATCTTTACTGTATGTTATGAAATTCAATAAAAACTGATTGAAAAGTAAAATATCTCAGAACACTGTGATATTCTACATCTGGCATGTTGTGTGAAGTGACTTGGGCAGCTCAGCTGTTAACTATGCCCCTTGTTATAAACTATGGCCTACCTCCAGATTCTTCTTCAGAGTCATGATGTTCTCACTGCAAACCTCCACGTTATTAAGACAGACCTGGAAGAGAGAAGGTACAATCAGGTAAGCGGTGACAGGTTGGTTCCCCTCCACCTTCCCCATTACACAGTTCCCCACTCTCACCAGGAAAGACATTTTGGCCTCATCGTTGCTCTCTATGCCCTTAGTGTCAAACTTTCCCTGCTGGAGACTGCTCTGCATGAGGTTGACCGCACTGGTGACACCACGCTGGATGTCCTGGAAGGTGGTGGCTGGGAAACCCATCCTTAACTTGTTACACAGAACCTCCCTGGGGTGATGGAGAGAGATGAATGAATGAATAACTTGTATAGCGCTACAATGCGAACTGAATCGCCTCAAGGCGCTGTATGGGGATGGGGAACAGAAGTGTTTTTATGAGAAAGGGATTGCATTGAAACACACACGTTAATGGCAGCAGGGGGAGGGATACAGAGATGACAGGTTAGACCCCCTTTCCAAGGAGGCAAGATAAACATTTTTTGCTATTTTTTTTAGCCAAACAAAAAGTGTTTGATACAGCACATACATGTTTCGTTTTTTTGCCATTATGAGTATGACACAAACAGCAAACCTGTCAGCCCCCTCCATACATTACGGGGATATAGCCCAGAGTTACCGGAAATCTCCCTCCAACATGGTGGTGGAGAGGTTAATCATGGCACACAGGCAGTCTATGCTGGCGCTGGACAGAGCACGTCCAATACATTTCTTCACTATGTAGAAGCCATCGTCCACCATACTGGAAGTCAGCTGCCCCCTCTCATAGGTATCCATGTCCACGGCCTGCAAAGGATGGAGAGGCATATAAGCACAATTATGTGACTTTATTCCTTGTTGTTAATGAGCAGGCCCTGGTATATGCAGTGACATTCGCCCCCATCCCCCGCCCCCTTGTCTTTTTACAGGCTACCCTGAGATCCGTTCCTTAGCATAGATATTTTTAGCAACCCTCCATACCAGTTATCCCAGTATGGTGCTCTAAAACTGCTGATTGGGTTTCTCATAGTGCCTAGCATATAGTATGTGCAGGAAATATTATTATGCAGCTGCGTTTTGCCAAAGACCAATTTGTCGATTCACAGTAAGCTGGTCACCATATTAGTGGAGGTATAAATTATCAATCATTTCTCTTGTTCCTATACCCTGCCCCCTGATGACATCATCAGTGTAATCCAATCATCAGAAGCAGGAGTAGACAGGATATGCCTATTAAGTTCCTGAAAGTTTCCTGCAATGCTAAAAGAATGAAGAATGTGCTGTCACAAGTGATCTGCTGCTTCTAACTGGCAATATGCTTAAGCAGCCTTTCTCAACCAGGGTCCCTCCAGAGGTTGCTAGGAGTTCCTTTAAAGTGGATGTAAACCTACCTCTCATCCTTTTTAAACTACTGCAATATTGGTTATCTAGAAGGATATACATTCCTCCTGCATGTATACTTATCTGTCAAAGGTTTCCCCTCTCTCTGCTATGAGACCCGAAAAACTTCAGATTTTGTGGGTGGATCTGTTTTCCAGGGCACAGTGGGTGGAGTCGTGATGTCAGTAGACTCCCCGCCCACCTTTACACTCCCCCTTATCAACATGCATTTTCTCCTGTGTATTTCTTACACTGAACTTCTGCTATGATCTCTAACATCCAGTCAAAACCCAGAAAAGTCCCCACATGACTTCAGCATGCCAAATCATGCTGAGGTGTGGAGCAGTCAATCCTGGCAGAGCTTCTGAAGAAAGGAGTGGGGGTGGGAATTAAAAAATAATGCATGTCTTAGGCTAGTGCACTAGATATGTAAATCACCTGTCAATCACAGCAAGGGGGAAGAACGGACAAAGTTTTTTACAGTTTGTCCGTTTTATTTCACTGAAAAAAGATATGAGGATTGCTCAGAGCTGGATTAACTCTTTGTGGCAAGACTGGGCAAAGCTGATCTGAAATCCCACACTCTATATTGTGCCAGACAAAACAATAAAATAAAAAAATTCGGGTTTACATCCACTGTAATAGTAAGCATGTGTGAATTGGTCTCCTGCCTGATGGTGTCTGGCATTGAGGCCATTCCACAGAACCAGTGTCATGGGACCAGTGGAACTTCTCTGGTTTCTCAGGTAAGTAACCACTGGCACCAATGATCACATTAGCTGTGTGTAAGGGGAGCATTCCTCTCACTGACCACCAATCTAAGAAGCAATCTTCCCAGTGACCACCAAAGTATGGGGAAACTGCACTGACCACTGGTGTAACATGGAATGGATTCCACTAACCACTAATGTGGTGTAGCTAATGTACAGTGAGCTGTACAGATAACATTTTTAACTGGGGCTCCCCAAGACCTGAAAATAATTGAGGGTTTATCCACAATAAAGGGATTGGGAAAGGCTGAGCTGAAGGTATATTTATTAAAGTGGAATTCCAGCTTACATCTAACCAAGTAACCACAACAACTGCTTGTGCAACTACCACACTACTGTTACACCTAACTAGTCACCAAATTGTCCCCTTCCCCATCTTAACACCTATGCTAACTGGTGTAAGAAAGATGTATATACGTACCTATTTTCAGGCCAGTCATGTGATCCCACTCCCCTGTGTCAGCCAGTGTTGCTGCAGAAGAGAGGAGGGAGAGCCAACAACCGAAGGGCTATTAAAGCCTAGGGGTGACCTCACCGCTCCAGGCTTTACTGGCTGTTTTCGGAAAACATGCTCTCCTATCCCCGCAGCCGCTGCTGGCTGACACAGGGGAGATCTTGTGTCCAGACCGGAGCAACCTGAAAATGGGTAAGTATATACAGTACATCTTTCTTATACAGGTTTGTGAACCTAGGTGGGAGGAGTCAATTTTAAGGCTAGTTTTGTGTAAGCTGGAATTCCACTTTAAGGCTGGGTTCACATATATGCAGGGCTGGTTTCTGTGCAGAGGCCGGTGCGGTTTCCATTCAGCAATTCAGGTGTGAATTTGACACATAAATCAACCTGAAGCAGACTGAAAATTGCACCACAACCACCATAGATGTGAACAGACTCCATTAAAAGCCAGTCTGGTTCACAATACCTCCGATTCAAATATACTGTATGTAAACTGAGCCTAAAGACTGTTTAGTTCGATAATACTGCGCAAATTAATTAAACAGTTAAACAGCCATTTTTTTCTATTTCAACTATTTTTTTTGAAAGTGCTTGCAAGGAAATATTAACAAACAATGGAGGTTCAGTACAGTACAAAAGGTAAACGCAAGTGAATTACTTTAATGCAAAAGTACAAAGGTGGGTGAAAGCCAAGTACAGGGCCATGGTCTAGTGTTTTTATCATCCCACGACAATAGTTCTGTGGCTAGCCAAAACCGCAATAGTCCATTTTCATACCCCATCTTATTTTTTTTTAAACAATTGAGTTTTATTGAGAAAATAACAATATACAGGAAATTTCAAATTACAATGAAAATAATCGCTCAATACTTTCAGCGAGCATATACATATCCTTGTAGAACATTTAAGAACCCCATCTTATTTTATGACACCTGCCTGTACTGTTCCCCACCTCTGGCCTCTGTGATGGAACCAGACTGGACGATTGTACAATGGTTCATGGAGAAAACATCACTGTTACGATACATTTGCAGAAGTTTTTTGGATGGTCAATACTGCCCACATGTGCCATTCTGATTGTGCACCTGTATGTTCCTCTTTTCTATTGTGAATCCCCCACCAACCCGTGGAGAACACGGTTACCTTATTGACAGACTCTCTCATGTAATACTCCTCCATGGTGATGTAGTACCCAATCACTTCCTGCATAGTTCGGCTCAGTAAACAATGTTTCAATAGCTTCTCCAGACTCTGTTGATGTTCTGAAATGACAGAGAGTAAGCGTCAGGTGGGATGGAGCCCAATTATCCTGTTTAATCTGTAATAATGGCCAATATGTTTGCAGACTAAATGTTTAAATGAACACTCTGCTGTGTAAATCTACATATGTTTTACAGACACTGAGAGTGTAATATCTGGCGATATTCGGGCAGAGGAAGTACCTTGTTTAACCTCTTCAGCTGAATCCCCCACATCAAAGTCTGAAATCACCCGGCGCTTAATAAAACGGAGGTAGAGCTCTGTGCGGGCATTCATCAGGGTCACCTCGCCAAGGATGGGGTCCAAATCTCTGGATTACAGAAAACATTAATGATATTCAACATAAGAAACTCCAATAATTCACCTTCAAAATCCACCCCAAGACCGATTGCTTGTCTGCTATATGCCTCAGAATACACCCAAAGACTTGTCTCCCATCAGCTGTAATACACTCCTCTATAATGCACACTCAGAAAACACCCCCAAACCTGTCCTCCCTCTGTTATAATACACATTCAGAATACCGTATATACTCGAGTATAAGCCGAGTTTTTCAGCACATTTTTTTGTGCTGAAAGTGCCCCCCTCAGCTTATACTGGAGTAAAACACTTTTCTGCAGCAGAGAATGACATTTTCCAACCCGACTTTGGGGCCACTTGATGCTAGGAACCCAGTGGAACCAGCACTACAACATATCCAAATTTGGGGTTCCTAGCACCAAGTGTCCCCGAGATACGGGGCCCCAAATTCAGTTCGGAAAATGTCATTCTCTGCTGCAAAAAAGTGCTTGACATTTTCCGACCCGACTTTTGGGCCCCCTATCTTGGGGCCAATTGGTGCTAGGAACCCCAAATTGGGTCCATCTGCAGCAATGTCATTTTGGGATCCATTGGGTCCAGAGACCGCAAATTTTTCTGCAGCTAGGGGGCATATAGGAACCCTTAACTACAAAGTTTGAAGTTCGGGGGACCTATGGCTGAAAATGGGCACAGTGAGGCATGCAAATGGGCACAGTGAGGCATGCAAATGGGCACAGTGAGGCTGCAAATGGGCATTGTTGACCCTCTTTTACACTTAAAGTAGCTGCGCATTTCTCACCCTAGGCTTATACTCGAGTCAATAAGTTTCCCCAGTTTTTTGTGGTAAAATTAGGTGCCTCGGCTTATATTCGGGTCGGCTTATACTCGAGTATATACAGTACACCCAGACACTGGACACCGTCTGCTATAATAACCCCTTAGAATACACCCTGATACCTGTCCACCATCTGCTGTAGTAAACCCTCAGAATGCAACTGGAGATCAATCCTCGAGCTTCTATAATACATCCCAAGACCAGTACCCCATCTTCTATAATACACACTCAGAAAACACCCCCAGACCTGTCCTCCATCTGTTCTAATACACAACCAGAATAAACCATGACACTGGTTCCCCATCTGCTAAAGTACACCCCGAGACATTTCCCCATCTACTCTAATACACCCACAGAATACAGCCCCAAACATGTTCCTGGTCTTCTAGAACACATGCTCAGAAACACCAGGAGATCAGGCTTCTTTCTGCTATAATACATGCTCAGAATACGCTCAACGCTGGTCCCCTCTGTCTCCTATAAGACACCTCTCACAATACACCCAGAGACTTATCCTCTGTCTGCTGTAGTACACCCTCAGAATACACCCCGAGACCTGTCCCCATGTGCTACAATACAACCTCAGAATCCACCCTGAGATCTGTCCTCTGTCTGCTATAATACATGCTCAGAAACACCCCCATACCAGTCTTCTGTCTGTTACAATACACGCTTAGAGACACCCCCACACTGGTCCTGTCTGCTATAATACAACCTCAGAATACACCCTGAGATCTGTCCTTAGTCTGCTATAATCTACAATCAGAATACACTCTGAGACTTGTTTACCCATTTGCTATAACACACCCTCAGAGTCCACCGCCAAACCTGCACCCCCTCTGGTATAGGTTATAAGAAATGTAGCATCCTTTCCTGATGACCATACACCTGAAAGTCAAAAAGGCTTCAAGGACAGAGACAGAGAGGGTGGCAGATCTAAGCATAGTGAGTCTTTGACCCTCTGCTAAAATAACAGCTGTAGCACCTTCTATACTTGATAAAATCCCCAAACACGTGGCATTAAAGGGATGATCAGCACACATTCCTTATAATCTGAACATTCCACAATCTCTGGGAGCAAACATAGTCTCAAATAGCTTCATTTCTGCTGTCTAGGCTGTACTCAGTGGCAGGGAGAACAGTTTTCTTTATTTTGTTGCCTGTTGCAGAGAACAAATGGCGATGGTAGAGTCTGGCAAGTGACACAGCGACAAATACTTTATAAACATGGCAAAAAGTTTGTGTACCTGCTATTGTTCCCCACTAAGTACAAACAGTGAAATGCACTGACCTGGGCTCAATCTTCTCACCGGAGAAGGATCTCATCATACTGTTCTGCACCTGCTGGAACTGGGAGACAAAACATGACAGAGTGACCTTGACTCTTTTCTCTGTACAACCCCACAATGACAAAACGACTAAGAAGGCCTATGGATGGAGAGAATTGCCATGACATTGGCAGCTTGTGAAAAACCTGCCATCACATATAATGCTTATCAACCACTCACAACTTTTCACACTATTTTGAGACTCATTACTGCCCCCCCATCTCTCCTTACCTTTCTCTGTTTGGGTTACTCACCATCCCCATCCCTCTTCACCTTCCTCTGATTGGTCTGCTAACCATTCTGCATCTCTCTTTACCTTTCTCCAATTGGATACCTCACCTTTCCAATCTCTCCTAACTTTCCTCTGGTTGGCTACTCTCTGTCCCATCTCCTTTCTACGACTGGGCTCCTCACCATTCCCATCTCTCCTCACCTTCCTCTAAGGCTGCTTTCACACTGGGGCGGTTTGCAGGCGTTATTGCGCTAAGAATAGCGCCTGCAAACCGACCCGAAACAGCTGTTGCTGTTCCTTCAGTGTGAAAGCCCGAGGGCTTTGACACTGAAGCGGTGCGCTTGCAGGACGCTCAAAAATGTCCTGCAAGCCGCATCTTTGGCTCGCTATAGGAGCGGTATATTTACCGCTCCTATAGCGCCCGGTCCCATTGAAAACAATGGGGAGCGCGCCGAACCCGCCCGCAAAACGCCGCTGCAGCGGCGGTTTGCGGGCGGTATTGACCCTTTTTCGGCCGCTCGCGGGGGGTAAAAACACCCCGCGAGCGGCCGCAATGCGCCGCTAAAACGCCGGTAAAGCGGCGCTAAATATAGCGCCGCTTTACCGCCAGCGCCCCCACCGCTCCAGTGTGAAAGCAGCCTAACTGGACTTCTCTCCATCTCCCATCACCTTGCTCTGATTAGGCTATTCAACATACCCAACTCTTCTCAAATTCCTCTGATTGGTCTCCTAAACATCCCTCATCTTGCCTTACCCTCCTCTGGTTGGGCTCCTCACCATTCCCATCTCTCTTCAATTTCCTCTGGTTGGGTACCTCAGGATTCCCACATCGCCCCACCTTCCTCTGATTGGGTACCTCACCATTTCCATCTCTCCTCACCTTCCTCTGGTTGGGCTCCTCACCATTCTCATCTCGCCTCACCTTTCTTGGTTCGGATACCTCACCATTCTCATCTCTCTTCACAGTCCTCTGATTGAATTCCTCATCGTCCCATCTCTCCTAACATTTCTGTGATTGGGCTCCTCACCATTCCCATCACCTTCCTCTAACTGGACTTCTCCCCATCTCCCATCACCTTGCTCTGATTAGGCTATACAACATACCCAACTCTTCTCAAATTCCTCTGATTGATCTTCCAAACATCCCTCATCTTGACTTACCCTCCTCTGGTTGGGCTCCTCACCATCCCATCTCTCCTCACCTTTTTTGGTTCAGGTACCTCACCATTCTCATCTCTCTTCACAGACCTCTGATTGAATTCCTCATCGTCCCATCTCTCCTAACATTTCTCTGATTGGGCTCCTCGCCATTCTCATTCCTCCAACCCTTCCTCTGATTGGGTACCTCACCATTCATATCTCCCCTCACCATTCCTTTTTCTTGTCTCCTTTCTCTAATTTGGCTCTTTTACATTCCCATCTTTCCTCACCTTTCTTTGATAATCTCTCTGTTGGATGAATTTGTCCACGATTCTCTCCACCTGGCGATCACACTCTGCCTGCAGATGTTTGATGAGCATGTACAGCCTCCCTGGGCCATAGTAAGTTTCCAGTATAGGTTGGTGAGTTTCCACTATTCGTGCAATACCTGCAAGACAGGACAAGGAATGTAGCAGAAACTTTTTTCATGCCAGACTTCAGGTCTCTTTTCCACCAGATGTCATGTTGAAAAATGATTTTGTCCTGGAGACTAACCTTCAAAAAGCAGTGTGAGTGTGTCTGCAAATAAAAGTGCTGCCCTTTTCTCGTTGCTTTCAGAGCTCAGGGCCAGAGATAGATTCTCTTCAGCTTTCTTAGCCACCTGCAGAGTGAAGAGTACAGGCTCAGGGGTAATGCATTGACAATCCACATCCATAACAAGAATAATCCATTCACTGGTTGGTCAGACGATTTTAGTTGGAACCCTTAAAGGGATACTTCACCTTTACCAAAGAACTGCCTATGTAGATAGATATATACAGGGGATATAAGTCTACACACACACACACACACACACACACACCTGTAAAATGTCAGGTTTCTGTGATGTAAAAAAAAAAAAAAAGAGACAAAAAAGGCAAATCATTTCAGAACTTTTTCCACCTTTAATGTGACCTATAAACTGTACAACTTAGTTGAACAACAAACTGAAATCTATATGGTCGCATAAGCGTGCACACTCTTACACTAATGCTTTGTTGAAGCACCTTTTGATTCTATTACAGCACTCAGTCTTTTTGGGTATGAGTCTATCAGCATGGCACATCTTTACTTGGCAATATTTGCCCACTCTTCTTTGTAAAAACACCCCAAATCTGTCAGATTGCGAGGGCATCTCTTGTGCACAGACCTCTTCAGATCACCCCACAGATTTTGAATTGGATTCTGGTCTGGGCTCTGGCTGGGCCATTCCAAAACTTTAATCTTTTGCTGATGAAGCCATTCCTTAGTTGATTTGGATGTATGCTTTGGGTCGTTGTCATGCTGAAAGATGAAGTTCCTGTTTATGTTCAGCTTTCTAGCAGAAGCCTGAAGAAGATTTCCTGACGATATTGACTGGTATTTGGAACCGTTCATAATTTCCTCTACCTTGACTAAGGCCCCTGTTCCAGCTAAAGAAAAATAACCCCAAAGCATGATTCTGCCACCACCATGCTTCACGGTGGGTATGGTGTTCTTTTGGTGATGTGCAGTGTTGTTTTTGCACCAAACATATCTTTTGGAATTCTGGCCAAAAAGTTCAACCTTGGTTTCATCAGATCATAACATTTTCCCACATGCTTTTGGGAGACTTCAGATGTGTTTTTGCAAAATTTAGCTGGGCTTGGATGTTTTTCTTCATACGCAAAGGCTTCCATCTTGCCAGTCTACCCCATAGCCCAGACATATGAGGAATACGGGAGATTGTTGTCACATGTACCACACAGCCAGTACTTGCCAGATATTCCTGCAGCTTCTTTAATGTTGCTGCTGGGATCTTGGCAGCCTCCCTGATCAGTTTTCTTTTCGTCTTTTCATCAATTTTGGAGGGACGTCCAGTCCTTGGTAATGTCACCGATGTGCCATCTTTTTTCCACTTGATGATGACTGTCTTCACTGTGTTCCATGGTATATCTAATACCTTGGATATTCTTTTGTACCCTTCTCCTGACTGATACCTTTTAACAATGAGATCCCTCGGATGCTTTGGAAGCTTTCTGCGGGCCATGGCTTTTGCTGTAGGATATGACTAAGAAAATGTCAGGAAAGACCTACTAGAACAGCAACTTTATTTGGGGTTAATCAGAGGCACTTTAAATGATGGCAGGTGTGTACTGACTCCTATTTAACCACTTCAGCCCCAGAAGATTTGGCTGCTCAATGACCAGGCCATTTTTTGCATTCTGCACTGCGTCTCTTTAACTGACAATTGCGAGGTCGTGCGACAGAGCACCCAAACAAAATTGACAACCATTTTTTCCCCACAAATCAAGCTTTCTTTGGTGGTATTTGATCATTCCTGCGGTTTTTATTTTTTGCACTATAAACAAAAAAGTGCGACTATTTTGAAAAAGAAAATAAATAAATAAAAAAAAACACAATATTTTGTACTTTTTGCTATAATAAATATCCCCATTTAAAAAAAAAAAAAAAAAAAGAGCTATTTTTTTTTTCCTCAGTTTAGGCTGATATGCATTCTTCTACATATTTTTGATTTGCGCAAAAGTTATAGCATCTACAAAATAGGGGATAGATTTATGGCATTTTTATTATTGTTATTTTTTTTTTTACTAGTAATGGCGGCGATCTGCGATTTTTTATCGGGACTGTGACATTATGGCGGACACATCGGACACTTGACACATTTTTGAAACCATTGAAAATTATACAGGGATCAGTGCTATAAAAATGCACTGATTACAAATTTGAAAAAAATCTAAATGTTTCTGACACTGGCATCTCCTTTTTTTAATCAGAAAATATTTTTATTGAAAGTATAACAGTTTCCAGTGTATACTTCCAAAAAAAAAAAAAAAAAAAATGTATACAGATACAAAAGTAAACATACATACCGCATTGAACAGGTGAACGTTACACAACATGAACTTGTGTCAGAATAACTGTATCCCTCCTCCCCCCATCATTACTTCCGACATACAACACTACGCCAAATTAGCTTGTAGGGCATAGAAAGATTCTTGACATTGCCAGTTCCCTAGGAAAAAGTCTGGGGGTGACACCGGCATCTTCAGCCGTGACTTACAATGTATTAGCATGAAAGGTCCTCGGGGGGTAAGGAAGTGACCAATGCAGTACAAACCACCAACGGAAAGCTTCAGGGTCTCAACCAGGGGGAAAGGCTGGGTTATTGAAAAGATGTGCCAGAGGGGAAAAGGAAGAGACCAGATTAGGGTTGCATCGGACTTTATCCCAAACAGCCAGGGAATTTGATAACGTAAAAGGCAAGAATGGGGAACTTATCCCTTCTGGGTTGCAATTTGAGGTAATCTATTGGGATTTTATTAGTCGCCGTCCTCACCATAGCCACCCATTCAGGTTTTTCACCCTGGGAATATACTTCCGATAGTTGAGCTATCTTGATAATACAACATAAGATGCAGTAGAAGAACATCATTTTTAGTTGTTATGGGTAAAGTTCCGCTTTAACTTTGGTCAAAGCTGCACTTTGTTTTTATCAACAGGCACTAGGGGTGCAACGGATCAAAAAACTCACGGATCGGATCGTTCCTCGGATCAGAGTCACGGATCGGATCATTTTTTTCGGATCAGCAAATAATAATTGAATTTGCAAAAACCTGTGAATATTCCACCACCATATAGTCCCCACTGTAATATCCATGTCATCTCCCCCACTGTAATATTGGCTGAGTATGGCTGGGTATCGCAGAGTATGGCTGGGTACAGCTGAGCATGGCTGGGTATCGCAGAGTATGGCTGGGTATCGCAGAGTATGGCTGGGTACGGCCGAGTATGGCTGGGTACGGCCGAGTATGGCTGGGTACGGCCGAGTATGGCTGGGTACGGCCGAGTATGGCTGGGTACGGCCGATTATGGCTGGGTACGGCCGATTATGGCTGGGTACGGCAGGGTATTGGCTGGTATGGAGGGATGGCTGTGACTGCAATTGTCACAGAGCAGCGCTGTGGCACTACAGATCCAGCCCACAGCGCTGCTGCCATCCGCTCTCTCCCCTCCACTGTACAGATCTGTACACAGAGGGGAGAGAGGAACCGGCGTCATCATGACGCCAGTTTGTTTACGGAGCGATCACATTGTAAATGGCCAACGGGTGCACCAAGATGGCCGCCGCTCCGGAGCTAGGCCGAAGCCGTGGCCTTTCCTAAGGCCGAGGCCGCGGAGCGCTCCGCGGATGGCGGTGTGTGCCGATCCGAACAGGGTGACCCGCTTGGATCACGGATCGTGATGATCCGTTGCACCCCTAACAGGCACCCCTTACCCACATATGTATTTTTTTTGGTAAAGGTGAACTAACCCTTTATTACAGCGGTACATGCAGAGGGAGCCACCCTTATGTAACATGCCCAGGTGAGGAGAAGAATGTCTCACAACCCAGAGACAGTATTACTGGCTGGACCGAGCCCACCCATAATACCAATTCAATCGTTGGGTTTTCCTCACACTCCTCCAATCTCCAATCACATCTCTGCACTTTCTATTCAGAAATTGAAAAAACGATACAAACGACTAAACTTATACTAAAGTCGAGATATCGGTGTGTTACCTGGCGGCACAGATATGCAGAGAACTTGCTGATTCCCTCCTCATGCAGTCCCAGCAGTGGAAATATCTTAAAGAACCTCTCCACCTGTGGCAGGTCACTGGCTTTGGTTGCGGCATCAAACTTCTCTGTGACCAGAATCTTTAGCTGCTGCTCGGCCTCCTGTAGGTGCTGAATATTGGCATCGATTGTGCTGTCTAAAATCAGAGGAGATGCAAGTTACAGCTTGCTACACACCGGAAGTAATGTGAACATAGTTATCATATAAAATGATGTCTGTACCAGTTTAGTACCATTTCTAGGCTGCTTGCAAAAGGGGTTGATATACTGTATGCGATTCCTTTATGACATAAGTGATTGTAAACCTCAGACATGAAATCTGAACAAAGCATGTCCCTCTATAGCGTGTACTTGTCTTCACCCAGAGCACTAAGTGTCATTTCTCTCTGCTGCTTCATTCCTCTGCCATTTGCATGAGTCACTTCTGACAAGTTTTCATGACACCAAGAGAAAAAAAGGTGACAGGGAAGGAGATCCAGCACACAGCCTATAATTGACAGCCTCAGCTCTGTTTATGTGTGCTGTGTGAAGGGGGGGGGGAGGGGGCTGTCACTTTGCAGAGATTACCTTCACTCTGCAGAGATTACCTTCAGCTCCCCGCCCCCTGCTTTCTGAAAGCTCAGACAAGCTGTATAAATTCTGCACTTTGAACCACTGTAATGAAGAGATAGCTGCAAAAAAACAGGTGAAACTTATGTAGGAGGATTTGTTTCACCTCTGTGCATCACCTGAGGCCAGTCACTTCACTGGGTATATATAATGGTTTACAATCACTTTGAGGCTCAGTTCACACTGGTGCAAATTTCAGATGCAACTTGAGTTGCACAGAATCGCATGACGATGGAAATCATATTGTTTTCAATGGTGCCCGTTCACGTCAATGGAACTCAGGATGGTGAGATTTTGAAAATGGCTCCTGTACTACTTTGGTGAAATTTCAGCACGATTTTGGCCCCAAACCAATTCTAAGTACCATCAAAGTAGAGGTGTAAAAGTAAAGGAGACGGGGCCAGGTCAGGGGGGGAAGAGAGGAGGCGGGGCCAGGTCAGGGGGGGAGAGAGGAGGCGGGGCCAGGTCAGGGGAGAGAGAGGAGACGGGGCCAGATCAGGGGAGAGAGAGGAGACGGGGCCAGGTCAGGGCTCCGTATCTAAATGGACACACGGAGCTCTGACTCGGCTCAGGTGCCCCCGCAACCGCGTGCATTGCATTTATCAGAAAAAATTTAGTTAAAGTGGTTCTAAAGGCAGAAGGTTTTTTTATCTTAATGCATTCTTTGCATTAAGATAAAAAACCTTCTGTGTGCAGCAGCCCCCCTCATACTTACCTGAGCCCCATCTTGATCCAGCGATGTTGCATGAGAGCCGTGGCTGTCCGGGACTCTCCTTCTTGATTGGCTAAGACCAAGAAGCAGGTGCCATTGGCTCCTGCTGCTGTTAAAGTCAGTGAGCCAATGAGGAGAGAGAGGGGGCGGGGCCCAAGCCGTGGCTCCATGTCTGAATGGACACACCGCAGCGGCTCGGCTCGGGTGCCCCCATAGCAATCTGCTTGCTCTGTGGGCACTTGGCAGAAGGGAGGGGCTAGTAGCGCCGGCGAGGGCAGAGGAGGATCCGGGCTGTTCTGTGCAAAACCACTGCACAGCAGGGAAGTATAACATGTTTGTTATTTTTAAACCCCCAAAAAAAAGACTTTAAAATTACTTTTAAAACAGGCAGTGAGGAGGCATCATATCGCTTCCTCACCTCCTGTCGGTAGCTTCTGAAGCGAAGCCCAGCGATAGGTGGAGTCGGTCATCACTGCACAGCGATAGGTGGAGTCGGCCATCACTGCACAGCGATAGGTGGATTAAGTGCTCCCTGACTGCACACTGTGGGAAGGGATGAGAATGCATATTCCAAAAATGTATCATCCTATAAAAATTGTCAAAATGTAATCACTAATTAAAATCCGGACAAGATCCAGCCACACACGGCTGGCTCACCAATCACACTGCATCGGATTTCATACACTCTCATGGTGTCTCATCACTGTGCCAAGACTACAGAGGAACAAGGAACACGCCTATCACCTTCATTCCCCTGCCGGCTCAGCTCAATAACAGATTTATCCAGGCACAGGTATCTGTGTATGTGTGCCGCGGCCTGCTCGTAGTCCTCATTCTTCAGAGCAGTCTGCACCCCGTCCATGCAGAACTTCAGGTCCAGGATGTCATCCGCTCGCTGTATGGCTTGATAGAGGCGACTCTGTAGAGGAGGATACATGGGGAGATCATTTATATAGTGACCCGTATAATTCACCCCAAGAAAGCACCCAGATTATTGGCCAGCCTGCTACTCCTCTAACAGGAATATACACACATATATATATACATACACATTATATATATATATATATATATATATATATATATATATATATGCGCATCACAGCTACTATTTCATCATTAAAAGATCACCCAAGTCACAAACAGAACCTCAGTCATGACAAAAACGACGGTAACCACCTGCTGTCCAGCGTACATATAGTGATTATATGACTGCAGCTTCTATTTCTTCTTGTGATCAGTGATCTCCTTGGTGTTACTATGAAGATTTTCCAATACTTCCAGTGCTCCACACCCACTCACCCCCTGATAAGGATATCCCCCCCCCCCCCCGGTCGTACCTTGGCAAGGTCCAGCTGTCTGACTTTGCTGCTGACATTTTCGGCCAGGTTACAAGTAAATGTGATCATCCCGGACACCTGCTGGGCGTCTCCCTCTATGAGCTGCAGGTTGGGCCTGGAAGGAGACACAGTGATTATCATCTCATCTTTCATACACGGGGATGTCCCCGGTGCTCTGTATATCCCTGTGGTCACCCGTGTGATAAACCACATGACACCCTGCAGGTGGCTGGATCTGATTTCCATTAGAGAGACACCAGCATGGAACAAAGACTGCAGTGTCACCTGTGACAGCCAATCAGATTACAGCAGTATAAGGAGAGTGGGACATAGCGTAGGGCCCCTTTTATGGTGTCTTTCTTCACATTGGCCACACCCATTGGTACTAACCCCATCCTCTGCAGAGCCAGCATCTTGTTCTCCACCGCCCCCTGCTGTCCGAGCAACGCCTGCAGCTCCGCTTCCACCTCTTTCTGCAAAAGACACATGTAAGTCAGTAGAGACTTGTGACAGGTCCTCCCAGTACCCCTCCCCCAATAATTGATATATGACAGGTCCTCCCTGTACCCCCTCACCAATAATTGATACATGACAGGTCCTCCCTGTACCCCCCTCCCCCAATCATTGATACATGACAGGTCCTCCCTGTACCCCCCTCCCCCAATCATTGATACATGACAGGTCCTCCCTGTACCCCCCTCCCCCAATCATTGATACATGACAGGTCCTCCCTGTACCCCCCTCCCCCAATCATTGATACATGACAGGTCCTCCCTGTACCCCCCTCCCCCAATCATTGATACATGACAGGTCCTCCCTGTACCCCCCTCCCCCAATCATTGATACATGACAGGTCCTCCCAGTACCCCCTCCCCCAATAATTGATACATGACAGGTCCTCCCAGTACCCCCTCCCCCAATAATTGATACATGACAGGTCCTCCCAGTACCCCCTCCCCAATAATTGATACATGACAGGTCCTCCCTGTACCCCCTCCCCAATAATTGATACATGACAGGTCCTCCCAGTACCCCCCTCCCCAATAATTGATACATGACAGGTCCTCCCTGTACCCCCTCCCCAATAATTGATACATGACAGGTCCTCCCAGTACCCCCTCCCCCAATAATTGATACATGACAGGTCCTCCCTGTACCCCCCTCCCCCAATCATTGATACATGACAGGTCCTCCCAGTACCCCCTCCCCCAATAATTGATACATGACAGGTCCTCCCAGTACCCCCCTCCCCCAATAATTGATACATGACAGGTCCTCCCAGTACCCGCCTCCCCCAATAATTGATACATGACAGGTCCTCCCAGTACCCCCTCCCCCAATAATTGATACATGACAGGTCCTCCCAGTACCCCCTCCCCAATAATTGATACATGACAGGTCCTCCCTGTACCCCCCTCCCCCAATCATTGATACATGACAGGTCCTCCCAGTACCCCCTCCCCCAATAATTGATACATGACAGGTCCTCCCAGTACCCCCTCCCCCAATAATTGATACATGACAGGTCCTCCCAGTACCCGCCTCCCCCAATAATTGATACATGACAGGTCCTCCCAGTACCCCCTCCCCCAATAATTGATACATGACAGGTCCTCCCAGTACCCCCCTCCCCCAATAATTGATACATGACAGGTCCTCCCAGTACCCCCTCCCCCAATAATTGATACATGACAGGTCCTCCCAGTACCCCCCTCCCCCAATAATTGATACATGACAGGTCCTCCCAGTACCCCCCTCCCCCAATAATTGATACATGACAGGTCCTCCCTGTACCCCCTCCCCCAATAATTGATACATGACAGGTCCTCCCAGTACCCCCCCCCCCCCCCCCCCTCCCCCAATCATTGATACATGACAGGTCCTCCCAGTACCCCCTCCCCCAATCATTGATACATGACAGGTCCTCCCAGTACCCCCCTCCCCCAATAATTGATACATGACAGGTCCTCCCAGTACCCCCCTCCCCCAATAATTGATACATGACAGGTCCTCCCAGTACCCCCTCCCCCAATAATTGATACATGACAGGTCCTTCCAGTACCCCCCTCCCCCAATAATTGATACATGACAGGTCCTTCCAGTACCCCCTCCCCCAATAATTGATACATGACAGGTCCTCCCTGTACCCCCCTCCCCCAATAATTGATACATGACAGGTCCTCCCTGTACCCCCTCCCCCAATAATTGATACATGACAGGTCCTCCCTGTACCCCCTCCCCCAATAATTGATATATGACAGGTCCTCCCTGTACCCCCTCCCCCAATAATTGATATATGACAGGTCCTCCCAGTACCCCCTCCCCCAATAATTGATACATGACAGGTCCTCCCTGTACCCCCTCCCCCAATAATTGATATATGACAGGTCCTCCCTGTACCCCCTCCCCCAATAATTGATACATGACAGGTCCTCCCGGTAGTCCCCCCACCTCCTCAGCACACAGCCGCTCGTAGGCCTCTTCCAGCTCCTGCAGGTCGGTCAGGGATCGGATCTGCTCCATAGTCAGTGAGGGGCTCCGGTCTCCCAGGTAACTAGCTGAGCTGGCCATGTTGACAGGCCGCGTCACTTCCGGGCCCAGGAGTCAGGACCCTTCATTCCTCGTCACATCCTGCCTCAGGGACCCTACAACTCGTCACTTCCGCTTCGAGGGGACCTACGCTACGTATACTCCTCATTTCCGGGGTCCTTCGGTTGTGGCGAGGGCTGTCCTTACTGTGCCGGTAGGGAAGAGGAGCGGCGCTCGGTGTCTCCGGAGTGTATCGGGGTGAGGAGCAGACTCGAGGTGGGGCGGTGGTATTATTCCGGGGGTCAAGTCATAGTAGGGTGTATGAGGGCAGGCGGAAGTTGGGCAGCTCTTTGAGGACCCCGCACGGCTTTGTGGCAGGAGAGGCGCGAAATGGCGGCTGAGTGACCCGGAGAAGAATCCGGTGTGAATCCGCGCCATCCGCCACAGGAGCCACGCCGTGTGTGTACCGGGGGAAGGTGAGGAGGGACGGGGGTGTATGGTCCGGTGTATGTCCCCGGGTCAGGTCTTGTCTGAGGACCACAACTTATCGCCTTATGGAGGCCGCACCAGCAGGAGGTGGTGAGGGGACCCTGACTGGGGATAAGGGGGAGCTGTGCGGGATAATGGGGGGCCTAATGAGGAGAAAGGGGAGGCAGTCCATTATATTGGGGGTTGTCCTGTGATTTATTTTTGGGGGAATCTCAGAGGCCTCTAGGGGTGCCAAGTGGGGATTCTGGGGGGTCCCCTGTGTGTGGGAGTCATATGTGGGCTCTGTAGGGGCATCTCCTGTTGCTGGGAGTCATCTCTGGAGGTGCCCTGTGCCTGGCAGTCATCTCAGGCCTCCTGGGGGTGATCTGTGTCTGGCGGTGACCTCCTGGGGGTCCCCTGTGTCTGGTGATCTGAGGTCCCTGGGGGTTCCCTCTGCCTGATAGTGATTTTTGGGGTCCGTAGGGCCATCCCCTGTGTCTGGGAGTCACATGCGGGGGGGTCGCCTGTGAGTCATATATGCGGGGGGGGTCGCCTGTGCCAGACTGATCTCTAGGGTTCCCCTGTGTCTGGGGGTACACTGTCTCTGGTGGGGGGGGTCTGTATGCTATGTTGTACTTTGCTTTGTGTGGGGGAGGGGGGGGGGGTATAGCAGTTAGATGACCTCTGTCACAGTTGGTAGTCCCGGCTCTTCCCCATTATCTGCTCTCAATGATGAGTTTTCATGTCTCTTCTCTGACAATCACTGGAGACAACCTACCTCTGAGAAGAGCTCCGCTGCCCCCCCCCCCCCCCGCCATATGGCGGAATGTACGGGATTAATCTGATTTATCTATTTCAGGTATCGCACTCCTCACGTGATTCCACCAGCTGCTGATATTGGTTCTCCGCCGCCATGTTCCTGTATAATATAACGCTGCAGAGGGCCACCGGCATCAGCTTCGCCATCCATGGAAACTTCTCAGGTACCCAACATCAGGCTGCTCACCTCTCATACTTCGTTCCTCCCTCTCCCCCCTCGCTACCCCTGTATAGGCGAGGGGGGGATGTAGCAGTTAGATGACCTCTGTCCAAGTTTGTAGTCCCGGTTCTTCCCCATTATTTGCACTCTTTCTGCTCTCAATGATGAGTTTTCATGTCTCTTCTCTGACAATTACTGGAGACAACCTACCTCTGAGAAGAGCTTTACTCCCCCCCCCCCCTCGCTAGCCCTGTCCTCTCTACCCCCCCCCCCCCCCCCTCGCTAGCCCTGTCCTCTCTACCCCCCCCTCCCCCTGTCCCTCTACCCCCCCCCCTCTCGCTAGCCCTGTCCTCTCTACCCCCCCCCCTCTCGCTAGCCCTGTCCTCTCTACCCCCCCCCCCCTCGCTACCCCCTCCCCCCCCCTCCCCTGTCGCTCCCTGTCCCCCCCCCCCCCCCCTCTCGCTAGCCCTGTCCTCTCTACCCCCCCCCCCCTCTCGCTAGCCCTGTCCTCTCTACCCCCCCCCCTCTCGCTAGCCCTGTCCTCTCTACCCCCCCCCCCCCTCGCTAGCCCTGTCCTCTCTACCCCCCCCCCCCCCCCCTCTCGCTAGCCCTGTCCTCTCTACCCCCCCCCCCCCCCTCTCGCTAGCCCTGTCCTCTCTACCCCCCCCCCCCCCTCTCTACCCTCCTCTCTACCCCCCCCCCCCCCTCTCGCTAGCCCTCTCCTCTCTACCCCCCCCCCCCCCTCTCGCTAGCCCTGTCCTCTCTACCCCCCCCTCCCAACCCCCCCCCCCCTCTCGCTAGCCCTGTCCTCTCTACCCCCCCCCCCTCTCGCTACCCTCCCCCCCCCCCCTCGCTAGCCCTCTCCTCTCTCTACACCCCCTCTAGCCCTCTCCTCTCTCTACACCCCCCCCCCCCCCTCTCGCTAGCCCTCTCCACATCCCCACATGCCAGGATGCAGAGTCTCGTATAAATGTTAGCTCTGGACTGATGCTGTATATTGTGACCTGCCAGGACTGTATTCATGTAGACTTGTGAAATTACTGATAGGTCCTCTTTAAAGTGGAACTTTACATTTTTGCCTTCCTCCATGGGCTTCCATTCTAAACATATTTTGTTTTTTTCCTATTTCCTTTGCTGATTAGGAACCAAACTACAAGAGATTGTTGTTTCCCGGGGGAAGATTGTGGAGTTACTCCGACCCGATGCCAACACAGGAAAAGTCCACACCTTGCTGACGGTGGAAGTGTTTGGGGTGATTCGCTCTCTCATGGCCTTCCGCCTGACCGGAGGCACGAAGGATTACATTGTGGTGGGCAGTGACTCGGGTCGTATCATCATTCTGGAGTATCACCCCTCCAAGAACATGTTCGAGAAGATCCACCAAGAAACCTTCGGGAAGAGCGGCTGTCGTAGGATCGTCCCCGGGCAGTTTCTGGCTGTGGACCCCAAGGGCCGAGCTGTCATGATCAGTGAGTGTGGGGAGGCGCTGGCATATATTGGGAGTGAGAAGGCCAGCTGTACACGTCTTCTTCTCCTGTGTTGTGACTTCCCAGCAATACAGGAATGGAGCCTGGTGTGCACTCCTAGGCCAGTGTAGTACAGCTTTTGTAAAGGTAGATGATGTATCCTATAGACCAAAGTAGCAGAAGTCCTCTTAACCACTCGCTGTTCGCCAATATACCCCCTTACTTTGAGAACGGATATCGTTGTTATGGCAGCAGCTAGCTGCCATAACCCCAGGATCCTTGTGTTCGGTCAGTGGTCGTCTACAAGATACTTTTATCGGCGGCGGGAGACGGGCCCTCCCGCCGCGCTCCAGTGCCCTCCGCCGCTTACCGACGCAGCGGTGGAGGGCGATCCGGTATTTCTCCTGGCTAGACACGGAGACGAGTGAGGGGAAGATGGCCCCCACCCATCTCCATGACATTGCAGGGTGGAAGTGACGTCAAAATGTCACTCCCGCCCATAGCTCTTAAGGGGTCATTTATTTATTTTTTTATTATTATTTAAAAATTTTTGCATTTTAGTGTAAATATTAGATATGAGGTCTTTTTTGACCCCAGATCTCTATTTAAGAAGTCCTGTCATGCTTTTTTTTTTTTTTTTCCCATTAGAAGGGATGTTTACATTCCTTGTAATGGGAATAAAAGTGACACAACTTTTTCTTTATTTTAGAGTAAAATAATAAAAACAAAATAAACCTCAGAGGCCTCTAGGGTGCCTAGTGGTTATTCTGGGGGAGGCCTCTAGGGTGCCTAGTGGTTATTCTGGGGGAGGCCTCTAGGGTGCCTAGTGGTTATTCTGGGGGAGGCCTTTAGGGGTGCCTAGTGGTTATTCTGGGGGGTCTCCTGTGCCAGACTGATCTCTGGGGGGGGGGGGGTCTGGGCTGTATGCTATGTTGTACTTTGCCATGTGTGTGGGGGGGTGTAGCAGTTAGATGACCTCTGTCACAGTTGGCAGTCCCGGTTTTTCCCCATTATTTGCACTCTTTCTGCTCTCAATGATGAGTTTTCATGTCTCTTCTCTGACAATTACTGGAGACATCCTACCTCTGAGAAGAGCTCCACCTCCCCTGCCGCCCGCCATATAGCGGAATGTACGGGAATAATCAGATTTATCTTTTTCAGGTATCGCGTTCCTTGCGTGATTCCACCAGCTGCTGATATTGGTTCTCCGCCGCCATGGTCCTGTACAATATAACGCTGCAGAGGGCCACCGGCATCAGCTTCGCCATCCATGGCATAATGTGCTAGTATGCATTGCATACTAGCTAATTATAAAATACTGACCTTGGAACAAAGCCCTCCAGCGCTGTAAAGTCACCGCTTAGAGGGCTGACATGTTGTCGCCCCCCCCTGTCTTACTTCCGGGTTTGTGAGCTCCGGCTATTTGATTGGCTGGAGCCACGATGACGTCACTTGCTGGGGGCCCTCAGTTCCAGCACAAAGCTCTGAAGATATGCCGGCGCATGCGCCTGTGATATTTGCCCTACATCCAGCCAGTAACATCTCCTAAACGATGCACATTTGGGTGATGTTAATTTTACATAAATGTAAGTTTTTAGATCTGTCCTGTGTGAGCAGACATACACTATCACAGAAGACTTGTTATTCTCCGATTGTTTCTTTGAGAAGGATTGTTATGGTTCTCTGATGAAATAAGTTTTGATAATAATCCATGCTCACAGTACTTGGTCTGTATCCCGGGTGTTGAATATGTCTCTTCTGGTTGCTCACAGGTGCCATTGAGAAGCAGAAACTGGTATACATCCTGAACAGAGACGCAGCTGCCCGTCTGACCATCTCCTCCCCACTCGAGGCTCATAAGGCGAACACTCTGGTGTACCATGTGGTGGGGGTAGATGTGGGCTTTGAAAATCCCATGTTTGCCTGTCTGGAGATGGACTATGAGGTAAGACCCCCCCCCCCCATTAGACACAATAATACTGAATGTTGGCGCTCAGCATGATGAATTCTCATGTCTCTTCTCTGACTATTCTACTGGAGACAATTTTACACTGATGAGCCCTTTATAACAGAGTTAAGCCTTGCTGCCGTATGTTCTTATGAGCCGTGTACAGCAGGGTGACGCTTGGCTGCACTATGACCTTGTTGTATTCGTATGGCCTTAATGCAGTCTGTTTTTTGTTTCTAGGAAGCAGATAATGACCCAACTGGAGAGGCAGCTGCTAACACCCAGCAGACACTAACCTTCTATGAGCTGGATCTGGGCCTGAACCACGTAGTGCGCAAATACAGTGAGCCTTTGGAGGAACATGGCAACTTCTTGATCACAGGTGAGTAGATAGTCAGCTCTCTCTGCATTATTTAACATCACTAGTGGAGTTCCATTTATCTTATACATTTATTTTTTTACAGTTCCTGGAGGCTCAGATGGTCCCAGTGGAGTGCTCATCTGCTCTGAAAACTACATTACCTACAAGAACTTTGGAGACCAGCCAGATATTCGCTGTCCCATCCCAAGAAGGCGGGTAAGTCGCCCTATACATTGCATTTTAGATTGAATTAGATGGTGCAGCTTTTGTGATGATTTTTCATGTCTCTTCTCTGAAACTAATGAAGAAGATGTAAATATTCTGATCAGCTGTCGCCAGGACTCATCTAAGGTCATGCTCAAACCCAGAATTAATGTACGTCAGATGCAGTACATCTCTGCAATACACGCAATTTTTAAGGACACAAAACATTGGGAAATGTGCAAGTGTGGGAAAAAATACTGCAAATCCAGTGAGCTCCTAACTACCCGAGGTGGGTGGACAACTGCCTCTGCTGCACTGAAATCCCAAGTAGTGTTGTCAGCCCTGCACAGTTATTCCTTGCTGGACTATGGAAACTTTTCACTTTGATAACCAAAGAGGGAGTACGTGTTCTGTAGTCCAGCAGGGGAAACCTTAATCAGGGCTGTCAGCATTGCTTGGGATTTTAATACAGCAGAGGATGGGTTTTTTATTTTATTTTTTTATTTTTATTTTTTTTTTTTTAGCTCACTACAGGAAGTTAACACCTGGCTGCAGTTTTGACTGATCAGCAGGTATATTTCTGTCCTTGCATCATGATTAAACTATGGTAGCTCATTCACCAATAGGACCACTATAGAACTCCATCATATCCACCAAACCATGTAGGTAGGCCCTCCTTAGCCTGGGACTACAGATAAATGTCAAGTCCCTCTGTGCGCAGACCTGCACAGCCGGAACAGTGTACTCTGCCCACCAGTCCTACTACCTGACTTTTGACAGTTGGAACATGGAAGCATGCAAATCACCGAATTTGAACTCAAGTACTCATGGGGCATGTAGTGCTCCAGTCAGGGAGAGATTTTGTGTATGCTCCCTGACGGGAAAATAAAGCATAAGTGTTGCAAAAGGAGATTAAGGGGGCAAACTTTGGATGGGTAAACAATAATAATAATAATGTAATTATTGACGATAATACACTTTCATTAGCTAGTTTAGAAAATAAGGATTTAATGCTACTTTAACTGCTTGCCGACCGCATAACTTAGTTATACAGTGGCAGAGCGGCTTTCCTGCACCAGATCACGTACCTAGTATGTGATCCAGCACTTTCGAGTAGGAGGCGCGTGTGCCGCAGTTGTGCTTAGATTAGACATGGCACAAGCTGATCGGCAAGCTGCTCATCAGCGAGGAGAGACACGGACTATAGCTCTGCCCATGTAAAAAAGGGAAAGCTCTAATCTGTCAGCAAGGATGTGATAGATTTTATTTCCCTGCATTGCAGTGAATGAAAATCCATCACATCCTTTAGTAAAAACAGCACACTGTACACAAACACTGGTCAGGCACACATTTAACCCTTTGATCACCCTAGATGTTTGACCCCCCCCCCCCTTCCCAATCAGTGCCATCAGTACAGTGACTGCATATTTTTAGCACTGTATTGGTGTCACTGGTTCCCACAAAGTGTCAGCTTGTCTGCTGCAATATCGCAGTCCTGCTATAAGCCGCTGATCGCTGTCATTACTAATATAAATAATTCCAGTATATAGCCCATACTTTGGTTTGCACAAAAGTTATAGCATCTACAATCAATATGCGCTTATTGTGTTTTATTTTTTATTTTTTTTTTATTTTTTTTTACCAAAAATTTTTAAAGAAATTCGATTTTCCTTTTTTTTTTTTTAAATAAATCTCTAAAATTAAAAGTGTGTGTGTATGTGTGTGTGTGTGTGTGTGTGTGTGTGTGTATATATATATATATATATATATATGTGTGTGTGTGTGTGTGTGTGTGTGTATATATATATATATATATATATATATATATATATATATATATATATATATATATATATATATATATATATATATATATATATAAATATATATATATACACATACACATACACATACACATACACATACACATACACATACACACACACACACTTTATAATTAGCGTGCACAAAAAATAAACCCAGTGGCGATCAAATGCAACCAAAAATTTTTATTTATTTTTTTTTTTTTATATTTGTGGGGGAAAAAAATCACAAATTTTATTGGCATCACCGGGCAGTTGTCAGTTAAAGTGCTGTATCGCAAAAAAAATGGCCTGGTCATGAAATGGGGTAAATCTTCCAGAGGGCAAGTGGTTAAAGAGATAAAGCATAGGGAAAGGTGCATGTCATGCAGAGATGTACAGAATGTGTTTGTTGTATTCATAGACTTTAATGTGAATCCAGATTGACTGTTTATTCTTTTTTTTTTTTTTTTTTTTTTTTTTTTTTTTTTTTTATTAGAATGATCTAGACGATCCAGAGCGCGGAATGATCTTTGTCTGCTCGGCTACACACAAAACCAAATCCATGTTTTTCTTCCTGGCTCAGACAGAACAGGGGGACATCTTTAAAATCACACTTGAGACTGATGAAGACATGGTAAGGAGTTGCAGGCTAGGAGGATTGGTATTTGTACGGGTGTGTTTAGTTTTTATTCTCTTTCTCATTGTCCTGTCTGTTGTGCTTCTTCAGGTCACAGAAATCCGTCTGAAATACTTTGATACCGTTCCAGTGGCTTCAGCAATGTGTGTCTTGAAGACCGGTTTTCTCTTTGTAGCTTCAGAATTTGGGAACCAGTAAGTGATTGATTGGCACCTTACCATTTATGAATGGGATGTGAAGCTTCAACATGATATAAAAGTTACTCTGTGACTTAAGCAATGTTGCTCGTATCGACAGTTTTCCTGTGTGTGTGTGTGTATATGTATGTATATATGTATGTATATGTGTATATATATATATATATATATATATATATATATATATATATATATATATATATTTATTGATAGGCCTTCAGTACATCAGAAATTTATCTCATGATTCCTGATGCCCTAAAATGCCAGGACAGTACAAACACCAAATGACCCCTTTTTTTGAAAGTAGGCAGTCTGAGGTATGGTGAGTTTTGCCTGTAAGGTGCCACCCAACCTCAGTAAAAGTACTGTGGCTGTCGGTTACTCACAAAGACTAAAAGATCGGCAGACACATAAAAGCAATCTCAAACTCCCAATGGAATGCTGATGTGGCAAAGGGATGAAACGATCAGCCGCTCAGTCCTTTTTGCCGCTCTTTAAGCTTTCACAGCTAGATGGACCCAATCCAGTGCTAATCTAGTGGGGGCAGAGTCGCAGTTTTGTTGAGAGCACAACCAATGTGACCGTTGCATTCCCGGCAAATGCCGTTAATGTAAAGTTTTTAACAGTTATCGTAACTGTTGTTGGTTTACTTCCACTGTAAGGCAACTGGCACTTTAGTCAAAAAATTGAAGTTCTGCTAGATCGTTTTATGCTGGCTCCTTTTGCTGGTCTAGCTATGTAAAACATAGTGTACCGTATATACAGTTTCAAATCCTGTAATACTCTCTCACACTGCTCTGCACATGCTCAGTTACACTCAGTTTTTAGGCACCGAAGAATTTGTAAAGCCAATCTGCTGACAGCCTTAAAGAGGAATTAAACTCTCCTATACTTTACAGCCAAGGAACCTGCTTCTATTTGATCTGCAACTGCCACGGGGCTGCACATGTGATCAGTTGGGACACCAGCCATTTGATTTGACAGTTTTGGTTGGGGACACAAGCAAATGTGACAGTTAGATTCCCGGCATTCCGGAAATGTAACGGTTTTATTTTTTTATATTTCTTTTTTAAACCAAGAAATCCATCAATGGGTTTAGTTCCACTTTATGATTTACTGCTGCTCTGGGCTTCAGCAAAATGGCGGCCTCCAACAAGAAGAAACTAACAATGCTGGAGGCAATTTACAGCACACGCTCATTTTGGTAGCATAATTCTTAATGTGGAATGTATGTTCCTTGCTAAAAGACATTATTTTTTTTATCAAGTTGTGACGAATAAACTTCCGTTTTAAGCTTTGTTGCTCCTCATGTAGCCCCTATCCTAATTTCCGTGCACCACCTTAAGTGTGCGGGAAGTGCATTGCCTTAAGTTAAATGTCTGGAAATGCATACTAAGGAAGAGGGGTAGGAAGTGTGTTTTCCAGCGTTGGGGACACCTAGAAGCATAGCTATATATGTAAGGGGACACTGATACCATAGTTCATGTATTGCTCGATGCAGAGTCCTGGATCTATACAACAATAGGTTAATCAGGAAACAAACTGGAAGAAAATTACAGCGAGAGAGGGGGGGAAAAAATGACGTATTTGAATGGCTGTATTAAATCAGATAATGTGCATGCAGACAGATATTGTGTTTTGATAGTACATCTCTTTCTTAGTTATCTCTACCAGATTGCCCATCTGGGTGACGACGACGAGGAACCGGAGTTCTCCTCAGCGATGCCTTTAGAAGAGGGAGATACCTTTTTCTTCCAGCCCCGCCCTCTAAAGAACCTGGTGCTGGTAGATGAGCAGGACAGTCTCTCCCCCATCATGACATGCCAGGTATGTGGCTGTAAAGGTGGCATACACCGGGCAGTAATGACACAACTGAGCTTCCTGTTTACTCAGATATCATGTCTTTAATTTATAGATTGCTGACTTGGCCAACGAAGACACTCCTCAGCTGTACGTGGCCTGTGGCCGAGGTCCCCGCTCTTCTCTCAGGGTCTTGAGACACGGTCTTGAGGTGAGCATTGGGTAGCTGTGTGTTGCCATGAGTGTCCCTGGAGAGGAAATTGCACCCCGATCTGTGCTATTGTCCTTTTGTAGGGGAGGGATAATGCTTCTCTCTAATAACAACCATTTTCTTTTTAGGTGTCTGAGATGGCCGTCTCTGAGCTGCCCGGTAACCCCAATGCTGTGTGGACAGTTAGACGACACATTGAAGGTATGTAGGGTGAAGCTTGATGGTTCAGAGGGGGGCCTTCATAAGAATTTCCTTTTTTCAAATAAACCAGTAGCTAGTCATGAACAAATCTAAGCATTTATAATCTTTATTGGTCCTGTTCAATTAATTTGGTTTATACTAATTCCATGTGAGATCGAATTACACCTGTCACATATTTTATATTGCTTTTGGTTTATGTGCAGCGTCACCTTCAGTTTTGTGTCGGGTGCTCTTCAGTACAGATTTGTCTGATATTGATAGAGAAATTATCTGTAATTACCTGATCTTCCACTCCCCCCAGCAGTTGGCTCTCATCTCTTCTCTGTGCTTCGGTTTCTGGGAAGTCCCTCTCTATCCTTCCCTACATTGTAGGACTGTTGTTCCTGCATTGTATGTGATGATGTCAGAGTGTGACTGCTGGCTGGAGCGCCAAAGAGAAGAGGGGGAGCGGACGCACAGATGGAGGAATAAGGCCACATCTACACTTGTATGACTCGGATATGACATTGACCAGGGATAATGGACAACTGTTGCACTGTATAACATTCAGGTATGACTTTCGTGCAACTTTTGAGGGTTAACATTGAATTCTATGGCCCTCAAGTTGCATGAAAGTCAAACTAAAGTAGTGCACTACTTTGAAGTGGCACATGTATGAATGGTTATCATTGGAAAACAAAAGGAACGACTTGTCGTGCAACTTTGATGTCCCAAAGTTGCATGACAAGTCGTGCAAGTGTGATTGGAGCCCAAAGTATTATAGCTTATTTCTCTAACCCTAGACGTAACAAGCATTTAACCCTTGCATTGCAGACCACTGCTAGGGTAGTTTTTGTTTTGTTTGTTTTTTTTTTAAATACTAAATTCCCAAAACAGTTGCTTCGAAGGCATGCTGTGAATTATACCTGTCACAGCTGCTTGTGCTCTCAACCAAACTGTCAAGCCATCAAATGATTGGTGTCATAACTGATCACATGTGCAGCACCTTGAGATTGCAGATTGGCCTCTGTTTGATCTGCAGTTGTCAGTGCTCCGCATGTGATCAGTTTTGACACCAGTCATTTGTTGGGCTCAGTAAATGCTCCTTTATGTGGATGACCCTTCATGCTAGCAATGATAAATAAGACATGTTTTTCAGAAATACAATTCCCACAACAATAAATATAATCCCATGTCGCAGCAAAGCAATTGGATGCTGGGTCTGTGCAGTTTGTAGTCCAATCTTCAAGCCATTTCACTTTTTTACTATCTATTGTAAAATCAAGGTGTTGTACACCTAGTGAGATTCAATTTTGGTTAGCGTTCCCTTTGTATTTGGCCTTTTATTTTTTGTAAGAGGTCTGTCAGTGGTCAGCATATCGGTGTGTCCTTAAAGTGTATGTCCATCCAAAACCTTTATTCGTTTGGGATTGACTATGGAAAATGAAAAGCAATGTCGTGCTCCTACTGTTATTTGTAGAGCTGTTAGATTTCGCCTCACCCTACTGGTGACAACGATTACACCAAACAGGAAGTAAAGGGAAATCTGAAGCAGAGACACACACAGGAATACAAATTTTGTGTTTGTTAAATATTTCCCCTCACTTTTGTCTGGCAAAATCTTGTTACTGGGATAGGAAATGAGGGGAAATCTCTTAACAGAATCTTGGATAGTAGTAAATATGACAGGGGTTTTAGGGCTCGTTCACACCATATGTGCGTGAAAACTGGTGGGAAACCGCACAGATTTCACTTGGAGACATGAGTTTACGTCAGTTTTCATGTGTGTTATGTGCCCTGTTCATACCAATGTTTATTTTGTGTCAGTTTTTTTTCCATGCAGAAAACTGCATTCACTTGTGGTGTTAACAGGGCACACAGAACCATTTTTCTTTCAGGGTTTTTTTTTTCTGCATGCATTCTGCAAGGGCTGACGTCTCTGCACCATGGTGTGAACAAAGCCTCAGTCATTCCCACTTCACCCAGAACTAAAACGTTTGGCTAGATACTGTAAAGAAAATTATGTATTGAGTGAATATGAAAGCTGCCATTGATTACCAATCTTCATTAAAATATCAGGTTCCCTGAACCTCTATGCTAATCCAGAGATTTTCATACTTTTTCAGGCACTGACCTAAAACAAGTATTCACATCAGTTCTGCATGCCTGTTTGTAAAGGTGCTGGAGCTAGAGACAGTCAATTGGCATTCCTAGAAATACATCCACATTGGCATCATTCATATTTCTCCTAGTTCAGGTTTTTTAGGGAGGATTTTCCAGCAAGATCTGATCTGTGATTGGAGAGAGGGGAGCATGGGGTGCCTTAAATGCTACCTGATCAGGCCTGCCTCTTCATCCTTCAGACGTGTGTGTGTGTGTTGGGGATACAGGGGGGAGATATGTGTGTGTGTGTTGGGGATACAGGGGGGAGATGTGCATGCATTGAGGATACAGAGGAGCGGATGTGTGTGCATTGTGGGGAATGTGTGTACCTGCATGCATCAGGGGCACACGTGTATATTGGCGGTACAAAGGGCATTGACATTGCACACTTTCCTTCCCAGTTCACAGATCAGGACTCGCTGACCACATAACACTGTTGGGTGAAGTTGCTTCCTAAGCTCTGTGTTTGTGTCTGGAGCAGGAAGATGTAACATCTTGTGATTTGTTGTCCTCAACTTCTTCAGCACATACTAACTCTGGCTGGTACTTGGTGATGACACCCTCCCAATACCAAGCCTTTCTGTTTCTTCCACAGGTGTGTGCTGGTGGAGGAGGTGATGGTATAACCCCCCTCCACACATACAGGTGTGTATAGATCTCTTCTCATGTTGCTTGTTACCAGGCTTTGCCGTGTTTTTGGAAGCCCAGTGTATTGGCTGCTGAAGCTCTGAAGAGAGGCTGGGTTTGTAAAATGATATTCAGTCTGCTGACAAATTTATAAATGGCTCCATACTTCACATACCACACAATACATTGAAATGAACAGCCAAAGTTTATAAATGTGAAGAAAGTATAGAGGCCTTTCAGCCATTGCCGATCTCATCAGAGAAGATGCTGTACAGCCCACACTTTGTGTTCTCTGATACTTCTAACGTGGCACCTTTTTGATACTTTGGAGGTCCTGCCAGGTTCCTTATTTATTCCATATTAATATACATATATCATCGAGTACCATATACTTGTTTGGCAGAATCTCTTGGTGTTGCATTGTGGGGCATTCCAGGTAACATGGGCAATGCCTTTTAATCAAAAAACTGACTGGTCTTCTTCTATATTTTTAAAGTACTGATTAAAAATTTAAACATTTGCCAGTCAAGGTGCAGTTTTTCTGTTTGACCCGGATATGTTGTATAATGCATGTGACCAGTGTATGGCTCTTCTAAGGTCAGTCTAATTTGGGTTATTCTTGCACCCTTTATTACAGATGAGTATGATGCGTACATCATAGTGTCCTTCGTGAACGCCACCCTGGTACTCTCTATCGGTGAGACTGTAGAGGAAGTGACAGACTCTGGATTTCTTGGGACAACCCCAACTCTGTCTTGCTCTCTGCTAGGAGAAGATGCCCTAGTGCAGGTGAGGTCATAGAGGTGATGGATTGGCCGGTGAACACATGATCCTGTTTCTTGGCTTTGGGGGGGACTATCTATGTTCATTTTGCTAAAGAGCGCCAGCCTAAGCACGACCTTTTTTTTTTTTTTTTTTTTCTGACCTGTTTAGAGATCTAATTTTTAGGCTGAATTTCGTTTTCTGAAACTGTAGAAGCCCCTCAATGCAGCTGGTGTCCTTTAATAATAATAATAATAATAGTTTATTTTATATAGTGCCTTTGAGAAGCTACCTTTTTTTTTTTTTTTTTTTTAAAGTGCTTTAAAAATAAAAATAAATACACAGGATAAAACAAGGGGGGGGGGGTGGACAATTGCGTGACTGCTTGTCCAAAGAACACCTGGGATTAGTTTAAAGATCGTGTGTGTGTGCTCTACTTAAAGCACATCTTTCCTTTTTGATTCCCCCCAATTGCAGTTCACCTGGTTAAGTAGTGGGTCCCTGCCTAAAGCTGTATAGTCTTTCTTTTGAAAGTGGCCCCTTGGGATCCTCTTCATCCTGCACATGAGTCCCATTCATTCTTGCAGGAAGTCGTACTCATGGGGACCTTCAACAGTCTTGTGATGCACAGCTGCCTCCATAGGAATGGAATTTTTTATGGCTCAGGATGAAGAGGACTCCGGTGGTGATACTTTTAGAATAAAGGCTGTGTGGTTCTATACAGGGACTAATGGAAGTATTGTCCCAGCTTGGGACATGCCTTTTAAAAACAACTTGTACCAAACCAATTCTAATGCAGATCACTGCTGGGAGACATGGTCACTTTCCACCTTCATTCCAGCTAAGAAGTGGCCACACAGCTTATTTTTCTACACGGGCCTGACTGAGTCAAAGGAATTGCATGAAATGTGTTTGATTTATTTCGGGGAATGGGTTGTGGTGTGTTTTTTGTTTTTTATTGGGACACGATGGTGCTTTTTGTTTCCTGTCCCTAATGTCAATCAATAGCTCTTGGTGAAGGTGATCTGCGGCAACTGTTTTATTTTTTTTATTTTTTTATTTTAGGTGTATCCTGATGGAATCCGTCACATTCGTGCAGACAAGAGAGTCAATGAGTGGAAGACTCCAGGGAAAAAGATCATTGTGAAGTGTGCGGTCAACCAGCGTCAGGTGGTGATTGCTCTGACTGGAGGGGAGCTCGTCTACTTTGAGATGGACCCTGTATGTACACCCTTCTTATATAAACTGTATTGCCTGCTTCTGAGACCCCCCCCCCCCCCTCCCAATCCCCAAACCTTCACCTTATGCCAACCATATTACCTGCTTCTGGGACCTCCCAGACTTCCACCACACATGCACTGTATCACCTGCTTCTGAAACCCCCATCCTACACCTCGCTTTTAACTGTATTACCTGTTTTAAGACTCCAGATTTCCCTCCTCACTTTATTTTTTTCCTTCCCCCCCCAGTCAGGGCAGCTAAATGAGTACACGGAGAGGAAAGAAATGTCTGCCGATGTAGTGTGTATGAGTCTGGCCAATGTACCACAAGGGGAGCAGCGATCGCGCTTCCTGGCTGTTGGTCTTATAGATAACACAGTCAGGATAATTTCTCTGGACCCTTCGGTGAGTCCTGGTTGATGTATTGTGGCTGTTATGTGGACTTCTTGCTGCGGTAGGCAGCTGCTATGCTCTTGTCCCTCCTCCTAAGTGCTTTGTCCTTCTCTTACTCTAGGACTGTCTACAGCCTCTCAGTATGCAGGCCCTCCCTGCCCAGCCCGAGGCCCTCTGTATAGTGGAGATGGGAGGAGCAGAAAGACAAGATGAGCTGGGAGAACGAGGCTCCATTGGCTTTCTCTACCTTAACATAGGACTTCAGGTGAGAGGTGGGCGGGATCACAGACTACATTTGGTGGTGCAAATGAAAAGATCAGATGGAATTGCCGTCCAGCACGGATACCTTGGTTTTAGCCTTTCTAATTGTTAATTTTGTAATAAGACTTCAGGTGCCAAAGGTTTCCACTCTAATAACTTTTTTTTTGTTTTATATGCCTCACAGTAACTTTCTGATTCTTCGGTTGTGTACTTTTAATGAAGAAAGTGTTAATCTGCTGCGCAAAAAATATAACTAAATCCATTAAGCAGCCGGCACTAAGGTATAGGATACACTATACAATTCACCAATTTTTTAATAAGTGCAGTATTATAGGATTTTTATACCAAAACTAAAGGGGGGGGGGGGGGACTCTAAAAAATGAAATGGGACTTAGAAGAGCAAGCTCAATGGTAAATATTATGACTCGTACTCACAAATGCAATATTAAATAAAAATTCATAAAACGCAAAAAAAAAATGAAATGACACTCTAAAAAGCGAGCTCAATGGTGAATAAATTCTTCTTCTTCAAAAAAAATCCCTCCTAAAGGGTGAAACCACTGAAGAGCTAGCTCAGTGACCGCTATCAATATTCAAAAACACATTGACTACCTCAACCCCAATGCAAAACTATAATAAGTTAAAAACTGTATAAGTAGGATATCTTGATACTTCCACTCTCTGCATGTATCCGCCACAAATTTAGAACTCTGAGGCTTACCAGAGCATATGCAACCTCTATATGCTTTTGTATCAAGCAAGATACTCCTGCGCACCATGGTACATGGGGCAATTGCTCACCTCCCAATCTCACTCTGCGCTCAGTAGCAGTATCATATGGGGGGGGGGGTGCAAACAGTTATTCCCATAGTGTATAACTGATCAATACACTTGGTAGAAGTGATAGTAGCCCTCTGAAGAGTGAACTTAGTAGAATGTGTAGAAAGATAGATATAACTTTGTGAATCCACTCTACCGAGTACTCTGGGGCTTACCAGAGCATACGCCAACTCCACACCAGAAGTCATAAACTGTTTGTACTAAGCAGGTTGTTCCTCCACACTGGGGCACATGGGACGATCATTCGTCTCCAAATCGCTCCCTCACTATTCTGGAGCAATACATCCGCATACATGTAATGACATTTTTTGCTAGAAAATTACTTGGAACTCCCAAACCATACTTCTTTTTTTTTTTT
The DNA here is from genome assembly GCA_028564925.1 of Lithobates sylvaticus. Lineage (NCBI taxonomy): Eukaryota > Metazoa > Chordata > Amphibia > Anura > Ranidae > Lithobates > Lithobates sylvaticus. The sequence continues at coordinate 28,277,785 of CM053034.1, forward strand.
TACTTTTACTTTTTTTTTTTCGAACACCCTAGAGCAGGTATATGCAATTAGCGGACCTCCAGCTGTTGCAGAACTACAATTCCCATGAGGCATAGCAAGACTGACAGCCTCAAGCATGAAACCCAGTGGCAAAGGGATGATGGGACTTGTAGTTTTGCAACAGCTGGAGGCCCGCTAATTGCATATCCCTGCCCTAGAGAATAAAATGGCGGTCGTTGCAATACTTTGTCACACTGTATTACTACGGTCTTACAAGCGACGGGAGGGGCCCCTCTCCCGCCACCGATAAAAGTGATCTCGCAGCGAATCGGCTGCAGAGACCACTTTTATCGTGTAGCGGACTGCCCACTGAAGAAGACACCGGAGTTATGGCAGCTAGCTGCTGCCATAACGATATCCTCCAAACATGTAAATACGGCAATATTATAAAAGCAGTCCTTTGAGCACAGTCTCTATATTATTGCAGCAGCGCTTTTGTCCTTATTGTCACCCAGGACCAATTGGTAAAAAAAAAAAACAAAAAAAAAAACAATCGGTTGAATCAATATGATCTGATAAAAGACGTCCCCACGCAGTGGTTCCTTATATGAAATAGTGACAGCTTCCACCGTATATTTCCAATAGATCTTTCACCACGTGCAGAATAAACTCCCCAATGGGGATGCACTCACCAGACCAACGATCAATAAAAGCCTTTGAAATAAGATCACTATGCATCGGCGTTCCTCCACACTCTATCTCCTTTGCAGTCACAATAGCCGGATCATACACCAATTTTCCTCATAAAAACAAAGGGGTTGCAATAGTGTAATACTGTTTCAAAAATTGCCTTTATTAAAGTAAAAAACCTTCCCCCCCTAGTACAATCTGCGTACCATAAATCAATTAACTTTAAGCATTTAAATGTGTATGCCACTGTGCCTGATGTTGTGCGGTCTCCTCCGGAACTGATGTGTCTCTGGCTGTATAGAACAGCACTGCGATATCCTGTTTGTCCCCTGGAGCGCACGCTGAGGCGCATACACGTCACTTCCGGTCTGTAGATCACTGCCCTGACGTTTCGTCGTTAATCGGACTTCCTCTGCCCTCAGATGCCCTTCCTCTGCCCTTTAAATAAATCCAAAGGGTTTATTTAAAAGCAAAAAGACACCACAATCCAAACACGGCAAAAAGGGGGTACAGAGCTGACGCGTTTCGCACTGTATTTCAGTGCTTACTCATAGCTACACAGCTATGAGTAAGCACTGAAATACAGTGCGAAACGTGTCAGCTCTGTACCCCCCTTTTTGCCGTGTTTGGATTGTAGTGTCTTTTTGCTTTTAAATAAACCCTTTGGATTTTATTTTCCCGGTGTGCGGCTGTCCGGAGTTCTTCCTTTTGATTTCTAATCATTGTGCTATTAGCCAGCACCTGGGCTCCCACACAGGAGCAGGAGCATTCGCTTGTAAGGAGAGTCTTGGAGCGGTGGTTGTTTGTTTTTAAACCTTTTGTTTGTTATTAAAAAAAAAAAAAAAAAACTTGCCTTCACTGTGCATTTAGCTTTGCACACTATGGCCCCGATCATCGTCTTCTGGGGTCCCCCAGCGGCGCTCCTTGCATCAGTAAACGCCCTGGGAGAAGCGCTCTCCCGGGGGGTTCCCAAGTCCATGCGTTTAACCTGAATTCTAGCTCTAATATTAAATAAGTTAGCGTTTAAAACCTTGTGCCTTTCTTTTTTTTTTTTTTTTGGTCCCCTTGGCCACCTTTCTACTTTCACAGATGTATACTTGCCTCCACCTGATGCTGTGGTTCTGCTTTTTGTTTACATCCGTGTAGTGCAAATCTTCACTGTCTTGGCTGTGCTTGTGCGTTACAGAAGTTTTATGGGGTTGTAATGCACAGGCATGGCCAGGACACTGAGGACTTGCGCTGCTAGATTAAAAAAAACAAAGACTCTGGCTGTTTTATGTAAGTGTGTATTTGCTGGGGAAGGGAAAATGCACCTTTTTTAAAGTGTTAATAAACACAACAGTAACATCAGTCTGCATATACAGAAAAACATGGTTGTTATACTCGCTGTGGAACCTAAGGGGTTCATCCTCCTGCATTGTGTAAAAAGGCTGTTTGATCCTGTCTCCTGATCCTCCCCTTCTTCCACTGACTTCAAAACATGACCAGATGGGACAGAGCCTTTGGAGTCAGGCTGCACATGCTCAGTTTGGTGTGTATTGCTAGAGAGGCTTTTTTCTTTTTTTTTTTTTTTTTTTTTTTTTTTTTTTTTTTTTTTTTCCTTGGGAGAGTGCATGTTATCAGCACAGGGCCAATCTGCACTTTCCAGACATGTCAGACAGGGTCTTGAGCCCTGCAGCTTCATAGGACAGCTCAGTGCAGTATGAAAACTCCTCCTCCTACAAGCTTCACCAGGAACAGATAGAAGTCACAAGATTGCTATATATTTCTGATGAGAAAAGGTATTTAGCAGTTTATAATTACACAGAATATGGAAATGCAATTTTAGTACTGTGGGAGACCAGATATAGTGAATGCAGGCTCTTGGGTTTACTAACACTTTTTAAAGTGCACTTCTCCTTTTTAAGGTAAAAATACACTATTACCTTGAGAAAATGTTGTGTGATTTTAGCTTTACCACTTTTTACTATGCACCAAAAACATTTGCAATAGCTGTGAACCAGATGCCCAGCACATCCCTTATGTGATTAGTGTTGCTTCCTCTCCCCGTAGAACGGAGTACTGCTAAGAACTGTGTTGGACCCGGTAACAGGAGACTTGTCTGATACCAGAACCCGGTACTTGGGTTCACGGCCTGTCAAACTTTTCCGAGTCCGGATGCAAGGTCAGGAGGCGGTGAGTATCTGAGCTCTTGGGTCTCTATTTTTGCTGCAGGTTTCCTGTGCATTATATTTGCATGCTCTCCCTGTATTGGCATGAGTTTCCTCCGGATACTTCGGTTTCCTTCCACACTCCATGTTTGTAATTTAACCCCTGGACGCTGGCGGTACACAAATATGTAACCTCTCGGCAGGGTGGGCCTTGGCGCAGGGCAGACACGTGTTTGCAGACACAGCTGTGCTGAGAGCGCACACCCAGCGCTCCCGGCACAGTTACCGTCAGCTAACGGAAAGCTCCCAATCACTTCTTGCGTTGGGAGCTTTCCAATCATGTGGCTGCTGTGAAAGCCAGTCACGGCGGTCACATGATCATAAACCCCGCCTCCCAGCAGCTAAAACCCCTTAAAGAGCCAGTAGGCGCTGCGCAAAGGGGTTAATTGGCTCAGCTGAGCGCACCCAAGATGGCTGCCTTGCCTCCTTAATGCATAGATAAAAAAAAAACCTTCTGCCCTTACAACCACTTTAAGATAAAAATCCTTCTGTGTGCAGCAGCGCGCCCCCCTCCCCCTCCTAAAACTTACCTGAGCCCCATCTAGATCCAGCAATGTTGCAGCGGTGTTTCGGCTGCCCAAGACTCCCCTCATTGGCTGAGACAGAAACAGGAGCCAATGGCTCTGCGCTGCAGTCAGTCAGCCAATGAGAAGAGAAAGGGGGCTGGGCCGCGGCTCCATATCTGAATGGACACAGTGAGCGGTGACTCGGCTGGGGTGCCCCCATAGCAAGCTGCTTGCTGGGGGGGGCACTCAACCGGAGGGAGGGGCCAGGAGCACCCAAAAGAGGGACCCGGGAAGGAGAATGCAGACTTTACAATCATTTTAAGCGCTTTGAGTACCCAGGAAGAAAAGTGCTACAGACATACAAAGTATACAAGTCTTTGTATTGTGCACCCCACATCACTGCCTGCCAATGTGACGAAAAGGCCACAAATTAGAAGTAGACAATGTAAACTGCCATCAACGTATGTCAGAAAATGTGGGCAACATCCTCTTCAGATTTTTATCCCCACTGGCTTGAATCAAGCTGTTCCTTCTCTCTCCTAGCTGGCCATACTGCATTCTTCTTTGGTCATCTCCTCCTTCTTTCACAGTTCTTTCGATTTTTTTCAGGGTTGAATTTTTACCCCAGTTCCTCTCTTTTTATGACAGGTGCTTGCTATGTCCAGTCGCTCGTGGCTCAGCTATTCTTACCAGTCCCGCTTTCACCTGACACCGCTGTCTTATGAGACTCTGGAATACGCGTCTGGCTTTGCGTCTGAACAATGTCCGGAGGGTATTGTAGCAATCTCAACTAATACACTGAGGTAAGGGGGCTTGCAAAGTAAATTCGTATTTATTTATTTACATAGCAGAACATTACATGTGATTTTTGCCTTTTTAAAGATTTTATTTATTTACATTTTTGATGTAGTGTAAAGGGTTAGTTCACCTTTTTCGGATGCGCATAACATGTGAATCGGACCAGCTTTCAATTGAACCAGTTCATGCATGTCTTGGGTGGCCATGGTCAGTTTTCTACAAAGGGTCCTGTACGATTTTGGGTGCAAATTTAAGCAAAAATTTGCACCGGATTGCAAACTCCAGCTGGACATGTGTGAACCTAGCCTTAAAACTGTGCCGTGTTGTCTAAAATCCCATTATGCGTATTTTGATTGGTTTGTGCAAAAGTTATAGCTTCTACAAAATAGGGGATAGATTTATTGTGTGTGTGTGTATATATATATATGTGTGTGTGTATATAGATAGATAGATAGATAGATAGATAGATCTCTATCTCTATATCTCTATAGATCTCTATCTCTATCTCTCCGACAGATTGGACACTTGACATTTTTATACAGCGATCAGAGCTAAAAATGGCCACTGATTACTGTATAAATGTCACTGGCAGGAAAGGGGTTAACACTAGGGGGCGATCAAGAGGTTAATAATGGCGATCTGTGATTCTTAGCGGGACTGCGACTTGGGGTCAGATTTGTCTGCCGCAAAGTGACACTTTTCGGGGACCAGTGACACCAATACAGTGATCAGTGCTAAAAAAAAAAAAAAAAAGCACTGATCAATGTATAAACGACAGGGAAGTGGTTAACACTGGGGGGGCAATTAAGGGGTTAACTGTTACCTCAGTGTTTTCTAACTGTGTGGGGGATGGGCTCACTGGCACAACAGAGATGCTGTTCCTGATCACTAGGAACAGCTGATTTCAGTGTTGTCCCATCAGAACGGGGATCAGCCTTGTTTACACAGGCAGATCCCCATTCTGCCTCTGTGGAGCAATTGTGGGAGGCTGGCGGACATCGAGGGGGTGCACCTTCTAGAAAAGGCTTGATCAGCAAGTAGGAAGACATTTTGCCTAATTTCCCCTTTTTTCTTTTTGGAAAAAAAAAAAGTTTTTAATTTGTGTTCTTTTATACTATGTGCACTTTTAGATTTAGGCCTCGTTCACACCATGGTGCAGAGACGTCAGTTTTTCTGCACGCGTTAAAAATAAAAAAAAAAAATTGGTTCTCTATGTGCCCTGATCACATCACAATGTGCGGATTTTTTCTGTGCAGGAATCTGCCACGTGTTTGCAAACTGATGTCGGCAAGGGAAATCTGCTTGGTTTTCATGCAGGTATGGTGTGAACGAGCCCTTATCCTTCATATTGCCATGTTTGAAAAACAGATTCAAAATAACTGATCGCATTGTCTATCGGATTAATTAACCTGGCACATTTTATTATTCGTAGTCCTATTATGACTTTGTCTCATCCAGCACTTTCTTTTTCATGAGAAAGAGGGGGCCATTTCTCCACAGAGCTTTTGTGTTTCCTGTTAGAAGTGAAACTAAGAGTGCCAGCACAACCTTTCACACTTCCGCTTGACCGTTATCACAAGCGGCGGAACGGGGACGTCCTCCTGCTGCTCCGCCCGTGTCTCCTGTCCCACTGGGAGACCCGAGCAACCTGCCGGCACGTCCGTCCATCTAGGGTCTCTGCTAAAACATTGTTTATAATAATTGGGGTTCTAAGTAATTTTCTAGCAAAAAATACTGAATTTTTAAACAAGTGTAAGAAATGGGCTTGGTCTTGAAATGGTTAATTTAATGACTGGCCAGTCTTTTTCTCTTTCTACTTGTGCCTATACCCTCCTTGCTTCTAATCTACTATTACAGCAGATGTGTGCTTCATATATCCTGTTAACAGCACTATCCTTCCCTTATCTAGAACACTTTTATGGACCGTAGACAGTAGGGATGCACCGATACCATTTTTTTCTACGAGTACCGATGGCAATCGTATAGAGTTGCCGTTGTGCATCTTTCACCCATTCCCTTAGTGACAGGGGTGGTGGATTCCCAGTAGGAATGCACTGGTACCAGGTTTTTATCTGCAAGTACCGACACTTTGCGGGGCGATTTGCGTCCATACAAAGTGAATGGGCCCAAATTGCACTGAAAATACATGTAATTTGAACAGCAATGCAGTGCAATTAGTTTCGGAATCGCATGCAGTTTCCCCACTGTGTCTGTGTGAACCTAGGCATGCGGTTTGAACAGGAATCGCACTGCATTCCAGTTCAACCCGGATGCAATTATTTGCAGTGCAATTTGCGCCCATTTATTTTGTATTAAAACAAATTGCACCTCAAAGTATCAGTATCGGGAGCATTTCACAAGTTCGAATACCTCCTGTATCTGCACTGATATCAGTACTAGCAGCTGTGAGGAAAAAACTGAGGCAGCTCTTCTTGTTTTGAGGTCAATGCTTTTTGTTTGAACTATGTTTCATCTTTCTCTGCAGAATTTTGGCGTTGGAGAAGTTGGGTGCAGTGTTTAATCAGGTGGCCTTCCCTCTTCAGTACACCCCACGCAAGTTTGTCATCCACCCTGAAAGTAGCAATTTGATCATTATAGAAACTGATCACAATGCTTACACAGAAGCCACCAAGGCTCAGCGCAAGCAGCAGATGGCAGAGGTGAGTGTATGGGAGGGATGCATGAAAGATTGCCTACTGCCCCCCAAGCCCCCCCCCCCCCAACAATTGTGCTTTCGCCATCTTAGATGCTCCCCAAGAGACTTTTCACTATGCTTTGATAAAATTTACCTTTTTTTTTTTTTTTTGGCTTTATTTTGTAGGAAATGGTCGAAGCTGCAGGAGAGGATGAACGAGAGCTGGCGGCAGAAATGGCGGCAGCATTCCTGAACGAGAACTTGCCCGAATCGATCTTTGGAGCTCCCAAAGCAGGCAATGGGCAGTGGGCGTCGGTCATCAGGGTTTTGAATCCCATCCAGGGAAACACACTGGACCTGGTGCAGCTGGAGCAGAATGAGGCGGCATTCAGGTGGGGTTAATCAGTTCAGTGTGTTGTCATTCATTTGAGAACTGTCTGTTTTTGCCTGGCAGCTTTTTAAAAATCTGTCTTCTCATCTGCAGCGTGACCGTGTGTCGGTTCAGTAACACTGGGGATGATTGGTATGTCTTGGTAGGCGTAGCGAAAGATCTTATACTGAACCCGCGTTCGGTTGCTGGAGGATTGGTGTATACCTACAAGTTGATAAATAATGGGGAGAAACTGGAATTCGTACACAAGGTATGTACAGATAAATATGAACGGGGGAGAAATCTGCCTTGTGGGAAGGTCACCTGACTGAACTTTCTCTTCTCCACCCAGACCCCAGTAGAGGAAGTTCCAGCTGCTATTGCACCCTACCAGGGGCGAGTCCTGATAGGGGTGGGAAAATTGCTGAGGATCTATGACCTGGGAAAGAAGAAGCTTCTGAGGAAGTGCGAAAACAAGGTGAGTGTGTGAGCGCTCCACAATGTTCAACTTTCCAGCTGTGCTCAAAGACTATATCTAATTTTTAACTTTTTTTTTTTTACAATTTTTATTTTTTAAGCATGTTCCAAACTTCATCGTGGGGATCCAAACTATTGGACACAGGGTGATTGTGTCAGATGTCCAGGAGAGCTTGTTCTGGGTGCGGTATAAGCGAAATGAGAACCAACTGATCATATTTGCTGATGACACACACCCCCGCTGGGTGACCACCTCTTCTCTGCTGGACTACGAAACTGTTGCTGGGGCAGACAAGTTTGGGAATATCTGCGTGGTGAGTTGAAGCTGCCACATGGAAAAGTGAAGGGGTAGGGTGGAGCTTTGAGATGGCACAAATGCATTGCCTTCCTAAAACTTTCTTGACCAAAGCTCATGGCCCAGACCAAGCTTGGCACTGTCAGTATGTGTTTGGCCAAGGACTAATTTGCCAACTACAGCTGTGCGCTCCCGGTTCAAAAATTTAAACTGATTGTAAACTAGGGCTGGGGAAAAAACGATTTAAACCTTGAATCGAGTTGAGAGGTCAAATCGATTCAAAATTTCAGCAAATCTACTTTTTTATTTTGCTGACACCACGCCGGTCCTGAAGTGCTGCGGGTGGTAGTTTTTAGGCAAGGCCACAGCTTCGGCCTAGTCCGCGAGGCCGGGAAATAGGCCAAAGCCGCGGCCTCGCCTAAAAACTTTTGCCTGCAGCTCCCCAGGACCGGCGCTGATACCAAATCCATCTCTTCTGTAACTAAGGAGCTTTGCTTCTTTTGTGTGTTTTTAAGTTGTGACTGCCTGAGCAGTTGAATTATCTAATGATGCTCCTTATGGTTCTTCACAGGTTCGTTTACCTACCAACACAAATGACGATGTGGATGAAGATCCTACTGGTAACAAGGCACTGTGGGACAGGGGACTTCTTAATGGAGCATCTCAGAAGGTAATTCTTTCTGTTCTACAGTTGATTAGCTGGGGATTGTTTGTCAGAACCATGCCTTGACTGTTCCTGTCCTTTCAGGCCGAGGTGATAATGAACTATCATGTAGGAGAGACTGTGCTATCGCTACAAAAGACCACCCTGATTCCTGGAGGATCCGAGTCCCTGGTCTACACTACTCTGTCAGGCGGGATTGGAATCCTTGTCCCGTTTACATCTCATGAGGTACAGATGGCCTACTTTTTCATTGGCACATATATCTTTTTAATTTTCTCTTTAGCTTAAAGTATAAATAATTTTCTTGCGGTCTGTGCCCCCGTTAAGGAGATTCGCCCTCTCTATCTGTCCTGTTTACCATTATCCATGAAAAGTAAAAGAAAATCACACATTTTTGGTTGTCCCCAGAAATGTAATGATGGGCAAATTTTCCAGTGGAGACACTAGTTATGGTGACTGGGGGGGGGGGGGGGGGGGGGGGGGGGGGGGGGTAATAGTCCCTTTTTTAATCTGCAGGAATTTCTTCTCACTTCCTGTTTGGCTATGGAACAGGAAGTGAAGGGAAATATCCCCAATTGGACATAGATGGCAAAAAAAAAAACCTGACGGATTATAACCCTCCTTTACATAGTTACATAGAAGGTAAGGCTGAAAAAAGACACCAGTCCATCCAGTTCAACCTGTGTTGTGTGTTAATAGTTTTTCACCTCAATGCATTTTATGCCCCCCCTCCCCCATGAACCCCCCATTTTACTTACCTGTACCCTCGCACAGGGGATGAGCACACCAGCAAAAGCCGGTGTCTTGGGTCCTAATTGGATGGATTGAAAGCAGCGCAGCCATTGGCTCCCGCTTCTGTCAATCAAATCCAGTGACGCTGGGGCGGGGCCGAGTCCTGCTTTCTGTGTCAATAGACACACACGGGAGTCCCGAAGAGGAGGAGCGACTAGCTCTGCTAAGGCCCCTTTCACACTGGGGCGGTTTGCAGGCGTTATTGCGCTAAAAATAGTGCCTGCAAACCGACCCGAAACAGGCTGTTGCTGTGTCTTCAGTGTGAAAGCCCGAGGGCTTTCACACTGAAGCGGTGCGCTTGCAGGACGCTGGAAAATGTCCTGCAAGCCGCATCTTTGGCTCGCTGTAGGAGCGGTATATTTACCGCTCCTATAGCGCCCGTTCCCATTGAAAACAATAGGGCAGCGCTCCGAACCCGCCCGCAAAAGGCCAATGCAGCGGCGATTTGCGGGCGTTATTAACCCTTTTTCGGCCGATCGTGAGGGGTAAAACCACCCCGCTAGCAGCCGAAACGCGCCGCTAAAACTACGGTAAAGCAGCGCTAAATATAGCGCCGCTTTACCTCCAACGCCCCAGTGTGAAAGTAGCCTAAGGGGCCCCATAAGAGGAGGATCAGGGGATCACTCTGTGCAAAACCAACTGCAGAGGAGGTAAGTATGTCATGTATGTTTAAAAAAAAAAAAATAAAAAAAAAAGCTTTTCAACCCCTTTTAAGATGCCCATCTAATAGTTTAAAAAAAAATAAACTATTGATGCTCCCTGCTGGTACCACTGCTTGTGGAGTAGAATTCTACATCTTTACAGCTCTGACAGTGAAGAATGCCTTGCGCTATCCAAAATTAAAAATAAAGTTTTGCCTGTATTTCTAATTTAAAGGAAATCTGTACTGAAATAACATTTGGAATCATTTGCAAATTTTACCTAAATGAAAAAAAATTGGCTGCCTGGCTTCTGTTTTTCCTGTGTCAATAGCGCAGAACAAGTATGTAGATCCAGAGTCTGCATTTGCTTTGACATGACTTGAGGCATGCTTGTTCCATTTCAGTGACCCAAAGTATTGAAAACCGGCAACAGCCAGAAAGCATTTTTATACAGCGCTGAGCAATGGCAGCCCAAGTGTTAATACAGGTGAACTTTAATGCCATAATCTGAGATTGTGTTTTCATTTCTTGTGTCTCATCAACAGGATCACGACTTCTTCCAGCATGTAGAGATGCACCTGCGTTCAGAGCACCCCCCAATCTGTGGCCGTGATCACCTCAGCTATCGCTCTTATTACTTCCCTGTCAAGGTGAGACTTGTGTGTATCTGGGGAATAAATACTTTCTGTCTGCCCCATAGTACTTTTACTGCTACAGGGCGGCAGCTGTGGGGTGATTCTGCAATTCCACCTGCATTTCATTTACAGCAGAAACTGGTCTGTGAGTCCTGGGGACTTGATGTCCTCTAACACTCGCTGAAACTATTTTTTTACTTTCTGCTATAAAACATATCCAATAGAAAAAATCTAATTTCTTCATAAATTTAGATCAATATGTATTCTACATATTTTTAGTTTAAAAAAAAAACCTAATAAGCATGTATTGATTTGTTTGTACAAATGTTATAGCGTCTACAAACTATGGGATATTTTTACTTAAATTTTAAAAATGATTTATTTATAACTAGTAACGGTGGCGATCAGCGACTTATAGCGCGACTGCAATATTGCGGCGGACAGTCTGGACACAAACTGACACTTTGGGTACCAGTGACACTAACGCAGTGATCAGTTCTAAAGATATTCACTTTACTAATGACACTAGCTGGGAAATGGTTAAACATCAGGGGCTGTGAGCCTAGCCAGTGTTTGTGTACTGTGGGGGGAGGTGCTTTTACTAGGGGAAGCCATGGATCCATGCCTTCTGTACTGACAGAACGGTGATCTTTCATTTTTACGTAGGCCGATCACTGTTCTGGCTCTCTGCATAACGATCGGCTGGTGCCAGCGGACACCGAGTACCAGCAGATGAGCTCCCACTGTGTCTAATCGCAGTATAATGGGTTGGAGCACGCATTCGCACCCCAGAAGTGTCAGTTCATGTACCCAGTACGTGATCCGGAGCAGCAGTGCCACCTTGCCACAGTATATCTGTTATACTGGCGGCAAGTGGGTAATGTAGGTTATATATGGAACTGAGTGGATTTTCTTTCCCTTACATTGTACAATTTCTTTTTTTCCCTCCAGAATGTGATTGATGGAGATCTGTGTGAGCAGTTCAATTCCATGGAGCCGATTAAACAGAAAAGTGTAGCAGAAGAACTGGACAGGACGCCTCCTGAAGTCTCCAAGAAACTTGAAGATATTCGAACCCGTTACGCTTTTTAATGTGAGACGAACATTGGCAGGGCTCTTCACCTCCCCCCTGTTAATTTTTATTTTTCAACGATGGGTCCACCGATTTATCAATGTGTGGACAACTGCCGCGCAGGGACTTGTGGGCTGAATTCTGTCAGCATGTAATGGCACTGCTGGGTCGGGATTGCGATTTGTGTACAGTGTGTAGTGGAGCCATCCATCCTTCCCATCGGGTGCATCTTGTAAATAACGTTTTTGTAAAATTATATTTTGTTTTTTTTGTTTTTAATTTGATGTTCAGTCGATTTGCAGAACACTTTGGAATGGCACCTTCTGGCTATCTTGTCCGACTGAAAGCAAATAAAAGATGTTTTTCTACCCCATTTGTATTTTATTGGCAGGAATGAAGCAGGTTTGTTAAATAATAAATGGTCACGG